>VZQC01011429.1:2129739-2259804 GCA_009823505.1 Rhizomys pruinosus | reverse complement strand
GCTCCTTCAATTTGGAAAGATACTTTTGATGGCTTTATTCTTCATCTATTGTTAGTTTTCTTTTAGCACATGGAATTTTCATCTCATTGCCTTCTGTCCCCTGTGACTTCTCATGGCAAATCAGTTAAAACTGTCTGTGATCAACTGCTTCCCCCTTATTGCTTTATCTGTGATCAGCTGCTTCCTCCTTATTGCTTTATCTGTGATCAGCTGCTTCCCCCTTATTGCTTTGAAGTTTCTCTTTCACTTGGACCATTTGATTCTGATATGTCTAGGTATAGGTAAACTTGTGCTGCTCTAGTTGTAGAATTTCTTGGATATATAGACTATTTAACTTAAAATTTGGAAGAACCCAGCTATTAATTCTTCACATATTCTTTCTGCACCTTGTGCCCCTCTCTCTTTTGGACCTTTCAGGCTGCATATGCTGTTACACCCAGGGGCAGCCCACAAGTCTTCGAGACTATGTTCATTCTTATATTTGATTTGATTTTTTTCTTTTCTTGAGATTGGTTAGTCTTGTTTGACCTGTCTTTCTTCTGCCAGTGCATACTTGCTATTTTGCTCCTTTAGTGGTATTAAAATTTCAAAGGCCAGGTATGGTGGGACATGCCCACAATCCCAGCACTTGGGATATGGAGACAGGGGGGTGAAGAGTTCAAGGCCAGCCTTGACTACATGACCACCTCTCTCAAAATAAAATTTTAAGTTACTATAAAGACAAAATAAGGGCTGGAGAGATGGCACAGCAGTTAAGAGCACCGACTGCTCTTGCAGAGGACCCGGGTTCGATTTCCAGCACCCACATGGCGGCTAAGAACTGTCTTTAACTCCAGTTCCAGGGGAATCCAACGCCCTCTCTGACCTCCGCAGCATTGCACAACACAGTGCACCAACCTACATGCACACAGTACACTCATACACATAAAAAATAATAAATTTTAAAAAAAGACAAAATAAAATTTTAGTTACTATACTTTTCAATTCAAGAATTTTGGGTGCTCTTTTCAACTTGGTATCCAGTTTTTTCATTCTCCTACTTTCCTTTACACATATTTTCTTGATTCTTTGAATATGTTTAAAACAATTGATTTATGTTCTTCATCTAGTAAGTCCAACATCTGAACTTTGTATGTATGGAGCATACTTTGTTTCTTTTTATGTCCTGCATTTTAATTGAAAAATTTTTAAATATAATGTGGTAATTTGGGATATCGTCCCCCAAATTTGTTGTGCTATTTGATTATTCACTTTAAGGAACTAATTCTATGTAATTTGTAATTATGTCATATATGATCACTGAAATCTTTACATAGCTAGTTTAGTGATAAGATAGACAGGTTTTTGTTTTTGTTTTTGCCTTTTTGAGACAGGGTCTCCCTTTAGTCCCAGCTGGCCAGAAACTCAAAGAGATCCACTTGCCTCTGCCTCCGAGTGCAGGGATTAAAGGCATGCACCTCCACACCCGGCTAAGATAGACAGTTTTAAGACCTTTAGAACCAGTGTTTGCTGAGAGACTCCATATTGGGATACTCCTTTCAATATTCGGTCAGACTGTTGACAACTCTGTGTAAATCCTTACTTTCTATTTGGGCAAAACCTGAAATCTATTATAGGTAAGGGCACACCTCTGTGTGTGCGCACAGGCCTGCAGGTGGCTTTCATGTACCCAAGAATATGCTGAGGATCCATTTAATGAAGCTTTGTAGTTAGTGTGTTGTTTGCCCTGTTATCAATGACTTAAGGCAGCTGTTAAGTATTTGGCTCTAATTGTCTCCAACAAACACCTATGCAGAGTGGGGAGAACTTACCAGTTGTACGAGCTCTGATTTAGGCCACAGTGGCTTTTGCCTCTGAAAAGTCACTTTTTCCATGGAATCATCTGAATATATACTTTATATATAATCTATCTTTATATATATATAATGATAATGGTCTGGAACAGAGCTTTTAAGAACTTTCAGCCTAGTTCTTTGTCAACAGTGGCTTCCAGGCTCCTGAGTCATCCAGTAATTGCCATGCTCTTGGTTTCAAGGCTGTCATGGAGCTAGAGAGCAGAGGATTGTAACACGAAGTAAAATTCCACAAAGCTCACTGTTTGTTTGTTTTTTAAACAGATTCAGCTGTTTCTCTTGAATAAATGCTCCTTGAATTCTTGCATCGATTTCTGGCATTTTGGCAAGTTACTGGTTTTGACCAATTTTCTCATTGCTTCCATGGAAGAGAGAATTTTGTGAGGTCCTTATTCTGCCATTTTTCTGATGCCAAATCTTTTGCTTTTATTAGTAGTCATGTTTTGAATAACCTAGAATGTTCAGTATCACATTTGCTTAGCTAAGCTGGCTCAGTTTTGCCACTTGTTCACTCTGTGTCCTGCTTCAAATAACCTGTCAAATTCACTTCTCGTTTCAAGAAGCTCTGGTTGGTTTCCAGGTGAAGACTCCAGGGTTGCCGCCTCTGGGATTCTGAGCTTCTGAGAGCCATTTTTCATCTATATTTTCTGATCTTCCTTGTGCGGTTTTACTGAATTTATTCTTCTAGTTCTTGTCATACCCCATCAGTCATATTTTGTGGTAATTATTTCATTCTGAATTGTAAACCTTCTTCCAACATTATCATCATGCTTCTTAGATGTTATTTATTCCTGCTGAGAGCTTAAAAATACAGATGCTGAGCATGGTGGCGCACGCCTTTAATCCTAGCACTCCACTCGGGAGGCAGAGGCAGGCAGATCTTTGTGAGTTCAAGGCCAGCTGGGGCTACAGGGAGACCCTGTCTTGAAAAGACCAAAAAAAAAAAAATACAGATGCTACATATTTTATATAAAAAGGTAGGGGAAAATGCAGCTGCATTTCCTGCCAGTATCTGTCCCCTTGGTTTAGTGGCTTCTCAGCATGACGTTCAAGGAGTAACTTCTGAGTTGGACTTAGTACAGTGTGTTAATATGAAGCCTGGAGGTCGGGCACCATATTTATTTTCCAAGCCATATGACTCTTGCACCCTTCACAACTGGAGAAGAGTGACTTCAGCCACAGGTTTCAGTCACTGTGCTGACTGAATCATCTTTGTTAGTTGCAGCCTCTGAATTTGAACTTGGGGTTCCTTTGAGTGGTCCACATGCCTGACTGCCGTAGACACTCCTCTCTCACACCTGCCTTTCTGTGTCAGGTGCACTCTCACTACTCCTCCTGTTCAGTGGTCGTTTGTTCCAAGGTTTGAACCCAGGACCAGATTCCGTGCTCTAGAAGGAAATTCATTCTCCCATTTCCCTGATGCCTGAAGGTGGGAATCTATCCTGGTCGGCCTGGGCTGCTCCAACACAACACCAGGGACTGGGTAGTTTAGAAACATGCCGGGCGTGGTGGCGCACACCTTTAATCCTAGCACTTGGGAGGCAGGCAGAGGCAGGCGGATCTTTGTGAGTTCAAGGCTAGCCTGGTCTACAGAGTGAGTTCCAGGACAGCTGGGGCTACAGGGAGACCCTGTCTCGAAAAGATCAAAAAAAAAAGAAACAACAAAAATGCATTTCTCACAGTTCTGGAAGCTGGAAGTCCAAAATCTGAGTACTGGCAGCCTCAGTATCCAGAAAGGGCCCGCTTCCTGGTTCACAGGTATGCCATCTTTTACATATCCTTTTAAGGCAAAAGAGCAAGGGAGTTCACTGGGGCATCTTTTAGGGGCATTGAGCACTTTCATGAGTGCTCCACCTTCCTAATCCCATCACCTCCCAATGGCCATACCTCTTGGCGACCGGAATTTCAGCATCTAAATCCGGAATGTCTCACTGTGAGGATGACAGGATCTTATCATCTCTGTGTCCCTCTCTCCATTGCAGTTGGGCTGGGTGGCAGGGATGATGGTGATGAGGCCAGGCAGGCCTTCACTCTCAGAATGGTGATCCAGTCTAGTTTCCAGTATCTTAACCTTTTTTCTTCCCACTTCCTGCCCTGCATGTTTCTTCCCCACAGTTCTGTGCAAGAAGTTGAGATAGATACCTGGGTGCATTTGGCCAGTGCTGTGTCTATCCCTCTGTTGAGCTGTCATTTCTGGCTCTGGGAGCCATGCAGGCCTCTGAACTGCTCAGCTGGTGTGGGGACTTCAGTGTTTATCTGAGCTGTCTCTTGGACGCTCATCCTTGACAGGAAAGGCAGGTTTGTTCTCTCAGGGCCTGCTGAGTCCACCCACCCGCTGCTCCCTCTGCTGGCCACGTCGTCAAATTGCTGTGGCCCCTGTGCTTCTGCCGTTCCCAGCACGGGCTGCTCCCAGTCGCAGATCATCTCCTGTGGGTGGCACTATTTCTGAATTCCAGTGAGTTAAGACGGACAGCTAGAGCAGGCTTGCCTGGAGGTGGTGTGGGTGGGTCTCCATGTGCTGCATTTTGAGAGCTGCCAAAAATACCAGTGAGCAATAATCCCTTCCATTAGCTCCATGCCGCCTTTACACATGACATCATCTCATTCCGTCCTGAACAGCAGCCTCTACCACAGGTCTTATCATCCTCTTCTGACAGGTGAGAAACTTACCAGACACAGGCTGGTGGGTGACACCACACCATGACTGCAGGGAACACAGCAAGGTAGAATTCTTCTGGCTTTATTCAGGCCCAGGAGTGCCCCTCTATTTGAATGACAGATAGTTACTGCATCTGGTTGATCTCACTGGTTGCACTTTGTATTAGCTTTGCACAAAAGACATTCTTCCCAGAGGAGTACAGAACTGGTGGGAGCAACTTGTTGCTGCCCCTTGTTGAGCTCCAACTATGTGCAGAACCCATGGCTGAGATCAGCAGGTGCCTGGGAAATACAATTCACAGTTTCATTTCTGCTTAGAGTCCCAGCAGTGCCGGTCTGTCAGGTGTAATCCCAGCCAGTGCTTGGCTCTCGGTGGGTAGTGCCTGAGTGCTGCAAAGTGAATTGCAAAGCCTGGATATCTGGATGAGAGAAATACTACTGGTCCAATCCATCAAGACCTTCATCCTCCTGCCTCTGCAGCACTTCCTGTGGAATCGAATCTTCCCTTGTTGTGGTCCCCCAGGATTTGGTGACTCTCCCCATCCTTCTTCCCATCCTAGGTTACCCAGGATGCACAAGATTTATTCTGAGGCTGTCCTCCTCCTGGGACTCAGGGCTCCATATGAGACACTGAAGGCCCACATTCCTGAACACCGCTCCTTCTACCAAAGCGGCTGCCTGCCGCTGCCTCTGTTTACCCACCTGGGTCTTTCTCACTCTTAAGCCCTTGAACGGATTCTTTGTCACTTGGTAGAAGAAGTGAGACACACTGGGCATGTGCAGAGACACACTGGGCATGTGCAGAGACACACTGGGCATGTGCAGAGACACACTGGGCATGTGGAGAGACACACTGGGCATGTGCAGAGACACACTGGACATGTGCAGAGACGCACTGGGCATGTGCAGAGACACACTGGGCATGTGCAGAGAATGGGCCCAAGTTCAGTACTGGTTTCTGAGCTGTTCGGATGGGATTCATTCAAAGGGGCAAGGCCTCTATCTTGTGCAGCTCCACACCAAACTTCCTCTCCCTTGACTGGAGTCTGCCGTGCAGTTCACAGCCATCCATCCTGAGTACAGCTTACTCAAAGTGTACCAGGCTCCTTTGTCCTGTAGATCTAAAAATCGAACCAGAGAAAGCATGTCTAGGCAATTTCCGAGGGTTCAAACACATTTGACGTCATTCGCCCAGCCCTGTTTGCTCAAGGACTTAGTTGGAATTCTTTCTTTTGCAGTGAAGTCTTGCAAAGGCTTGTTTAACTATTCAAAAACAGGAGATGGATTTCTGTGCATGTGTGGTTTACATAACTGAGGTTACAGCGATCTGGCTTCAGGAATAGCTATGTCCAGAGTCCCTAGGTATGTTTGTTTCTTTCCTCTACAGGCATCCTTCCAGGCCCAAGAGTAAACACACACACACACACACACACACACACACACACTCACACACACACACAAAACACTCACTTCCAACAATTACAGAAAGCTCTGAATGACACTCTCCTTGGTCTGAAGACAGTCAGATGCTTGCGAAGGGACAGAACAGCACTGGTCAGCCCAGTCATCTCATGCCTGAGCCACCTTGGGGCTACACTGTGTATCAAGAATGTGGCCTGGGAAGTACTTATAGAATTCCTGGGGGAACCCGGTTTCCAGCTTTGCTGAAAGGGTGCTCCCCTCTGCCCACAGGTGCTAAGAGGGGAGCTCCTTTTGAGTGAGGTACAATCTGAATGATCTTTAACGCAGCACCCAACCTACAGGCTCCCATGTCTAGGAAGCTGCAACCCTCAGCTGGCCTGTGCTTGACCTTCAGTAAGTCACAGGAAAAGTCTTTTGTGTGGAAACAGCACTGGACATGGACCTGAGTGCTCCCTAACCTGCTCCCACTTAGTATTTTAGATCCTTCACCTTTGCTGTTCCTACATCCCCAAAAGGTTTGGAAAGCACCCTGCCCCCTCCCCAGTTCTGTGTGGAGGGTGGTGCTTCCAGGGCTACCCTGGGCTTCTACTATAATAAGCACCTCTCAGAAGAGGACTGGATTACCTCCTTTCCTTTCCTCAAAGATACCATGCCCTGCTTCCACCACTGAGAACACCCTTGCTGGACATAACTGGCGTGCAGTGCCTGTCCGAAGCAGGCACTCGGCTTGTGGATCCTTGTCTGTAAGGTAAGCACTGCATGTTTATACCTGAGGTGTGTCCCCATGGCGCCCAGCTGACAGTTCACCTAATACAGAGAGGGTCACACCAAAACTCTCCACACACATCTGGAATAGTTGTTTTACAGGACTGCAATTAGAAGTCACCTGGGAGCCTTCACATTGTAAATGCCTGGGCCCTACTGCTTTAAAGCCACAGTTCACACTTTTGAATCTCCTCGGGGTCCTGTTAAGACTCAGGTGTTGATTATGTAGGTGCAGGCTGAAAAGTGTGCAGCTTTAACCAGCTACCAGTTGTGTTGAGCTACTGAACCACAGGCTGTTCTGTGAGTAGTCGAGACACTGGAGTCACCTCTGTCAGGCCTCTGAATCTCTCCTAGCAGTTGGGTGAAGCAGTCTGTGACAGGGCCCACCATACGGACTCCAGGCTCCAGTGCTGCCTTTGGATAGAACCTGGAGCTCCAGCCTCCCCATATTTGGAGTTTACTTGGTGTCAGGCAGGTGTCATGTCTACCCCCATCTGACAGGCTAGCCAGGAAGCCACTGGACCCCTGAGAAAGCACTAACTGTCATTCTGAGGGTGGGTTGTCCAAAGAGGAAGGAAGGGCCCAGGTTGACTTGCCTCTCAGAGCCTAAAGCCATTAAAAGGAACACTCAGTGAGTCCCTCCAGCCCTAGAAGCCTGCGTGGGCATGGGGGAAAGGAAAGTCATTGGATGTGTCTGAGTGGCCTAGACAGCTTGTCCCAACTGCCAGGCAGCTCTCAGGCGGGGGCCTACGGGCACTCCTGTCTTCTCTCAGAGCCCTGCATGGCAGGCATCAGATGCCCCTTGCCGCCATTCCTCAAGCTGTTTGCTGCAGGCCCTTGTCCTTGGCTAGAAGCTTGGCAAATAGAAGTGTGGGAGGAGAGCCTTGTGGGGCTCATCTTCTCTCTTGAACTAATGCCAAAGGGCTGGGAACTGCTATGCTTCAAGGGCAGGCACCCCCAAATAGAAACAGAAGCCATTGCCCACAGGACTCGGGTTGCAGAGATACAGACTCCACTCCCCCCATTGCTGAGTACCTAGGCTTCCTGTGGTCCTGCCAAACGTCTAGTGATTTGACTCTACAGTGAGTGTGTATCTGTGTGTGTGTGTGTGTGTGTGTGTGTGTGTGTGTGTGTTGCTGAAAATCAAACCCAGGGCCTACTGGATCATAGGCAAGCACTCAGCCCCTGAGCCTTACTCCTTGAATGAAGGACTCTATCACCTACCTGGCTTGGATGACTGTAATGTTCAGTTCAGCTTCCATTTAAGAAGAAAACAATGTTCCAGAACATGGTAAACTGTGCCACCATCCCACTTTAGCTTCTGGAAGGATAAAGTTCAAGAAATCCTCAATGTTTGTTCAGAGGATCTGCTTGCCCTCCTCAGTCACTTTTCTATGTATCAGTCAAGGGAAGAGTCAGCGCTAGTGCTCCCTAAAGAGTACCGTGCCCACTACAGTGTTGAAAATTTCCCTTGCCAGTAGGGTTATGTACCTTGCATTAGTAACTGCCCTTACTAAGTACCAACTGTACTTGGTGCCATGACATATGCAGGTTTATTCGTACCATCTTCAAAGACGGCCTAACTTACAATGCCAGCTAGATAGTTTTTTGAGACAGGGTCTCCCCATAGCCCCAGCTGGACTGGAACTCTATATATAGACCAGGCTGGCCTCTATCTCACAGAGATCCTCCTACCTCTGTCTCCAGAGTGCTGGGCTTAAAGGCGTGTGCCACAATGCCCAGCTACCATCTAGATCTTTAAGGCATTAAGTGCTGGATGTTGTTGGGCATCATATACTGACTTACCCCCCTGGAAGTAGTCAGTTAAGAAAATGGGAGATTTTAATTTAAAAAAACAAGACTCAGCCAGGCCGTGAGTGGCACAACGCCTTTAATCCTAGCACTCAGGAGGCAGGAGGACAGCGGATCATTTTTGAGTTCAATGAGCCTGGTCTACAGAGATGAGAAGTTCCAGGACAGCGCGGGGGCTACAGAGGAAGAGACCTTTTTCTGTCTCGAAAAAGACCAAAAAAAAAAAAAAAAAAAAAAAAATAAGAAAAAAAAAAAACAAAAACAACAACAACCAAAAAAAAAAAACCACCACGAGTGTCTTAGAGTGATATTGGATATTGGGTATTTTACACACACTGAGCCAAATGTTTGTCTCCATCATTGTTCCATGTCCCGTTCTCCAAATGTGATGTTTCAAAATTACAAACAAGGGGAGATATCTTTCAAACCAAATCAACCCCCACATCTAGAAATCCACAGGACCACTTTGTCAGAGAATCTCACCAAATGGCGGGGGCAGATTGTTTTATAATGAACCATTTTGACATAGTTTTTAATGCTTAGCGTGTCAGAAGGAAAGTGGTAGCAAAGGTGAGTGTAGTGGAGAGATACAACTCCATAATAAAATGAGGAGATGGGGGCTGGAGGAGCATGGGCCTAGCAATGGTTAAGAGCGACGACCCGCATCTTGCAGAGACCCGGGTTCGATCCCCACACCCACAGCGCTGTCTGCGGCCGGAGTGAGATCTACATGAGATTGGACCTCTGTGACTCCGGTTCCAGGAGGAATCCAGTTCCAGGGCTGGAAGAGGTCGAGACCGTCTTCTGGACCTCACGGCCTCGCACGGACACGGGGTGTGCGCAGACCTGCATGCAGAACAATACAGTCATACACTAAAAATCACTAATACAATAAATAAATTAAAAAAAACATCAATAAAAGTTAGAAGAAGAAGTGTTGATGATTTTGAATTGATTGAAGTAGGGATGGGAGTAGGGGTGGGGAAAGAGGAGGTAAGGGACGGAAAAAGAGGGAGGGGTTAAGGGATGGTGGGGTGGGGGAAAAGGGAAAGGGAAAAGAGGGGGTAGGGCACCGAGGAAGAGGGGGTTAAGGGTGAAGGATTGGAATTGCGGAGAGGGACAGAGGTCTTTGGTTGTTGGTACGGAGGTAGGGGTGGTAAGGAGTACGGGAAGAGGTAACCAAATAGGGTGGGGAAAGCAGAAAACAGAGGGGTATAGGGAAAAAAGATAAGCGGGGTAAGGGATTGGTTAAGGGATAAGGACGGAGTAACCAAAGTGGAAAGAGGGGTGGTCATGGAAAGAAGAAAGTAAACGAGGAGGAAAAGAAGAAAGAGGGGTAAGGGAAGGAGTAACCAAAGCTAAGGCTGTGAGAAGACGAAGAAGCCCTGGAAAGGTTGGGGAAGAAGGTGGGGGACAAAAGAGGGGTACGGGAGGGTAAGGAAGGAGGAATAGCTTGGTTAAGGGAAGGAGTAGTACAAGGAGTAACCAAAAGATGGTGGGATAAAGAGGGGTAAGGGAAGGAGTAACCAAAGCTAAGGGGTGTGGAGAAAGAAGCCCTGTGGAACCCCATTTTAGTTGTAGTAAAGTAATAAAAATTTTAAATATTTTAATTTTAAGGAATTTTGTTTTATTTATTTATTTATTTATTTATTTTATTTATTTATTTTGGTTCTTTCGAGACAGGTCGCCCTGAGCTCCAGCTTGTCCTGGAAACTCTGTAGACCGGCGCCTGCTGGCCTGAACTCACAAAACGACGTCCGCCTTCCTACAGTGCTATGGATTAGGATAAGGCGTGCGCCACCAAAAGTATCCCACGTACGACTGCACATGGTGCTGTCTGTTCGGGAAGACATGGCTTATTAAATGGAAATCCTAGTGCCAGGCACAGGTTATCTCCCTACAACTTATTGGTCAGGGAGGCCCCAGAGGCACCCACAACAATGCAGACTATTCTCATTGTTCTTGGTTCCCCACCAGAACTAGATGATAAGACTGCATTGCTAAAGTCACTACACACTTTGGTTGCAAGATACAGATGAGTGAGTCCAGAACCAAGCAGGTAACTCTCCAGGCTGTGGGATTCCATAGTGCCAAAAGGTGTTATGCCGGTCTGTGGGAGAAAACGAATTAAGATGCAGTCATCGGTTCATCCAGCTCTGGACCTTGCATTGTTTACCATGCCCTGACAGGCAGTATGGCACACTAGTAGAATTGTGGCAAGACTGTTTCTGGGGTTGCCAGCTACTCTCTTGATTAGAGTTGAGACCTGCTCCATCAGAAGGATTTCATGTCTGATACTATAAATGGTCAAAATTCATGTAAGGGAGGTCATAGGCCCAGTGGAGAACCCATTGATGCTGTTTCTAAATGGTCATGGTGTCAAACTGCCTTCTAAATACTCGCGCTTCTATCCATAGATTTGTGCTGCTCCCAGCCTTGGTCAGAGCAGCTTCTTATTGAAGTGTGTCATGGGATTAATGCAGAGATGCATTACTGTTCAAAGCAACTGTGTTTAGCCATAGATGGAACATTTACGCCAAGACTTCTTATTCCCCCACAAGACTCAGAGGACATTGAGGAAGAGGGGGAAGAAAGAGTGTAAGAGCTAGAGGACAGAGAGGAGGGCTGTAAAATTCTGTCTTCCAAACATGCCATGGCTGTTGCACAAGCCAACTCACAGCAACAGTGGTTACCTACAGAAGACCTGCACAAGATCAAGCCAGTTAAAAGTCCCAGCACAAAGAGGGGAATGGCTCCCAAGGCCCCACCCCCAGCTGAGAAGCTGCTGGCAGGTGATGGCTGCTGGGGGAGGGATGCTTACTTCTCTTTGGGAGCACAGCCACTGATGGATTCCCCATGTCACAGCAAATGTCCCCACGCCCATACACGTATGGGCGGTACTGACGACTCAGTGGGTTAAAAAATTAACTAGGGGCTGGAGAGATGGCCTAGTGGTTAAGAGCGCTGGCTGCTCTTGCAGAGGACCTGAGTTCGATCCCAGCATCCACATGGCGGCTGAGAACCATCTTTAACTCCAGTTCCAGGGGAATCCGACACCCTCTTCTGACCTCCGTGGCATTGCATGACACCGGTGCACAGACCTGCATGCAGACAGTTCATTCATACACATAAACAAACAATAAATAATAAATAAAAATTAAAAAATTAATTTAAAATTAATTAATTAAAAATGATAAAAGGAGGACATGAAATTGGGAGGGAGATGAGATAAGGGTCTTGGGGAGAGTTGGAGGAACAGAGCAAAGGGTAGATGCAACAAGATACATTATATAGGGGATGGAGAGATGGCTCGGCAGTTAAGAGCACTGGCTGCTCCTGCCCATGCGGAGGGACCAGGTTCAGTTCCCAGCACCTATAAGGAGGCTAACAACTGTCTATAGCTCCAGTTCAGGGGATCCAGTGTCCTTTTCTGGCCTCTGAAGGCATTGCATGCATGTGGTGTACTTACATGCCTGCAGGCAAAACACTCATACATATAAAATAAAATAAAATTTTTATTGAATTTTTTTATTTTCATACAATAGAATTTGATGGTATTTAGATCCCCTCCCCCTCCACATCTTCCCTTATTGCCCCCCACCCAACTTAATGATTTAATGTGCTGTATATAATACAGTCTATAGAGTTGGATTTGTGTCCTGAAAAGTCCTTCAGTGTAGGTCTATCCACTGGAGCCTGGTCAACCTATCAAGAGTCCTATCCCTGTTAGAGACTGCCTCTCCCCCTCCCAGCAGCAACCAATTGCCAAAAGTTCCTTAGGGTGGTTTGGGATTTCGTACCCACTTCCCCATGTCTATACCAGGATCTTGTCTGGTTTGAGCCTATATAGGACTTGTGCATGCCATCCCCATTACTGTGAGTTCATTCGAGTAACTGACAAGATGTCTGGAAAACTCTTGTTTCCTTTTGGTCTTCTGCCACCTCTGGCTCTTAAAATCTTTCTGCCTCCTTTTCCTCAACAGTCCCCGAGCCTGGGGAGACAGAGGTTTGAAGCAGGTGTCCTGTGCACTCTGCACTTTGCACTCTGCAGCCTCTTGTTCTCTACGTGTTGGCCAGCTGTAAGTTTCTGCATTAATCACCATCTGCTGCATATAGAAGCTTCTCTGATGAGAATTGGGAGATGCATTCGTTTTCTGTGTGGAGGTTGCATTGAAGATGTGTTACTTAGGGTTAAGTGTCTCACAGAAACTTATTCTCTACATTTGACCAGGTATGGTATTCTGTGTTAGTCTCTATCTGTTGAAAAAAGAAGCTCCTTTGATGAGTGATGAGAGGTACATTTGTCTATAAATAGGAAGATGCATTTTTAGAATACAGTAAGGAATTATGTTGGTCTAGAGATGTGGCAAAAGCAGGCATTTCTTTAGATGTATGATCATTTATATTTGGCTATGTTTACAGTACCACACATAGGTTCCCTCCATTGAGCAGGCCTTAATTCATATTAGACAACTGCTGAATACCCCCAAGATAAAAGTGTCACTACTGTACCAATAGCCCAACAGTGATAGTCATTGTTGTCTATTAGGCTTTACAGCTAGGTAGGACCATATCCATTGGTTTCTCCCTTGACAGCTTATATAGTATCCTCTGATACAATGAGAGCTAATCTTCTGGGAGGAGGCTTCCAGCTCAGTTCCAGCTCAACTGCTCCAAGTCCTCT
The DNA here is from genome assembly GCA_009823505.1 of Rhizomys pruinosus. Classification (NCBI taxonomy): domain Eukaryota; kingdom Metazoa; phylum Chordata; class Mammalia; order Rodentia; family Spalacidae; genus Rhizomys; species Rhizomys pruinosus. The sequence goes on along the minus strand of VZQC01011429.1, from coordinate 2,246,610 downwards.
GTCTGAAGTATGTCCTGTCTTCAGCGATAAGGTCTTACCTTCAAGTTCTGGGAGGCAATCAAGGGCTGTAACAAAGCCCATGGTATATGGGGAGTCTCCGGGACTACCCTGACCAAAAACTTTAGGGGAGGTTTCTCCTGCCTGGCACTGCATTTTTTGTTATATAGCCTTCAGCTATACACAAGCACTCATATGTATTGTATGTGTATTTTTCAATAGGACTTTGAATGAATACATTTGTCTCTGGTTTTTCATAACCCTTAAGTTCTCTACTCTCTCTCCAGTTAAAGTGTCCCCGTTTTACCCCCTTTCCCCCTTGACAGTACTTGTCTCTTACTATCCCCATCTCTCAAGCTCTTTCTTTTCCCTTTCCCCCATGGTTCCTTTCCATTTTATTGACTCCTGAAATTATATAAGGATATATACTTACATGCAAGGATTTGGGACCAAGATCCACAAATGAGAGAAAACATATGTTGCTTGTTTTCTGAGTCTGTTGTTACTTCACTTAGTATATCAGTTTCTAGCTCCATCTTTACCTGCAAATTTCATTTTGTTTTTCTTTTCTGTTGAGTAGAATTCCATTGTGTAGATGTACCACATTGTCATTATCCATTCATAAGTTGAGAGACATTTAGTTTGTTTCCATTTCTTACCGATTATTAAAAGAGCATCAATAAATATGGATGCACAAGTATCTCTGCAGTAGGATGAATCCTTTGGGTATATGCCAAGGAGTGGTATAACTGGATCATTTTTGGATTTTTAAGAGTTCTCCATTGTAGGGGATGGAGAGATGGCTTAAGTGGTTGAGAACACTGACTGCTCTTACAGAGGACCCAGATTCGATTCCCAGCACCCACACGGTGGATAACAACCATCCAGTTCCAGGGGATTCAACACCCTCTTCTAGCATTGCATGACAGTGGTGTACTTACACACCTGTAGGTAATACACTCATACACATAAAATAAAAATAGTAAAATATAATAAATAAAAGAGTTTTAAAAAGAGTTCTCTATTCTGCTTCCTACAGTGGCCACACCAGTTTGCAATCCCACTAATAGTGAATGAGGGCTTCCCTTTTCTCCACATCCACACCAACATTTAGTGTCATTTGTTCTCTTGATACACTGTATACATGTATAAAACTTCCAAAGGAAAAAAAATGAGTAGAGGTTTGTTTCCTGCTGAGTTCTTGCCTTGAATAGGCTGCTGCTGAGGCACACTCATTCATAAGGTATTTGCCATACCCCTACTAAGTGTAGATATCAGGCCAACAAAGATGAAACTACCAATCTCCTTCAAAAGAGCTCAAAGTCCAAGAGAGCAATGTGTGCCAACCAGTGGTAGGTGCAGGAGGTATGTGAGTTCCCCAGGGAGAGGAAGGTCTTCTTGGGGCCAAGGTGGTGCTAAAAGCTGCTGATACATGTAGCAGAAGCAAAGGCTCTGCATTTCCTCAGGGGACTGATATGCAGAGCAGCAGGTGTGGCTGTGTAGGGCTCCTTGGCAGGGATGCTAGGAGCGGCTCATTTTTCTGAATGACAGATGTTTGAGAACTGGATTTTGAAAATATACATCGGTCTCAGCGCAAAAGTGTCATATGTTGGCTAACTAAAACACCTTTACCTAGAAAGAAGTTTGTGCTGGACTGGGAGATAGGTCAGTCAATGAAGTGCCTGCCTTTCAAGCATGAGGACCCAAGTTCAATCTCCAGAACTGCATTTAAAAAGCCAGGAGTGCTGGTTTGTGCACACAATCCCAAAGCATGAGAGGTGGGGACAGGCACATCCCCAGTGCTTGCTGGCCACCCAGTCTAGACTTTTGGGGAGTTCAAAGCCAGTGAGAGACGCTGTCAAAAAAAAAGAGTAGATGGTACCTGAGCAACAACACCCAATACTGTCCTCTGGCTTCCACACATACATATACAGGCGTACCTGCACTCCACACATATGAATCTGCACACACAAATGTACCCATGTGTTTGGCATGCACATGCATGCACGTGTACACACACCTGAGAACTTTGTGCTAATTTTTACAGACACAGACTCTCACTTTTCAAAAGTAATAAGATGTTAGATGACAAAGTTCAAACCACATATTACATGCAAAGAGGAACGTGATTTGTTGCTAGTTACTCAGCTTGTTAGAAGTGGAAACAGGGTCAGAACCCAGTTCTACAGATTTAATACTTCTGCTAGCATTGGTGGTAGGCATATTGCCAAGTGTGGATCTGAGTAGCTGGCTGTGAATGGTCCTGAGAATGATGATGTGATTGATTATTGATGTCTGCCAAGGACAGGCAGTAGGAGAATACTGATGTATTGCCCTTTTGCCTTTTTTTCCCCTTACAGTAAAAATGAGGTATCTCCAAAAGCAGAAGCTATGACTGGTGGTAACTTTAAAATTAGACTCCCAGTACATTCACTTAAACCTAGAACCATTTAGTGTAGTCTAACACATGTTCTCAGTGTTATGAACACAAAGCTGGCCCTTACAAAGTTCCAAGTCTTAGAGCAAAAACCCTGTCAGTAAGGAACCTACCTTAAACAGCAACAGCTTGTAACAGGTTGGAAGAATGTGAACACAGTTAACAGCAGATTTAACCTGTGGAGTGCATTTGTGCTAGTTGGATAAACCATTTTTAGATTAAGTTCAAATAGAAGCCAAATTGAAACCTTTTTAGTTGCTAAACACCCAGGTGATGTTAGACTTACAAAGGCACTAAAATAATATCTGCATTTCTGCTCTTGGTTTAAAAATACAAGTAAATGGAAATGCACAATTCGGATTAAATAGTTTCTTAATTTCTTAAAATCTTCACATTTGCTCCCTAACTGGAGTGTCCTCCCAGGCCAGGGCAATCCCTGGCATACCCTGGCTTTGTTCGCAACTGTGGGCAGCCACTTTGCACATCTGTGTGATCATTTAGATCAAGCTGACTGGGTAGAAGACTGGGAGTTCACCAGGAGGCCAGCCAACAGGAAGGCAGGTCACATTTATTTGACAACAGTGCTGAACATGCCCATGAGGGTGAATTGTGGGTATCAGTGGCCTGTGTCTAACCTACTTTCCAAAGCGCTACTCCACGAGCCAGCCAGGGCAAAGGAATTCCCCTAACAAACCGGCCCTTGCCATTGGTTTTGCAGTTACTTGCTCAGCAGCGGGCTTTATTTCTGTCCTCAGTGCTGAAGCCTGTTTCCCTAGTCTCTCAGAACATGCTATTTCAGTGATTCCAGAGGTCCCTGATTGAGTCCACTATGCCTGTGTGTCTTGCTCTCACCACAGTTCACCACAGAGCTACCCGAAGATAGAGAATTGGCTAACAGCAGGCTGTCCCAGGTTTGCACTGTTCTCTCTCACTCTGTCAGCTGGGTCCTTCCTTTTTTACCCTCTGTCAAAGATGGCAGGGACCTGCCTCCTCACACCTTGCATCCTGACTGACAAGCCTGACAGCTGTTGCCTGAGAACACAGTGTCTGGGAGAAACAAGCTGGGGCTTTTAATCACTAGGCTTCACAGGGAGCCAATGCGTCTCTGGGAAGAAGAGCAGGGAGGTAGGAGTTAGGAGGCCAGGCATCTATTTCTGCATTTGCCACTAACTTACCATGAACCTGAGCACCTGTGCCTTCATCTGCTGAGCAAGGGATGGACTGATCCCATGATCCCACTCTCTCCTGTGGCCGGTGTCCATTGTCCCACCCTTGCATGCCTTCAGAGGGCAGTACGCAACTAAGGCAGATCTGTGGAGGGACGACGCAGTTTTTGGAAAGGACTGATCCATGGTGTTGCTGCATATGGGATCCAGACAGTGTTTATAGAACTGGAACTGCCCTGCGACAGTGAAACGAAGACAGTGAACTGTGTAGTGAGACCCAAGGTAGTCACATTACAGCAATGGGGCTGTTATGAAGAGAATGGTCTGAGGGATAGAGCTGGGGTGAGTACTGGTTCCTCAGTGAGCTGTGGCCCAGTTGAAGCAGAGCTGTGGAGATCAGAGAGGATGAGAAGTACCTGCATGTTTGTCACTGGTGCCTTGGGCCACCTCTCAAGGTGGAGTGGTAAGTGTCAGCCAGTGACAGTGGGAGCCCAGACCAGAGCAGAATGCACTCCTGACTGAGTCAGCTCTTGTCCAGGGGTCTCCCCAGGCACCCCCGAGCCCCTTTATTTCTTCAGCATGGATTTCTCCAGAGCTTGGGAGAATGCTAAGACACTTGGTCTCTCTCATCTTGACAAAGTTCTCAAATGGCTTTTCTTGCCTTATGGGAGGATCCAAGGCACATTTAAGAGTGATGGCCTGAGGTAGAGTGAGTTCTGCCCTGACAGGTGTGCTCAGCTGTCTGCTTCTCCCAGCCAGGGCACTATCCTTGAGTTTTCTAATGCTCCACATGAGTTATGCTCCACTGGAAAGACTGAAAACATGCATGCTGGACGTGCATGCTGGGAGGTGCCTATGGCAGCTGTTCCTGTGGCAGGGGAGGGGGCTTGGTTTGAAACCAGTGTGATCCTGACAGGTGTTGCGTTCTTTATGGCATTGTTTTGGAATATAAAACAAGAAAAAAAAAAAGATTTGCCATAGCAGGTATGTCCTTTTGCTTGTAAAAAAAAAAAAACAAACAAAAAAATAGGCATGCCTTTAATCCCAGCACTCAAGAGGCTGAGGCAGGTGGATCTTTGTGAGTTCAAGGCCATCCTGGTCTACATGGTGACTTCCAGGACAGCTGGGACTACAGGGAGACCCTGTCTCAAAAAGACCAAATAAATAAATAAATAAATAAATAAAGAAAGGCACATCAAGAATCCAAGGGAATATTCTGAAGCTCACTCATTCATGACCATTGTAAAGAGCTGATCTAATTTTTTAAATTAAAACTTTACAGCTGAAAATAACTTAGGGTTTAAAAATCTATCTTTTGCCATTGGATGTATTTAAGTGATTTTTATTTGTTCTTTTAAAAACCTTATTCATTTATTCACTTTGTTTTGGTCATAACCACCCATCATTACCTCACTTCAAGTCCCTCGAGTTCCCTCCATTCCATCGCCCTTCCAGTTCCACATCTTCCTCTTTTTGTTATCAATAATGCCTGAGTTCAGTGAGTGCTGCTGATATGCACGTGGTGTGCTGTCACCCACTGAGGCAACTGACCAGCAGCCATGCTCCTAAAGGAGAGTGAATATTTAGGACTTCACAGGAGGTGCAGCACATTATGATGTCCGAAACCCCATGTAGGAATGAAGGTTCCCCCAAAGGAGTGGGTCTACTCGGTGGCACGTGATGTGGGGCTCCTCCAGCCTCTTTCTCAACAGGGCTGAGTTCTAGTGCAGCATTCCTGTCCCAGGCCAGTCCAGCTCGGACCCCATTTCTGCCCTCTGGCAAGAACAGAGCCATTGTGGCCCATGTCTGGGGTACGCAGGAGGGACAATACATAGAGATAATGGAGCCAAGAAGAAAAGTCCCGAGAGGGGCCCAGAGCCAAGGTGCCTGGCTGCTTTGGGCAAGCTGGCTGCCTCTTTTGAAGCTCAGTGCTCTAAGCCTCTCCCAGGACAGTTTTTTTCTTCAGCTCTGATTCAGAGATGATAGGAGACGGATGAGGAAGCCAGTGCAAAAGTACTTTGAGAGCTGGAGAGATGCCTTGGTGGTTAAAGAGCACTGGCTGCTCTTGCAGAAAACCTGAGTTTGATTCCCAGAACTCACATGGTGGCTAACTACCATGTGTAACTCCAGTTCCAGGAGAATCCAATAACCTCTTCTGACCTCCCTGGGCATTGCATGACATAGGTGTTCTTATAATACACTCATAAACATAAAATAATTTTTTTAATTAAAGTACTTTTGATAAATGACAGAAATGGCTTGTGGTAGACATGAGCCGACAGTGAAGGCCAGCAGCTGACACTGACCATCCCTACTGTATGCACCAGACACCTGGCTGGAACTCACAGAACCGGTTTGGATACTTAGAGCTTCTGAGGGGAGAATCAGCCTTGGAGAAAGTCACTCAGCTCCATATCTAGTCTGTTTAGAGCACACTGAGTCACCTTTCCAAAGAACTATTGCAACATTTTCTTTTTCTTCTTCTTCTTTTTTTTTTTTTTGGTCTCTTTGGGAAGGGTTTTCCCTTTAGTCCTAGCTGGCCTGGAGCTTGCTCTGTAGATAAGGCTGGCTTTTAAACTCACAGAGATATGCCTGTCTCTGCCTCTGCTTCCTGAGTGCTGGGATTAAAGGCATGTGCCACCACACCCAGCTGCAACATTTTCTAATTATGAGCAAAATACATGTTCAGTGAAAAAATTGACACAGTCCAGAGAGGCACAGTGAAAGTTTCCAACCTACACAATCCATGACTCAGATGTGACTTGAGTTCCCAATTGTTTATGGTTCTTCTACACATAAGCTATTGCTTTCCAGCGCTAGGCATTGAACCCAGAGCCCCATGCATGCTGGGCTCTACCACTGAGCTACATGTCTAGATGAGCATTTTCTTACAGCTCACAGACAGCAACTTGTAATACAATGCTTATTAGAGGGGAGTGTGCTGGCGGTGTCATCAGTGTGCACTGGGAGCTTCTCAGAAATCCACCCAGACTTCCAAAACCAGTTCTCATCAGGTTCTTTGGGTGAGGGGAATGCATACTTACCATTTAGAAGCACTACTGTGGCCTGCCGCTTTCCTGTGGGTTGTGGGCATTCTCTCATGTCAACCAATATTTCCCTCCATAGCATGACTTTTAGTGGCTATAAAACATGGCTGTCTTGAGCCTCTTGCTTATGATTCCCATTATGACTTCTAAGATGTTCCCAGTGTGATGGTACAGGGAGTCCTTGATTATCTCTTCAGGAAAAATGGCCTAGGATTGGAATGATTAACCTAGCAGGATGAGGATCCGGAAGGCTTTCAATACAGACTGCAGGTTGCGAATCCAAAAACGGATGGACCTTGACCATTCCCTCCTATTCTAAGCCAGGGCCTCTCAGTGGCCAGCTGGCACTTGGGTGACATATCAGCATTGATTGGAGTATCAAATTTTCAGTGAAGATCCTGTATCTCCTTTATTGTAAAATGGAGCTGTAGAACATGTGAACATTAGATGAGGGTGAATAGAAACTACCCAGGATTTGCTTCATTCATGCTAATCCTTCTGAATGAAATTACCCCAGAAAGCTTAGGATGTGACTATGATTTGAATGCCCTCCACCAAAACTCAAGTTGAAATATATTCTCCATTGTGAGCTATTAAGACCTGAGAGGGTTGGAGAGATGGCTCCATGGTAAAGCACTGGCTGCCTGAGCATGAGCAATGGAGTTTGGTTCCCTAGCATCTACATCAATGTCAGATGGGTGTGCAGCCTGCCTGTGATCCCAGTGCTCAGGAGGTGGACACATGGGAGTCTCTGGGGCAAGCTGGCTGGCTGGATTAGCCCAATAAAACAGCTCTGGGTTCACATGAGAGACCCTGCCTCCGTGATACTTGATCAAAGAAGACCCTGGACTTCAACTTCTACTCTCTCTCTCACTCTCTCTCTCTCTCTCTCTCTCTCTCTCACACACACACACACACACTTTCTCTCTCACACACACACACATGCAAACATGTACACGTAATATACATATGCATGTGTGCCCATATACACAACATGCTTTTTTTTCAAAGCCAATTTTTCCATGCATGCACATGTACACATGCATAGGGACACATGAATTGAGAGACAGAGAGAAGAGATGAGGCCTTTAAGAATGGATTGCTTTGGAGTTGGAGAGATGGCTCAGTGGTTAAGCACTGGCATCTCTTACAGAGGAACCGGGTTTGGTTCCCAGCACCCATATGGCAGCTATCAGTCATCTGTAACTACAGTTACAGGGGATCTGACACCTTCTGGCCTCTGTGGATATTGCATGCATGTAATGTACTTACATAGATTCAGGCAAAATACTCATAAACATAAAATAAAAATATATTTAAAAAAATTCAAAACATGGATTGATTTCTCCATAATTGACAGGTTGCCTCCAATTGGGACTATTCAAGAAGCCAGCTTGGTGCTGTCTCACATTGTGTTCCTCTTTCCATGTGATGCCTTATGCTGCTCCAGGTCTCTTCAGAGTTCCCAACAAAAATAACACCACATGCATTCCCTCAACCTTCAACCTCCCAAAAGAACCAAGAGCTTAATAACTTTTTATTCTTTATGAATTATGTAGGCTGTGGTATTACAGTAACAGAAAACAGACAGGGACAGAGGTCCTTTTATGGAAACATCAGATTTTTTCCCCCTGAAAGATTTTCTTTTGCAATTGATAAATTGTATTTAAATAGCTACACAAGTGGTTACTGGTCTTTGTGCTATCCAAAGAATACATGGATTGGATACTGGGGAAAAAAACAAAGATAATTACTGAATACTTTGTTTAAAATTATAAAATGTGTACAGTGTGCCTCGGAGAGCATGCTGGTAGGCACAGATGACAGTGAGCATCGTGTGTGTCCGTGCACATGAGTGGGGGCTGCGTCAAGACCTACATCTCATCTGGCTTCCAGCTCTTTAGGAAGCTTTGTCCCTGGACAGTTAGAGGTATAACCACAAGACATCATGTGCATTCCCTTGCTGAGTTTGTGTCAGCCTATGCAATGCCTTATCAGGTCCATTGGGCCATTCCATGCTGGTTATTCTGGATTCTGTCCCTACAATGACAAAGTACTTTCAAGGACCCTAAGAGAGGACAGATAGTCAGCAGTTTCCAAGCAACATCGCAAGTGTTGACAGAGGGCTCTAAGCAACCAATGAGTGTGGGGTGGGACTCAGCATTATTAAAACCCAGGAGAGGCAGGCAAGTGGCATAGTGGCCTCCAAGTTCAATCTTTCTGACTGCAGGATGGAATTGCCACTGTGGGGTTTGGCCGCCTCCTGCTAGTGGGCAGAGAGTGTGCCTAGCTTGGAGTACTCCTTTGGAATAGCGGCCCTGAGGCTGGCTCTGTTGCTTCTATGTTCCACTCTGCTGCACAGACCCCTGAATTGCCTCCCAGGAGACAGGGGACTTCCTGTCAACTTGTCCTTCTCCTTGAGATGGCAGAATAGGTGACAACAGTATCCTCCTGCCAGGGTGGGGGCTTGCAGACTCTAACCCCCATACAAAGACAGGAGGGTATAAATGACCTTCAGAGCACTCAGTGACAGCTGTCTTTTGTGAGTATTAACTATGCTTCTCATGTTTTTCTCTTTAAATTGTAAACCCTTTGACTAGAGCTCTATATACAATGCATTTTTGAAAACAGAAAAGATCTTTTTTAGAACCACCCTCAGAAGTTGCAGTGCTGCCTGTCTCTCCTGGGTTTTAATAATGCAGAGTCCCACCCCGCACTCATTGGTTGCTTAGAGCCCTCTGTCAACACTTGCGATGTTGCTTGGAAACTGCTGACTACCTTGGGCCAGCCAGCTCTCAGACTTGCTGAACCTGAGTCAGGTGGCCTTGCCATGCTGGTTGTGGGAGTCTATTATTTTGAAGTGGAGCTGCAGAGAGCATGTCACCAGGTTCCTGGCTTTGTCACACTGGGAAGCTGGAGAGCTCAGCATTGGTGATTTCTCAGATGGGCGTGCCAGGCTTGTACCTGCCAGGTATGGCCTCCAGTGAGTCAGGCTGTAAATGCTTTCATAACTGCAAGGAATGTATGTAGTAAAGCAGGTGCCCAGCTAGCGGAGCAGCATTTGGAAGACCCCATGAAATGAATACACAAAACATGAGGTACCATGATGAACTTTAAAAACAGAAATGAAAAACGAATGGGAGAGCCAGAGAGCCAGCACACAGGGCAGAAGCAAGCACATCCCACCCCACAGCCTCTCCTAGAGTAAACCTCATGAGCAGGAGGGACTGTGCGGCCCTGGTGACAGGATGAGAGGGGGAATGTGGGCCTGGCTGGCTTCCACTCAGAATAGGTTTCGGATTCTCTAAGCACTAGCTCTTTTATTTCGGCTTGGATGGGGAGCATAGCCTCATCCTGTTACTAGAGTCCTTAGGTCAGAGCCCGAGCCTTGGTCGTTCTAAGCCAGGATGAACCACCTGTCCTCAGCAGGCCAATTGAAGAGACAAAAGAATCCCGAGAAGCAGAGAGAGGAGATTTATTCCGTGTGGCCACATTGGGAAGAGGAACAAAGAGGTCCAGCAACCTACCCCCTCCCAAAGTCCACCTTCAGGGGCCTGATATGAGATTTAGGTTTAAACAGAGGCCTGGAGGCATGGATAGCAGTCCTGGTCAAGTCATGATCCCACCTGTCACTGACCGTCATTGTCTGAACTCCAGTCTCTGCTGCAAGGTGGTCTGGGGAGTTGTCAAAAATTGCTTCCTGAGAGACAAGTTCCTCCTCTGGCTAAGCCCCCAGGTTTCAGTCATTTCTTCTTCCAGTGTGAGATTCCTGGGGAAGATCCAATTTCTGAGGAACATTATTTCAATAGGCTGATAGCCAAAAGGAGGCGCCCAATGTCTCCATTCCCGCAGGGAGGCTACAGGCCTGTCCTCGCCCTTTGCTGGTCCTGTGGTAAGCACTGCAAGACACAGCCCAGGTTTGCTTGTTCTGCTCTCAACATTCAGCAGGGACTCCAAGTCACAGCAGAAGCAGGCGACACCACTCCAGACCAACTCCCCAAGGAGTCAGGCCACCCCCACTCCCTGCCCTCGGGAAGAGGAAGTATCGAGCGTGCGTGCGTGCTTCTCAGATAGCTTTACTGCCCTGTGCCTGCGCACCTGCCCAGGGAGCTGGGCAGCACAGGCTTGGCAGGAGCCCCACTTCCTCGTGCCCCAGAGGACTTGCTGTGGAGATGAGGACAAAGGCTCATAGTCAGTGCCCAGTGGTGTCCTGAGATCCCTGGGCCTTTCACACAGAGACCGGGAGGCCCATCTTCTTGTTGCTGCTCTTTTCCAGGAAGATGAGAGAGCCGGAGGCTCACTGCACACTCAGGAAGATGGCCGCCTTTTACCAGTGCGTCAGGCCTGACCCCAGGTGGGCCCCTGAGAGCAAGGAGGTGGGGTGAGTGGGAGACTATTTGGCTACTGGGGCACAGGTGATTAGCATTTCTGGAGTGACAGCTGGACCTTCAACATCTTTCTTATAGACTTTATGCTATCTTCTCCAGTTGTGTGAATTTTGGAGCAAAATATCAATATTCTGTGTTTCCATTAAGCTACACATTCAGAAAAAGAGAAAGAATGGAGAGAGAAGGAGGGAGAGGGGTGGAGGCTAGGTAAACAGAGCATTCTATTGGCATAGTTGTCCTTGGAGTGGAGGGATGGAAGCCAGAGGTCAAGGTAAACAAACATTGCAGTTATATACTTAAGGCTCAGCGTCAAAGGGCTGGTTCCCAGTTGACAGCCATGGAAGACACCCTTGGCTCCTGCAGAGGAGAGAAGTGACTGTGTGTGCACAGCCACCTTCTTGGTCACTGACCCTCAAAGGTGTTTTGGCTCCCAGCACATTTTAATTCTGTATACAAGGGGACAGAGGAAAAATATGGCCAGGGCTAATTTAAACTCATTTCATCATCATATCCCAGATGGATAATTCCCAGGATGGCAGCCTCCGTCAGTCTGCATATGCATGGACTGCATATCCACCCAACCCTCCGGCTGAATGGATGGTCTTAGGAAGTCGGTATTGTACCTTTAGAAGGACCCACTTGCTATCCTGGCAGTTAGTGATGATGCTTAAGGATCTGGGGTAGATCGTGCACCGCCTTGAGCCCTGTTTTCTTCTTTTGCTGTATAGAAACAGTGACCCAACAACTCTAGGACTCCTTGAACAAAGAGCCTTGTACTGGATAAAGCCCTGCACATAGAAATCTCCATCTTCGTTACTGTTTCATAAAAAGTGTTTACCAATAGTTATTTAACCTCATTATCTGATTCTGCCTATATTGAATGCTAGGATAGAGTAGTGGCGTGCCTTCTTAGTAATAGACTTTGGAACATGTCTTCTTCAAAAAAACTCTCGGTTATACAACTGCTGAACTGCAGAAATGTCAGTCGTATATGTAACATTCTGGAAATATTGAGCCTTCCTTTGGCATATGTGTGTGCATAAATAAGGGCGTGCATTAACTTAATAAACTTGCAAAGTTAGAAATAAGACCATGCTTGTGCCCCCAGATTCCAGAGTCTTGTTCATCAGATGTGTGTTCAGCCATCAGAGCCAAGTTCAGCTCATATCCTGAGACTCAAAGTTTCATGTTATGTTGAATGGCATCTTTGCAAGACACCACTCAGCATCAGAATGAATTTATATTATATTTCCCCAAGAATTATGCAAATAGAATTTCTAAAATAAGATTGTAAAGTTTGAAGTTCTGAAGCTTAGCTATTTTTGAAATAATGGTTTTGTTAAAAGTCTCTAATTTTTTTTTATTCTAATAACCTGAAAATGCCTAAACCAAAGTTCTCCATCTCTTGTCATGTAGAAGCTGTCTGAGAGGTGAACTTGACTTGGGTGTGTTGGTGTGGTATAGGCTGCTTATAAACATAGACTCTCCTGTATACAAGTGTGTGATTGTTGACGAGATAGCCACATGTATTCCACTGAAGTACTTCATTTCCCCGTGTGTTTATAAGGCCTCCAGATACCACTAAATCAACTGTTATGTAACTTTCAGAAAACAGTTCATCTTATGTAAGATCTTATTTACATGCTTATAAATGATGGTGTTTTTCTTGTGGATAGCTGGGCTGTGGCGTGCTTTCTTTGCAAAGAAACGCTCCCAAGAGTTGTGGCCTGCTGCCTCATTCTGTCTTGATGCCTTCACTATTCCTGCCCTGCCCACAGCTGATGGGACACCTAAGGGTGGGGCTAGGCCTCTCAACAGGCCTTTCCTCTGTATCTATATTCCTTTACTCTAACACCAAGGGCCCCAGAGCCCATCAGACTTGACCTCTGTGTGGCTAAAGAGCGATGGTTAGCAGGGACACCTCAGACTGGAGAAATGCGACTTGGTCTAGGAAAGCATAGATGTTAAAGGCTGTCCTTCAGATATTGGAGAGCTAGGTAGCCTTGGGAAATTTAATTGTGAATGGGACATGTATACATCTCATCTTTAATACAAAATGATCTTATCTAGAAAATGTCACTAACAAGTGGTTTGTTCATTCATTCATTCATTCATTCATTCTTTGAACAGTATTTTTGGAGTACTTGCCTTTGGCAGTGCTCTGCTGGTACTCAGTCCCTCTCTTCTCAGAGTTATCTTCCAAGATTACATGTTTAGGGATGAAAGAGAATGGCATGGCATGTGTCTCCAGGCCCAGCTTTGTTTAAATTTTTTTAAAAGAGGAGCACAAAAATAAATAAAAATAAAATAAAAAGAGGAGCACTGCCAGGCCTAGCAGCACATCCCAGCACTTGGGAGGCAGAGGCAGGTGGATCTCTGTGAGTTCAAGGCCAGCCTGGTCTACAAAGCAAGTTCCAGGCCAGCTGGTGCTATAGGGAGACCCTGTTTCAAAAATAAAATAAAGTTTAAAAATAATAAAAAAATAAAAAGAGGAGAATGGCAACAAGTCACTAGGCGGCATCAGGGCTGACCGGCCGGTGACTTCCTCTACGTTCCCTTCTCTGCTCCGTACTAGCTCTGTCATAAGCAGTTGCTGTGTTCTCTGATTGCAGCTCTTTGCTTAAGCAATTCCTTCACTTTCTTTTCACCTCTATCAGTGTAGATCTCTCCCAGCCTCCTCCTGTTCTTATGGACACACAGACAGAGATGTTGCTTGTGGTGAGATCTGGTCTTGATGCCCCAGCCTCTGTGTAATGGGTACAGCCATCAATCCCTTTGTTCCTGAGGATAATATCATTAAGCAGCAAGCTGGTACTGACTCTGGGCAAAGACTTCTCACAGGAAATTTGTGAGCATTACACATTTCATTTGCCTCAATAATGTGAAACTTATTTTTCTAAAAAAAGGAACAGGCAGATCCTGGCATGACTCATTAGAGAACAATAGTTAAGTCATAATTTATTTTTGTCTTTTCCCCCCAAGGAAAGGAAAAATTGGTTAAGTGTATAGGGTATGGGAGCAGCTGTATGTCAGCAAGGGGCACTGGGTCAGAGAATCACATGAACAGACCTATAATGAACTGGTCTGCTGTGTGAGTGAAAGGTACAAGTGGCTCTGGGAATCTGTCGCAGGAGATGCTTGCTCACCCTGAAGAGCGTATCAGCCTTCTGGGAGAAAGGGACTCAAAACTGAAATCTGAAGGCTTGAGGATCAGTAAGAACAAAACAGAGTCAGAGGAAGGGAACACTGTATTCCACCAGATGGAATAATAGCTGTATTCCACCAGATGGAACCGCATCTCTGAAGACGCTGGACTGGAAGGACGCAGGGCGTCTGGGGTGGGGAGGGAACAGGACAGGCCAGTAGAGCAGAGGGCCTGTGGCTGGAATGCAGCCCACCACCCCCTGTTGCTGTGTAGACATTTCCAAATTTACAGTGCTCCTGTTCCTGACTGCATCTCCAGGCGTCTATCCCATGTCGTTGCCTCCTTTCTCTAGTACTTTAAAACACCTTGGCATGTCTGTGCACATGCACGTGTGAGGCATTGGACCCCTTGGAGCTGGAGTTACAGGTAACTGTGAGCCGACCGTTGAACGGTGCTGGGAACTGAACTCAGATCCTCTGAAAGAGCACCAAGAGCTCTCAGCCATTGGGCCATCTCTCCAGCCCCAGCTAGCCCTTGTTTAGTAAGAGTTTGCCAGAGAACAATCGTACCAGGTCCTCTTTTCTGAAAATGTCTTTACTTCATCCTTCTCAAAGTCAAGAACTTGGTTGACAAAATTGGCATATCATAAAGTTGGCACTTCTAAAGTATTCAGTCAATGGATTTTAACAACTGTCCATGTGTGAGCACAGTCTAATTTTAGAACATTTTAAACTTCCCTAAAGAGACCTCGTGCCCATTAGCAATGACTAACCATTCTCTGTCCCCCGTCCCCCCCCCCCCTTACAGGCAACCCTGCATCTAGTTTCTGTCTCTGTGGATTTTCCTAATCTGGACATTTTATGAAAATAGAGTCAAACAGTTATAATTTTTTACAACTGATTTTTTTTCACTTTTCATAATATGCTCAAGGTTCACCCAGATCACAGCAGATATCAACTTTTTATTCCGTTTCATTACTAAGAAAGACATCATTGTAGCTATAGAATACATTTTTTTGGTGTTTTTGAGACAGGATCTCCCTGTAGCCCCAGCTGGCCTGGAGCTCACTCTGTAGACCAGGCTGGCCTTGAACTCACAGAGATCCACCCGCCTCTACCTCCCAAGTGCTAGGATTAAAGGCACCTGGCTATTTATTTATTTATTTATTTATTTGCAATTCTTAGCCTCAGCTTTTAACGGCTGCGCTATTCCCCCAGTCCTGCTATAACTATTTTTAATAATCATGGGGTATTACATTTGATGTCCTAAAGTTATAACTCTTTAGTGATGGGGTGCAGCTCAGTGGTGGAGCAGTTTCTCAAATGTACATGACCCTGGGTTCGACCTCTGGCACGAGAAAGGAATTAAAAAACTAGTTCTAATACTACAATTTGGATTCACAATAGCTTAACTTCAATAACATATGAACTACTCCATTATGGTTTTTTCCTTACTCCTTTCCATTGTTGATAGCAGAGAATTATACCTTTTATGTACTATGGTTCCAAAAATAGAAATTAAAAGTTAAAGCAGATTAGTTTCAAATAGTATAGAAAACAAAATATCTAATTAGAAGCCAAAGTTATAACAGTTTTTAGACTGAAGAACTGCTAATTCATTGTTTAAAAAGTATTAGCCTCTCAAACTGTATGAAATAAGAAGTAGAGCGATAGAGCATTATTGCAACAATGCTAACTTTTGTAATTCCTGTGTGTTTACCTCTACCGAGACCTTATTTCTCCATGACTTCAGATTCATGTCATTTTTCAATTTTATGTGTCTGAGTGCATTGCCTGCATGCGTGTAACTGCAACTGTGTCATGCAGTGCCCGTGGAGACTAAAAGAGGGTATCGGATCCCCTGGAACTGGAGTTACTGATGGTTGTCAGCTGCCATGTGGGTGCTGGGAATCGAACCTGGGTCCTCTTCAAGAGCAGCCAGTGCTCTTAACTGCTGGGCCATCTGATAGGCCCAGATTCATGTGTGGTATCCTTTCATTTCATCCTGCATGATTCTTGCATTACTCTCAGGACAGTTTATCCAGAGATGTCTTTGTTTTGCTCTTGTTTCTGAAGCAAAGTTTTGCCAGATAGAATATTCTTAATTGACTTCTTTTCCCTGTAGTCACTTGGACTCTATCAGCCTTCTACTTTCTTGATTCTAATGTTTCTGATGAGAATTCTGATGACAGTGTTCTTGAGAACCCCTGAAATGTCACCAATCAGCTGGCAGGGGTCAAGATTGGAATCATCAAGGAGCTCTTCAGTGCTGACAGTCCTGGGCCCTTAAGTGGCCTTGGGGCTGGATTGGCAGAGCCAGAGGCTTAACGCTCCAAACCCTGAGAGCTAGAAGCCTATTGCTCAAGTTCTGGAAGCCAGCCTTGCAGCTCTAGGCACTCAGGTCTGATGCTTTTGAGCTTGGCCCTGAACCTTGGCAGTGACTGAAATCCTTGTCTTTCAGCAGAAGTAGGTGAGGGCAGCTGACTGAAGCCAGCATCGGTGGTGGCGCCTCCTAGTGTTAGACCTGTTACCAGACCTCAGGTCCTGGGATCCTCAGCCCTCCAGCAGCAAGTATTTCAGCTCTTAGGCCAAAGGGAGCACTTGACAGTGGGTAGTGTAACTAAGGTGCCCTGGGCCCAAGGTGCAATGATTGGCAGCTCCCTAGAACTCTTAGCTGACTTCTACTCACTGCCGTGGCCACTGATGCCTAAGTTTTCTCTACTGGACATCTGCTGCCTCTGCTGTCCTTGCTTCATGGTACCAGCTCAGCCCACTGTGCTAATGACAAAAGATCAGACTCAGGCAAGGTAAACTCATACAAGAGACTGCATTTGCACCAATCTCAGCTGTTCCTCATGCAAATTATGTGCTGCCCTGGCTCTAATCAAAGGCCTCCCAGTGATGTGCTCCCTCTCTATCTGGGTGAACATGTCCACAGGCTCAGCAGAGTCGTTCAGAGTTCACCGAGGCTTGTGCTGGTAACAGGTCCAGCACAAGCTGTTTGAAACTGTTGTAGGTAGGACGGTGCCTTCTGGAGCTGGAGCTAGACCGGCAGAAACAGGTTGTGGTTGTAGTGTAGCTTCTTCAAGGCATCTGTGGAATGATGGAAGTAACTGGTGTTGGCATAGACGTAGTCTGGCTGACTGTTTAGCAGATACTCTTTTACTCAAGGCAGCCAGGACTCCAGGGAAGGGCCCAACAACTGTCAAGTACAGAGACAAATTGCCCAGGCCTACAGCATCTTAGTTAGTTTAAAAAGGAAAGTAAACATTTAAAGGAATGCTTACAATAAAGGCTTATAATTAACTTTACCAGCGTTTAACAGTGTTTTAACACTACTTCACTCTGGCTACTGCCCTTCTCATCTGTCTTAACTTCTCGCTTGCTTTTTTTTTTTTTCTTTTTCATCGGGCCTCAGAATTTCTTGCTGCTTTTAATACTTTTTCTTTGATTTTTAATAGTTTGTTTATAATGTGTCTCTTGGTTTGGACCTCAGTTTGTTGTATTTAACTTAGCTTCTTGGATGCTTATATTTATTTCTTTCATCAAAACTTCCACCTAAATTTCTTTAGACTCAATTCCCATTTTCCTGATTTCTAGTTTTGGTTCTTCTGCCTGCTCAAAGCTGCCCTTGATCCTTCGAGTCAGTTTTTTATTTCATTCATTGTATTTTCCATATATAGAATGTATTTATTTCCTCTTTAGGTTTTTTTCTCTTTTTTATTCTTTTCTTTTCACAGGAAAATAGAAATAATACAAAATAACAATAAAAAAAAAGCAACAAGAACACAAAAAAGGGGGGATGAATTTCCATTTCTTATTCTGGTAAAATAATCAATCTGCTGGGCTTGATATGTACTTCTCTTTTTTTCCCCTCTCTCTTTCTTTCTTTTTTTAAGTTTTATTTATTTTTTTTATGTGTATGAATGTACTGTCTGCATGTAGGTTTGTGCACCCATGTCGTGCAATGCCACAGAGGTCAGAAAAGGGTGTCAGATTCCCCTGGAACTGGAGTTAAAAACAGTTCTCAGCCGCCATGTGGGTGCTGGGGATCGAACCTGGGTCCTCTGCAAGAGCAGTCTGCATTCTTAACTGCTAGGCCATCTCTCCAGCCCCTCCCCCCCTTTCTTTTCTTCTTTTCCTGCTCTTTCAGGGCTACCAGAAGGATATGTGTTTACTGGCTAGTCCAGAAAGCCTTGAGTTCTCAGCTGAGAAAGAGTCTGGTTAATTTCAGGGGTAATTTCAGGGAGAGGGTCTCATCCCTAAACTGCCTAATCAATTTGTAGCTCCTGTTTAGTTATGTTACCCTCTGAAAAGGCTCACCCCAAACACTAGAAGGAAATTGGGATGCCAACAGCTCTGACTTCTTCCATGCTAAAAAAGGACATTGGCTGTGACAACCCTCTTGGGTTTTCTATCACTCTATTGATATTTCAGTTCTGTTTAAACATTATTTTATGACTTTCTCTACATCTTTCTTTAGTTTTTAGAGTCTGGTCAAGATAGTTATTTTTAAGTCTTTGCCACCATCAGGTCTTTTTCCGAGGCAGTTCCTGGTGGTTTGTTTTTTTATCATTGGGGTGGGTCATATTATCCCATTTCTTTGTATCCTTTGTGATTTTTGTTGTTAAAAATTGGACATTTTAATCTAATAATGTGGTAACTCCGGAGATCAGATTCTCTCCTTCCTTCAAGGTTTACTGGCTTGGCCATGTTTTAGTTGATGCTGTCGTTTGTTTGATTGTTTGCTCTAGGCTGTCTGTACTGATAATCAGGATAAGGTGAAAAATTAAGGCCTTCTGGGGTTTTTTCAGAGCTTGGTACCTTTCCTGGGCTTGCGCAGTGACTAATTCCAATTTGAATGGCCTAGTCTTCAATGTCGGTCTCTCATAAGGGGAAAAAAGGAAGGTGAAGGAGTGTAGCAGTGTGCTAGTATATTAAATACTCAAGAATTCACCTGGCTGTTGGGAGGGATCTTGAAAAAGTGAAGGGCGGTAAAACAATAGTCCCTACCTCTTTGTATCATTGTGACCCAAAGCAACAACCAGAGTAAAGAACTTCAGGGTCTGGAAGACAGAGTTCTTTTGCCCTTTCGGGACCTTACAAGCTGGGTGCAAGCTGCTCTTGGAATACATGCATTGCCTGCCCTGGGACGAGGGACCTGGCACATGAGTAGATGCTACTATGCTAAGGGCAGCAGTTGACTGAACTCAACCATGATTGGCCTTCCCCAAGGAAGCTGCAAGCCTTTATTAGAATCCAGAGTTCCAAAATAGTTATATCAGACAGATTCTGCCTATTGTAATTTCCTTTTTTCATGCCATTTTCCCAGAATCCTCCATGGATAGATGGTTTCATTTCTCTTTGGGTCAATGCCTAAGAATGGAGTTGAAGGTCCAGAAGATCTTTTGTTTGTTTGATTATTTGATTGATACACTGGGCCATATGGTAATCGTATGTTTAATATTTTGAGAAACTACCAAACTTCCCCAAAGTGGCTGTGATATTTGCATTTCCACCATCAATGAAGGAATGCTCCAGTTTCTTCACATACTTTCAAACACATGTTGTCTGTGCCTTCAATTATAACCATTCTATTGAGGATGAAGTAGTATCTCACTATGTTCCTAACCTGTGATTCTCTGATGACTGATATTGTTAAGCGTATTTTCACGTATTTGTTACCCTTTCCTTTGCCTTCTCTGTACAAGCTTCTATTCAAATCATTTGTTTTTAAATAGAGTATTTTAAATAGACTGTCATTAGAATTCTTTATATGTGTTGTGTATCATTCCTTTATCAGATGCATAATTGACAAATACTTTTGCCCAATTTCTTAGTTGTCTTTATACTTTGATAGTCCTTTGAAACAGAAGCTTATAATTTTAATGAAGTCAAAACATATTGATCTTTTAGTGTGTTTGGCATTACACCTGAATAATCGTTGCCTAACCCCAGATTGCAGACTTCTTTCTCTTCCAAAAATTTTATACTTTTTTGGTCTTTTTGTCTCTCTGTAGACAAAGTTGGCCTGGAACTCACTATGTAGACCAGGGTGGTCTTGATCTCACAAAGATCCCCCGCCTCTATCTCTCAAGTGCTGGGATTAAAGGTATGTGTTACCACATCCAGCTGATACACAGTTTTAGCCTTCTAATATCCTTTATGTAGATTTTATGTGTGCTGTGAGGTAGGATTATGCATTTTTCATGTAGATGTCTCCTTATCCAGCACAATTTGTTGAAAAGATTATTCTTTCCCTTGTTGAACTGTCTTGGCAGCCTTGTTGAAAAGCAATGGGCTCTACTATAATCCATTGACTTCTGGACTCGTCTTCTGGACTCGTCTGTATCTGTTTACCAGTTCAATGAAGTTTTTTTTTAAATGTGTATGTGTGTCTGTCTGTCTGTCTGTCTGTAGTGTATGTGTCTGTGTGAGAGTATGCACATGTGATGTGCATTGAAGTCCGCATGTACCTTTGCACGTAGAGATCAGAAGAGAACATCAGATCCATCAGAGCTGAACTGCAGGCATTTGTGGACTACCTGTTGTGTGGGTGTTAGAATCTAAACCCTGGTCTTCGTTATTGCACAGCACTCTTAAGCTCTACACTATTGCTCCAGCTCCTGTGATAAATCTTGTAAGTGGAAAGTGTGGGAGGTTTATCTCTAGTCTTATTTTCCAAGATTGTGTTTACTAATCTAGGTTAAAAAGCTGATTAAAAACTTCAGTGATGGGGCTGGAGAGACCGTTCCTCAGTTAAGAACACTTTCTGTTCTTTCAAAGGACAAGAGTTCAGTTCCCAGCAAACCACAAAGAATAGCTTATAACTGCCTGTAACCAGCTCCAGAGGATTCAGTGCCCTCTTCTGGCCTCCTCACACATGGACACATACATGGATACAGACGCATAAATATAAATATTTTTAATGGAATGAGACAATTCAACAATAATAGTTTTATGTCATTTTCTGCTTATTTGTCCTTATTGAAAGTGAAACCCCCAGTCATGGAAGTTCCAAATATTATAATTAAATCAACTCTCTTCATTTTATCAATTTTTGCTTCAGGAATATTTGGGGCCTCTTTTTAAATGGCTTAATCTTTCATGTGTGCTTGGATTTTGGTTTTGTTCTGTTTGATAGCTGGCCTGGAACTTGTCATGTAGACCAGGCTGGCCTGGATCTCACAAAGATCCTCCTGCCTTTACCCCCTGAATGCTGAGTAAAGGTATACACCATCACCCTGGCTTTAAACTTTCATGCCTGTAATGGGCATGTTTCCTGATAGATTGACCATTTACCCTTATTAAATGACCGTGTTTATCTATAATAATAATTTTATCCAAAAGTCTTTTTTTTTTTTTTGTCTTTTCGAGACAGGGTCTCCTTGTAGTCCCAGCTGTCCTGGAACTCACCTTGTAGACCAGGCTGGCCTTGAACTCACAAAGATCCGCCTGTCTCTGCCTCCCAAGTGCTAGGATTAAAGGCGAGCGCCACCACGCCCGGCCCAAAAGTCTTTTTTTCTGATATTAATATTGACCCATTATTTTGGTCAGTTTTATGTGCTGTTTACTTTCCTTTTTTTTTTTTTGGTCTTTTTGAGACAGGGTCTCCATGTAGCCCTGGATGTCCTGGAACTCACTATGTAGACCAGGCTGGCCTTGAGCTCAGAAATCCACCTGCCTCTGCCTCCTGAGGGCTGGGCCTTGTTTACTTTCAATGTAATTATATTCTTCTAAAGCTTAAAAAAAATTCTTTTATTTATTTCTAACTTTGTCTATTTTAAATTGAGTTTTGTATATTTCATATAATAGAACTTAATCAAATTTAGACCCCCTCCTCCATCTGTGCCCCCCATAACCTCCTACACCAGATTTCAAGTATTCTTTCATATATTTTAGGTCCTGTTCAGTCAAGCATTTATACCCAGATGTCCTTTGGTGCAAGTCCATCTGCTGGAGCGTGGTCACCTATCTAGAGATCTTTTTTTATTTTATTTTATTTATTTCTGTATGTGTATGAATGTACCGTCTGCATGTAGGTTTGTGCACCAGTGTTGTGCAATGCCACGGAGGTCAGAAGAGGGTCTCGGATTCCCCTGGAACTGGAGTTCTCCTGGAACTGGAGTTACAGACGGTTCTTAGCGGTCATGTGGGTGCTGGGGATCGAACCCGGGTCCTCTGCAAGAGCAGTCGGTGCTCTTAACTGCTGGGCTATCTCTCCAGCCCCGTATCTAGAGATCTTAATGAAGATCTGCTCTCCCTCTCCCAGCAGTAATCAGTTGCCAGTAGTTCCTAGGCTGGGGTTGGGGCCTGCTGCCCATTTCCCTTTTTCTATGCTGAGTTGTTGTCTGACTGATTTGGCATGGGTCTTGTGCATGCTGTCACCATCGTTGCAAGTTCCCAGTAGCCTTAGAGCCTCTGTTTTCTTATATTCATGCACCATCCCTGGCTCTTACAATCTTTCTGCCCCCTCTTCTGCAGTGGTCTCTAAGCTGCGGGATGGGTGAGGCTTAATAAAGGAGTCCTATCCAGGATCACACACTCTGCAGTCTCTTCCCTAAAGCTTGGCCAGTTATGGCCTGCTGTGTGCATCGCACTCTGTTGTATAAGGGAGCTTCAGTGGTAAGAATTGAGGGATGCACTCGTTGTATGAGGAAGCTTCTCTGGGGAGAGTTGAGGGATGTCTTAGTATTCTATCTACCTCTACCCCTATGTAAGGCTATGTTCCATGAGCCTTAGGTGTAGAGGTTCCACTGTAGGTATGTCACTTGGGACTGGGCATCTGTCAGATATATATTGTTTGTGTGTGACCAATTGTGGAGCTCTGTAATAGCCTCCATCTGTTGCAAAATGAAGCTTCTTTGATGAGTGGTATATGATATTACTTGTCTGTAAATACAAGGACCCATATTTAGCACACAGTAAGAAATTTCATTTGTCTAGAGGTATGAGAGAGATAGGGTTTTCTTACGACCAGTGACCTCTCCAGCCATGTGTATTTGGCTATGTTTACAGTGCCATTCATGAGTTCCCTCCCATTGAGAGGGCTTTAAGTCCAATTAGATAGCTGTTGATTATCCATAGATTAAAGTGTCAGGACTGCACCCATAGAGAGAGTTCGCTGTTCCAGTCGTGGTTATTGGTCTTTAGGGCTGGGTTGGACAATTAATTGCTCTCCCTTAGCAGCTTGCGTAGAATCCTATAAAACTATAAGAGCTCGTCTTCAAGAAGGCATCCAGGTCAGTTCCATTATGTTGGTCAGTTTGGTATGTTGTTTAATTTCTATATAATTGTGTTCTTCTAAAATAAAAAAAAAATTCTAACTTCATCTATTTTTGTCAGAAAACATGCTTGTTTTCCATCTCAACCCTTGTAATTCCATTTCAGTATGCTGTGGCCTAACACCATATATCCTAGAGATTTTTTCATGTGATCTTAAGGTGGCTGTGTTCTGTTGCTATGTATTCTGTTACCAGGTGTTGCTCTGTAGATTCCTAACAGGTCAAGTTAATGTTGTTCCTCAAGTCTTTTATATCCTTGTTTAAATTCCTCCCATTTGTTCTATCGGTTATTAAAAGTCAGGTGTTGACCTGCAGGTCCATATTTATTATACCATTTATTATAGCACTGTTCATACTAGTTACATCACTGAGTCACCCTAGATGCCAATCAAAAGGTGAATGGGTGGATGTATATACACACACCTTTAAGAAAACAAAGCCATACTGTTTGCATACAAAATTGATGGAACTGGAGCTTATCATGCTGAATGAAATAAGTCAGACTAAAAGATAGGTGTGGTGATGCATGCCTGTGTTCCCAGCATGTGGAAAGCGGAGGCAGGGAAATATCAGGGGTTCAAGGCCCACCTCAATTACAATAATAAGTTTAATACCAGCTTGGGCTATACAAGACTCTGACCCCCTCTTCTAACACCCCCCACATACACACACAGGGAGAGAGAGAGAGAGAGAGGTATCTTCTGTTTTCTCTTAATTATAGGTCTTTTGAAAAAGACCTAAGAATAGACAGGGATGAGGTGGGGTGAAGGGGAGTATAAGTGCTAGTGGCTGGGAAATATGAACACAGTACCTTATTGTGCTGGCTTGCTTCCTGATGCTGTTATAAAACACTGAACAAAACCAACCTGGGGAGGAAGGAGTTTATTTGGCTTACAGCTCAGTCCATCATAAAGGGAAGCCAAGACAGGAACCTGGAGGCAGGAACTGAAGCAGAGACCATGGAGAAATGCTGCTTACAGGCTTGCTTCCTCTGGCTTGATCAGCTACTTTTCTTATACAGCCCAGTCCCTCCTGTCTGCAGATAGCACTACCCACGGTGGGCTGGGCCCTCCTACATCAATCAGCAATTAAGAAAATGTCCCCACGGACTGGCCCACAGGCCAGTCTGATGGAGGAAATTCCTTCATTGAAGTTCCCTCTTCTCAAGTGGTTCTGGTTTGTGTCAATTTGACAAAACAACTAACCAGCACACTTATATACATGTAGGAAAATGTCTTAATGAAATCCATTTGGTTTGTGCAGTTAATATATACTAAATAAAATGATAATAAAAGTCAGGTATTGATGTCTCTATTATTTAGTTTTCTATTTTTCAACTCATTTCTATCAATTTTGGCATCATGTATTTAAAAAAAATTTTTTTTTGTCTTTTTGAGATAGGGTCTTCCAGCTATCCTGGAACTCGCTCTGTAGACCAAGCTGGCCTTGAACTCACAGAGATCCCACCTGCCTCTTCCTCTGAGTGCTAGGATTAAAGGCGTGCACCACCACACCTGGCTAGTTTTTTTATTTTATCTGCTGTTACTATACCCACTCTGATATTGTTTGTAGGATACGACTTTTTCTTTTGTTTTACTTCTAGCTTATTTGTATTTCTGAGACTAAATCTTGGTTTTTAATTTAGCCTGATAATCTCTCCCTTTTGAATGATTGCTTAGCCTACTGGCATATAGCATCATTATCAATGGGTTAGATGTGCCATTTTGCCTTTCATTTACTTCATTTTATTTCATGAATGCTTTGTCCTTCTATCATTTCTTCACTTCATCTAGCATACATTAATTCCATACTGATTTTCTCTACCTTTTTCTCAGTTAATTTTAGTGGTTGGTATAGGACTTACATTATACATTCCAACATATCAAAATCAACTTAAGCTGTATACAAACAATTCTTTTGCTTTACGTGTCTTTGTGGTAGTTTTCACTATTTTTTGCGGATACTTCCTCACCGATTGTCCCTTTCCTATCCATTTTTAGAAATGTCTTTTAATGAGAAAAATATTTCATTTCAATTATATGAAATACACATTCCTAATGAATTTTTAAAGCATATCTAGACATTTTTGCTTATCCCAATATCGGGAAGGTAGACTCCTGTGTGTTTTTCAAAGCATTATATTTCTTTTACATTTGTTTTTTTTGTTTTTGTTTTTGTTTTTTGTCTTTTTTAAGACAGGATCTCCCTTTAGTCCCAGCTGTCCTGGAGCTCACTATGTAGACCAGGCGCACCTTGAACTCACAGAGATCTGCCTGCCTCTGCCTCCCGAGTGTTGGGATTAAAGGCGTGCGCCACCACACCCGGCTTTCTTTTACATTTGTATCTATTATTTTACTACTTGTGTATCTCACCTGGTTCTTCATTCCTTTTTCTTTTCATTTATTTCTTAAGAATGTATTTATTGTGTGTGTGCACATCTGTGTGTGTGTGTCCATGTGTGTGTGCTACAATGTACATGAGGAGGTCAGAGGACAACTTTTGAGAGTCAGTTCTCTCCTATCAGTATCTGGGTCCCAGGGCTCAACCTCAGGTTGTCAGTCTTGGATCAGGTGCCCTTACCTGCTGCTCCATCTCGCTGGCCCCCCATTTTTCTTTCTATTCTTCTTTCTTTCAGGTAGTTACATGTTTTAATGTTCCACTTTAATTATGGCTTTTTAGCTGAGCCTCCTCATAATAAGGACTGTTTACTACAGGATCAAGTTTTTTTTTTTTTTTTGTGTGTGTGTGGTTTATTTTATTTATTTATTTATTTATTTTTTTTGGTAATTTTGAGTCAGGGTCTCCCTTTTAGTCCCAGCTGGCCTGGAGCTCACTCTGTTGACCAGACTGGCCTTGAACTCATAAGGATCCACCTGCCTCTGCCTCTTGAGTGCTGGGATTAAAGGCATGTGTCACCACGCCCAGCTAAGTATTAATATTTTTAAAAATGTTTTATTTATTATTTTTATTTTATGTGCATTGTCTTTATGTATGTGAGCGTGTAAGTGGACTGGTGTCATGCAGAGCCTGTGGAGTCAGAAGAAGGCATCAGATTCCCTGGAACTGTAGTTACAGATGGTTGTTAGCCATTGTGTTGGTGCTGGGAATCAAACATGGGTCCTCTGCCAGAGCAGGAGGTGCTCTTAACCACTGCAACATCTCTCCAGCCCCCAGGATCATAGTATTAATTCTTAAGATGTCATTGTATAACCAGAGTTACTACTGTACCACTTCATGTAAAATGCAAGCAAGAACCTTGTGATCCTCTAGTCCCTTCTACAGCTGAACCCTTATTGTATGGCCTCATGTTCTATCTTCATGCATTATTCATTCATCATAGAGAAGGAAAATAGACCTTTTAGTTAGCCCAGATGGTTATCATACCCACTGTATCTCATTCTTCCTATAGCTTTTAGGTTCAACCTGGAAACTTTCAGGTCCATCCCAAGGAACTTCTTTTGACATTTCCATATATGTCTATTATAAACAAATTCTTGGGGCCGGAGAGATGGCCTAGCGGTTAAGAGCGCCGACTGCTCTTACAGAGGACCCGGGTTTGATCCCCAGCACCCACATGGCAGCCGAGAACTGTCTGAAACTCCAATTCCAGGAGAGCTCCAGTTCCAGGGGAATCCGATACCCTCTTCTGACCTCCGCAGCATTGCACGACACGGGTGCACAAATCTGCATGCAGACAGTACATTGATACACATACAGAAATAAATAAAAAATTTTAAAAACACAAATTCTTAAGTTTTTCACACACACACACACATTTCTGAAGGATAGTTTTCTCAGTTGGAAGCCAGGTTGCTGGAGACATTGTGGGTTTTTTCAGTGTTTTAAATGGATACCCCTCCATCACCTCGTCTTGTCCATTCTTGGTCCTTCAGGTTGCTGTTACCCATATATGACATATCATTTTCCTTTGGGTTTTGTCACGATTTTCTCATTATCTTTGGTTTTAATACACTAGGTTGTATTCTGTTCTACTCTGAGGTCTGTGATCTATTTAAGTCTGAGCTAGGAGTCTAACATTTCCTACCACCATTTAACAATTTTATTCACAAATTCTCTAAATTCCTTCTCCCTCTTTTCTCCTCTCCCTCTTTCCTACCTTCAGCTATCAGTTTCAATCTGGTATACTTTCCCAGAACCCTAAAGAATGAATTTTTGGGCCGGGCGTGGTGGCGCATGCCTTTAATCCTAGCACTTGGGAGGCAGAGGCAGGCAGATCTTTGTGAGTTCAAGGCCAGCCTGGTCTACAGAGTGAGTTCCAAGACAGCTGGGGCTACAGGGAGATCCTGTCTCATAAAAGACCAAAAAAAAAAAAAAACCAAACAAACAAAAAAAAAAAACAAAGAATGAATTTTTGTTGTTTTGCAACATATTTGTTGGAAACATATTTCTAAACTTCACACTTACGTAGAGATGGGGGGAGAGAGAGAGAGAGAGAGAGAGAGAGAGAGAGAGAGAGAGAGAGATACTCTGAAACCTTCACTATGAAGAACAATCTTTCTCTTGCTCCTGGGACTAATTTACACCTCTGCTAGATCAACCTGGATCATCCTACTATTCACTATGCCCATGTTCTTGTCCATACTTTAATCTCTCTGCTTTTGAAATATATATTTCTGTTGATTTATCTTTAATTTGATCATGTTTTTTGAGGTCCTCTATTTACTGTTAGGACTGGTGAATCTTTAAGATTTGCATTTGTTTGTTATAATCTCTTTCTGTTTGAAATTCTTCTGTTTACTCATTAAAACCACGTTTTCCTTTTCGGTCCTCAAACAGCTTCTTTAAAGTCTTTGTTGTCTCTTCATTCATTTGCTTTGGTTCATTCTCTGTGGGAAGAATTTTTTGTCTTCACTGTGGGTCACATTTTCCTATTTGTGCACATGACAAGTACATTTTGATTCTGTGACAGACATTGTGAGTAGCACATCGCAGGGACTCTGGAATTGGCTATGTTCTCTGAAGAATGTTGATCTTGTTCTAGAAGATGGTTAACTTTGGTTAAAATCACACTATGAACTGTCTGTATTGTGGTGTGCGGAAAACACTCTCCGCTCATTTTCCTCTGCTTCATGGATGTTTTCTTCTGCCTGGTTCCTTGACTTCTACACACACACACACACACACACACACACACACACACACACCACAGAAGCCAAGTACTATGAAAAGCACCTATAGATATTGGTGCTTTCTTCTAGACTTCTTTCCTTCTTAAGATATCCCCCACATACCCATCTGCTTTGACAGCTTTCATTACATTCTTTCAGTCAAGTCTGTGTTTTCCTCGGGGCTGGAGAGATAGCCTAGCGGTTAAGAGCACCGACGCTCTTGCAGAGGACCCGGGTTCGATCCCCAGCACCCACATGGTGGCTAAAACCGTCTGTAACTCCAATTCCAGGAGAACTCCAGTTCCAGGGGAATCCGAGACCCTCTTCTGACCTCCGCGGCATTGCACGACATGGGTGCACAGACCTGCATGCAGACACTACATTCATACACATACAAAAATAAATAAATAATAATAAAAAAAAAGTCTGTGTTTTCCTCACCCCACCACACCCAGATCTGAAGGGCCCTTAGGTCAGATGCCCTGTGTATACCAGCCTCGCCACCCCTGCTGCAATTCCCTTCACTGGTGCCGGTCTAATGCCCACCCACTTTTGATTGCTCATTACTGCCTTCAGAATATGCTTCTGAATTTTCACATGGTCTTATCGTTAGCATCTGCAACAAGTTTATTATAGGCTATGCCGCCGTTACCAGCAGCCTAACCCGCCTTTCCATTTGAAGGATATTTCTTCACAGTTCAGAATTCTTGTTGGCATTTACCTTCTTTCATTGGAGTTTTCTGTTTAAAACATTTTACTTACTGTTTCTGATACTGACATAAAAGTTGGTGATTACGGAGACCCTGATAGATGCAGAACCCTCCCACAAGAAGAAGGTAGGAATGTTGTGCAGAGAGAGGCGGAAGGACACCAACTTGAAGTAGTTTTATTGGTTTGATTGATCTAAACTTGCCTCCCCCTAAAGCTGACTGACAAGTTCTTTTTTTTTTTTTTTTTTGGTCTTTTTGAAACAGGGTCTCCCTGTAGCCCAGCTGTCCTGGAACTCAGTCCTTGAACTCACAAAGATCCACCTGCCTCTGCCTCCCAAGTGCTAGAATTAAAGGCGTGCACCACCACACCTGGCGACAAGTTCTTGATGACAGCCTTATGGTGTTCTAGGAAAGAAGCTGCAGGGAGCTGTGACAGAGCGCACTGGGGTCTGAGCACAGCTGGAGGGCGACATCTGCAGAATGAGCTGGAAACTTGCATCCATAATTGCATGCTCAGACAAGTGTACCTGGTGCACAGATATTTTTCTTTGTATTGTGTAAGTAAATTTAGTGGATTGGAACACTTAAGATACCATTTTAAAATATCTTCTTCATGTGGCTTTTAAAAGGATTTTTTAATAGACGCGGTAACTACTGGTCGAACTCTACTGTTAGCTGAAGTCACAGTTGGGGTGGAGAGGGCCTCCACTTTGAGCGTCTTTTAAAAACAGGACTCCCCTGGAGTCTGTGGGTGTCCAGATATAAACTTATGAGCGTGAACACTGCAGAGGGGGCTGGTGGGCACACAGAGTCCTTATGAGTTACTTAGAACCCCTGAAGAGGCCTTTGAAGTCCACACTTACTGTAAAGAATAGGGTTTCCTTGATTGGGGTTTAGAGCTTTTGAAAAATGGGAGCAGGAGGGGCAGGGAAGCAGATGCTGGCTGGGGGCAGGGGGGGTGGGGACTGACTTGAACTTTGAGTTGTGGGGGAGTTACTTGGGCCAGAGAGGTGTTTCATTGTCTCAACAGTGATGTTTCCCCCTGGAATGTCCGTGGCAGAGATGCTTCTCCATCCCTGCACTCTGCGGTGGTCTCTCTGGGCAGATTCTCCTCTGGGATAATGGATGTGTCTCATCAGTTACCCCACTGCAGCCCAAGCCCACCGAGCTGTGAGGATTAGGAAAGATTAAGTCAGCCATCCTAGAATTGATAGACTCTAAAGGGAGCCATTTTCTCAGGGAGTCTGTTTTCACAAGATAAAACTGACGCCCGTGCCAAGACATGGCAGTCATGTGTGGACATGTGACTGTGCACAGACAGGAATAGTCGATTGTGCACAGACAGGAACAGTTGATTGTGCACAGACAGGAACAGTTGATGAAGGAGCCCTGGTACCCACAGCAGTGCTCGGCATCTGCTTTCTGTGTGCTGTGTTCAGTGTTCTGATTCTCTGACACTAATCTTCATTGTGAACTTGATGGGATTTAGAATCACAGTAGAAACACACATCGGGGTGTCTCTTATGAGGGTGTTAATAGAACAGGAAAGATTCACCCTGAATATGGGGCTCACTGTCCCACAGGATGGGGTACCAGACTGTACAGAAGGGAGAAAACGAGCTAAGCACCAGCATCCGTCTTCCTCTGCTTCTGGACTGTGAGGCAGTTGTGAGCGGCTGCCTCATTGCTCCTGCTCCCCAGCTACGAGAGACTACACCCTCAAACCATGAACCAGAAACTTTCCTTCCTTAAATGGCATTTGTCAGGTATTTTGTCACAGCAACAACAACAAAAAATGCAAGTCCCTTTGAATTAGAAGTCGTATTATCTGTCTTTTGTAAATGGGGAGACTAAACCCAGCACTGGTCAGTGTTGGAGTTGAGCTACTAACCCAAGATATCCCAGTAACTAAGTGTTTGTCCCCTTCTTCTGCATGACTCCTGCGTTACACATTTATTAGTGTAAAGACATTTGGAGCACGAAACACTCCCACATGAGGTGAGCCTCATTTGTTTTCCCTTCATTAGTGGCAGCTTCTGTCCCTGTGATTCTGCTGGCTGTTGTGACATCCAGTGGTTTCTCTCTCTGCATCACCCTTTGGGTGGAGAATAGAAGGAGCAGGTGAGGCCAAGTCCCCTCATGCTCCTGAAACTTCTGCCCTGTGTGGCTTTATCTCAGCCACATCATTCAACCCTGGGAGAAGCAGAAGCCTTTTGGCTGCTCCAAACTCTTAGACTAAAAATGGGGTGTGATCTGCATGTCTACCCATGGAGACTCATGCTTACTCTCACACGTAGCCTTGTATACCCCCCAATACTTCCCAGCATTGACCTTTTTATTTGCCAGAGGACAGGATTTTATATACATGTGGTTTCTGTAGAATGACACTTTCCAGGGAGTTGGTCCATCCATCAACCTCCTACTCCTTCCGTCAAGTTGAGAATCCCTGACAGCCCTCAGCCCTGGGATCCTGGCTTGATCCTGGGCTGAGGTTGCTTAGTGGACAGATACATCTCAGTGGGAGATTCTGGAACTTTGGACTCCCAGCTTCCCTTGAGCCTTTCCAGAACATTTCAGAGTGCTCAGATGGAGATATTTCAGAGATCTCATGGATGGAGACATCTCAGAGTACACAGATGGAGAGTGCATAGATAGAGATGTCTCAGGATTCTCTCCTTCATGGGGCAACATCCAAGAGAGGGTGGGGACCACCTGGGTCTCATGTGTTGTTATTTCCCAGTGGCTCAGAAGAAACTTTGTGTTCTGAGTACACCATCCATGCCAGCATTCAGACTGAAGTCCGCTTTCCTACCTCAGGCAAGCTCATAACCTGGCTAACAAAACGTATATCCTCATCTGCAAACTGGCAAGACAAAGCTCTCAGGGGCTACACGAGACAATTCCGATAATATGCTGTACTCGGCACGTAATTTGTGGTTAACACCAGGTTCAAGCACCAGGAAGCCCTTGCATTTCCATTTCTAGCTCATTGGCAGTCGTGGCAGATGAGACCCAGGTTAATTGACATTAGTGACTCTCCACGAACTCTCACCTCCAGTGCTCTGGTAGTTCTCCATTCTCCAGTCGTATCACTAGCAACAGGAAAGGCAGGCATCAAAGGTTGGGAACCGCTGCTGACATCTTGGGCGGGGGTGGGGGTGGGAGGTCCTTTTGGATGGGCTCACAGTTACTCTTCTCTTTGACTGCATGCGCTTACTTTGACAGTGAATACGAGAGTGAAAACATGGCCGGGTGTGATGTGAAAAGCACTGTTTCTACCCTGCCCTCCCTTCATCTATGATGGCAGCATGAATGTGTGTCAGAGTTGATGATGTTCCATCAAAAGTAGGGGTTTTGCTTTATTTTTATTTTATGTCTATGTATGTACTGCATGCATGTATGCAGGTGCATCCATGTCCTGCAATGCCCAAGGGGGAGCCCTTGAAACTGGAGTTACAGGCAGTTGTTAGCCACCATGTGGGTGCTGGGATTCAAACCCAGGTCTTCTGCAAGAACAGCCAGGGCTCTTAACAGATGAACCATCTCTCCAGCCCATCCATCAGAAGGGCTTTGGAAAAGTGGAGACAAGACCAAACATTTTCATGAAACCAAATCTCATGAAAATTGAGAACCAAAGTCAACAAAGCTTTTTTTCAGCTGTTAAGAAATTGGCCTGGTTGCTAGAGAGATGGCTCATTGGTTAAGAGCACGTACTGCTCTCGGAGAGGACCGGATTTGGGTTTCCAGTTCCCAAGTTGGACAGCTCGTCACTGCTTGTAACTCCAGCTTCAGGCAATCTGACATTCTCTTCTGGACTTCCATGGGTACCTGCATTCACATGCACATGCCCCCACGCCCCCACACACAATTAAAAGTAAAAGGCTGAGTTAGTTATGGTGGCATATCCTTTAATCCC
This sequence comes from Rhizomys pruinosus, assembly GCA_009823505.1. Lineage (NCBI taxonomy): Eukaryota > Metazoa > Chordata > Mammalia > Rodentia > Spalacidae > Rhizomys > Rhizomys pruinosus. Next base: position 2,213,392 of record VZQC01011429.1, on the reverse strand, counting down.
AGCACTCAGGAGGCAGAGACTGGTAGATCTCTGTGAGTTTGAGGCCAGCCTGGTCTATGTAGTTTCAAGCCAGCCAGGACTACATAAGGAGACCCCATCTCAAAATAATAATAATTATTATAATCGAATTAGAAGACTGTAAGATACAGAGGTGGTGGATGATTACAATGAAGCAGTATACAGTTGCACATATGAACCCACAGTGGTTGTGATAACATACACAAGACCTGTGTAAACCCAAGCCAGATAGAATCCCAGCATGAAGTGGGGAGGTAAATACAAAGTCCCAGCCCTAGATGAGGAACTTTGGGGAACTGATAGCTGCAGAGAGAGGGAGAGTCAGTTTCCTTAAAGGGTGGACACCATGTAGGTTGACCAGGCTCCAGGGGTGGACACATGTAGGTTGACCAGGCTCCAGCGTGGACACCATGTAGGTTGACCAGGCTCCAGGGTGGACACCATGTAGGTTGACCAGGCTCCAGGGTGGACACCATGTAGGTTGACCAGGCTCCAGGGTGGACACCATGTAGGTTGACCAGGCTCCAGAGTGGATACCGTGTAGGTTGACCAGGCTCTAGGGTGGACACCATGTAGGTTGACCAGGCTCTGAGGGTGGACACCATGTAGGTTGACCAGGCTCTGAGAGTGGACACCATGTAGGTTGACCAGGCTCTAGGGTGGACACCATGCAGGTTGACCAGGCTCTAGGGTGGACATCATGTAGGTTGACCAGGCTCTGAGGGTGGACACCATGTAGGTTGACCAGGCTCTGAGAGTGGACACCATGTAGGTTGACCAGGCTCTAGGGTGGACACCATGCAGGTTGACCAGGCTCCAGGGGTGGACATCATGTAGGTTGACCAGGCTCCAGGGTGGACACCATGCAGGTTGACCAGGCTCCAGGGGCTGGACTCACAGCGAAGAATATTTAGGGAACAGAAATTGGACTCCAGAGGCTTTCAAAAAAATAGAAGATACAAAATGAAAGGGCGGTAGGAGGTGGGGGTGGATCTGACAGGTCATGGGGAAGGGGGTTAATATCAAAATACATTTGTGAAATTCTCAAAGAATCAACAAAAATATTATTGAAAACGTTAAATAAAATTAAAAAATAGAAACTGACCTGGAGGGAAGGCACATGGTTTGACATTGATATTAAGAGTCACCTAAGTATTAGCACCAACTCTAGCACAGAAGAACCATGTTGCTATTTCTTTTCCTCTGGTATTTTTGTTGTGCTTCTCCTAGCATTTTACATTATGTAAAAGTCAAAATGTGAAGTGGTTAACTAAGTATTTGAGTCTTTCCTTTGGGTGCATGTTTGCATAGATGGAGTATGCAGATTCAAAGTCAGGCATGGGAGGCAGGGAAAACGATAGCTCAAATTTCTGTAGTAGGAATATGGATCAGCAAATCAGAGAGTTTTACTTAGGAAGAAGCTAAATCCATAGATGAAATGATAAAAGTGTCTGAGATAATTTACCTGGAAATAATCTAGTGGGTGGGGATTTGGGGTGATGATAAAGGAAAGTAGTTTTATGTGGGGTTCATCAGACATTTGCTGTACTACTGCAGTGGCTTAAAATTTTTCCTAAGTTAAAACCTCAGGGCTAGAGAAATGGCTCAGTGTTTAAGAGTGCATACTACTTTTTCACAGGACCTGAGTTCAGAGCCTATCACCCACATGGTGACTTACAACCATCTATATGTAACTCCAGTTCCAGGGAATGTGACACCCTCTTCTAGCTAATGAAGACACTGCACATATGTGGTGCACTTACCTACGAGCAGCCAAAACACTCAAACTCATAAAACAAATAAGCCTTTAAAAAAATACTACTCTTGGGAGACGCCATAACGCGCCAGGCCAGTAGGATCGAAAGGTTATTCCTGGACAAACTGTCAGCCCATGAAAGGAAACAGCCAGAATTGACCAGAGTCCAAGTCAACAGCTCCAGAGAGAGTGGACTGTTTTACCTCTCATCCACCTGTGCCCCTTTTCTAAGCCTAGGGAACAACCTGCGGAAGAGGGGGCGTGGTAGAATGTAAGGGCTGCGATTGGGGTGAATGGTGAAACTACAGCAATGTAGTCTGGACACTCATTTGATCAACTTGATTGAACAAACAACCTGTCACCCCCCACTGGATGGTGGGGCTGTAGGTGTTTGGGCACAACAGCCTGCAGATAGGTTTTGCATGAAGGATGCTTGTACTCATGGATTATCACTTATAGCTAAAAATGAAAAAAAAAAACTGAGAGAAAGATGCAGGACAGTTATGGCAGAATGCATGATCTGGGATGGGGTGGGGGGGGGGAAGGGAAATAAGCCTGAACTGAATTGGAAAAAATGTATGAAATGCACAAAGCATCAATAAAAACTAATTAAAAAAAAATACTACTCTTGCAGAGGACCTGAGTTCAGTTCCCAGCACCCATATCAAGTGGCTGACAACAGTCTATAACTACACTTCCTGATCTGATGCCCTCTTCCAGCCTCTACTATACCACACACTCATGTGCACTACATAAACATATGCATATAAATAATCCTAAGTGTTATCTGAACAGATACACATATCTAAAAGATATGTGTATCTATTCAGATAACACTTAGGAAGAATTTTAATTAAAAAGTATAAGAAAATTTGAGGTTAAGCTTCCTAATGTGTGTGCATGTGTGAAAAGTATTTATATAGAAGATAAACAGGAATGAGATTAAAAGATTAATTAAGGTTATCCTTAGTTGGTAGAATTATGTATGGATGATTTTCATTCTTAAATGTGCTACAGGGGGGCTGGAGAGATGGCCTAGTGGTTGAGAGCGCCGACCGCTCTTACAGAGGACCTGGGTTCAATCCCCAGCACCCACATGGCGGCCGAGAACCATCTGAAACTCCAATTCCAGGAGAACTCCAGTTCCAGGGGAATCCGAGACCCTCTTCTGACCTCCGCGGCATTGCACAACACGGGTGCACAAACTTGCGTGCAGACAGTACATTCATACACATACAGAAATAAATAAAATTAATTTAAAAAATTAAAAAAAGTGCTACAGAAAATAAGAGAAAAACATTGTAATTTGAGGGAAACTTTGAACGAAAGACACTGATCTGCATCATATTAACAAATGAAGCATCTGCTCAGTTATGTTTTCCATAGAATTGATCAAGTCAGCAATTAGAAAGGTGCTTTTGTGGTTGCTATTCCTGTGGATGTGAGCATGGTTTGGGCCTGCATGGTCCTTCTTTCTGCCTGGACTCTGTCTTTGCTGAGTCACATGCAGGTGAGGCCACAGGCAAATGTAATCTCGATCACTATCACACACATTGGTAACTTCTGCTCAGTGTATTCCTCTAACATGAATCTCCATCTGATTTCAGTGAGCTGGACATGATTTCCACAAGGGTGATGGACATTAAGCTTCGGGAGGCTGCTGAAGGCCTTGGGGAAGATGGCACAGGTGAGGCCCAAGAATTTCCCTTGTTTGGTTGTGGGGCAGAAGAGGCTGATGGAGCTAGACATTGGGGATCCCTGTGTGGACAGAAGTGTTCAGTCCTCAGTGTGCTCAGCCACCCCAACCCCACGCTGTGTCTGGGAGCACAGCCTCATCATTCAGCTTGCTTGGCAGCAGTGCTCTCCTGATTCTCTGTCCAACAGTGAGGACTTGGAATGCATTTTCCCTTTCCTGGGGGTAAGCATGTCCTTGTGCTTGACTTGAAAGCAAAAGAAGAGGGCCTAATCCTCCGATTGAGAAAATGACTCCCGCTGGATAGCTGATGTCAGAGAACCATGACTACAAGGCCAGCTTGGGCTACACAGACAGAGTACAAGGAGAAAGGCAAAGTGGATTTATTCATCATCTGATAATTTCCAAAGTATCAATAGGAGGTTTTATAAAGCACAAGATGAGGGGCTGGAGAGATGGCCTAGCGGTTAAGAGCGCCGACCGCTCTTACAGAGGACCCGGGTTCGATCCCCAGCACCCACATGGCGGCCGAGAACTGTCTGAAACTCCAATTCCAGGAGAACTCCAGTTCCAGGGGAATCCGACGCCCTCTTCTGTCCTCTGCAGCATTGCACGACACGGGTGCACAGACTTGCATGCAGACAGTACATTTATACACATACAGAAATAAATAAAATTAAAAAAATAAAAATAAATAAATAAAGCACAAGATGAGCTGACCATCCAGGAAAACTAACTCCATCAAAAGAGAACCTTCAACCCCCCATGACCTCCACCCCTCTAAGAAGCTGTTATCTTAGCCTCTCCTGACCTAAATAACAAGCTCATGAGTCATCATCTCAGAACACATTCCAAGATTGTCCAGTTATGGAATTGCTGTTTATGTCTTGATAGAGTTGTGAAATGGACGTTAAAAGACACCGATCTCCTACAGTACACATTTTCCTAGATTTTAGCCATTTATATTTCCCTCATTTCGTGAGCAAAAGCCTCCAGCTCTCTCTTGTTTAAGTTCAAAATGCCAATAGTGATTCTCTCTGATTTAGTTTAGGAAGCATGGATTCTAATAATATCAAGTCCTGGCTTCTAGCTGTTGCCTTCAGACACATATTTCAGTAAAGATTCTACTTCATGTATTAACTGGATTGTTCTCATTTTTAACAGGACCACTTTTCCTATCACATTTCAATAGGTGCCATATAAATCCAAATATAAAGTGAGATTTTTTTTAAAAAGGTTTAGCTCTGAGGAAGGAAATGGATTTTCAAACTTTATTACATAATGGGACACTGAATTATTGCTGTTTCAAATAACAAAGTGAGGGAAACTAAGCATCACATTTTTGGAGGAGCTTCTCTTACTACGAGCAGGTACAGTGCAGTCCTGCTAAGGGAAGGGGAGCACAGTGACTGCCGTCACTGTAGGGAACTGACCCCTTGATGCAGAGGTCAGTTGGTTACTTCCGTAACCCGACCTGAGAGGTACTTCCAACCCAGGTCCTTAGCCTGGGAAGTGGAACATTTCCCATTTTGGCCATGCCTTCCCACCTGCCCAAAGACTGCTGGTCTCTGGACAGGAATCTCAGGCTGATGGCTGATGGCCTATTTTCAGCCTACACCCACTCACAATTTTCTTCACAAGTCGTGACCTGATAAGTCTCTGTCCAGCCCCATGGTACCATCCACCCTCACACTAGCTTACCTGGGCCTGGTGATCTGAGAGACCGCCATCCAGCCCACCAAACACCGACACTTGAAATCCAGGCCTGTATGTGTGTAGAAATAACGGCCGGGAATTCTGTGTAATGATGGTAATGGATAATTTGATTTATTGCCTGCTGCAATCACTTTTATAAGCGAAGTGACAACAGCTCCCAGAGCCAATAACAGACCCCAGTTTCATGCCACTGTATACTGCTGCTCCGCCTAGCATCATGTACCTGGGCCACGCTGCTTGCTCCCTCTTGGGGTGGGGTCAGAGGAGCCCCATGACTCCCACATGGTGTCTTGAGGGGTGCTAGCTGAGAACTAGCCCCTAATTCAAAACTGGATCTTCCCACATGTTTTTGTTTAAATAATAGTGAACTTAAGGTAACCAGAACAACTTTCTCCCTCTTAAAATCTGAAAATTCTAGATAAGGAGATTCTCAAAGTAAGAAATGATAAGACCAGAAGTGAAGGACAGTGGTAACTCAGACAAGTGCGCACTCTTTCCCTCCAGATCATTGCCTGGAAATTCTGAACCTAATTTTCTTGTCTTTGTGAGGTAGAATGGTAGAGGGGGTTTAGAAAACAAGGCTTGTGATTTGTGTGAGGAGATCTATCTAATGGAAGACCTCCCTACAATGAGCTGGGAGCCTGAGTGAGTGTGAACCCCAGAGAAACCAACCCTCCTGTGTGCTCGTAGCTTCTGTTTGTGTCACTTGGATAATCCAGAAAATAATAATCAACTCTTGAACTTGGTTCAGTAGATCCTAGAGCAGACCTGAGCCCACACAATGGGCAGAGCCAACAGTGCTGTCTATCTAAAGGACCTAGAGTAGGGCACTTGGGGTAGGGAGAGGAGCAGCAAGAGTTCAGAGCCATCCTCAGCTACATAGAGAGTTTGAGGCCAGCCTGGGGTATGAGACCCTGGAGAGAAGGATAGGGAAAGAGGGAAGAGAGAGAAAAGAGGAAGAGGAAGAGGAGGAGGAGGAGGAAAAGGAGGAGGAGGAGGAGGAGGAGGAGGAAGAGAAGGAGGAGAAGGAGGAGAAGGAGGAGGAGGAGGAGGAGGAGGAAGAGAAGGAGGAGGAGGAGGAGGAAGAGAAGGAAGAGAAGGAGGAGGAGAAGGAGGAGGAAGTGAAGGAGGAGGAAGAGGAGACCATGATGCCAGTTTTCACATGGCATTAGAGGACTGTAAGAACCAACGAGATATGGGTCGACTTATGTGTTCTCAGAATTCATAGTTGAAGTCCCCAGTATTTACCTTATTGGGTAAATAGATAACAACAGAGTGGAATAGGGACAACTCCTAATCCATTATGAATGGTGTCATTATAACAGGGGGATATATGAACACAGGAAAACTACTGTGTGGATGTGAAGGCAGAGATTGAGATAACACATATACAAGCCAAGGGATGGCAAAGATTGCCAACAAACTCCCAGAAGCCAGAGACAGACATGGAACAGATGTCTGAAAGAGCCATCTATACTGACAGCACCTTAATTTCAACTTTCTAGCTTCAGAATTTAGAGAATTCATTTCTCTTGTTTTAGCCACCCACTTTGTGGTGCTAGGTATAACAACTGTACCTAATGAATACACACGGCAGAAATGAGACAGACACAGAAAGGCATCAGATGTCAGAATCATTTGACTACCTGAAAAGAAATAGTGTGCAGTATTTTGAAAGATAGTAGAAATTACTTAAAACACTTGGAAATTTCAGAGAACTATTAAAAGTAGCGTGGAAGCCAGCCAGTGCCATAAAGCAAGGAAAAGAATTAAAAGGAAGAGAGAAAGCTGTGTTCAGACAGCTTGATTATCCAAATGTAAACATGAAGTACCCAGAACTCTTACACAAGTTTAGCAAGCTTGAAAAGTGTAAGGTCATTGTATGAAAAGCAATCATTTTATATACTGCAATGAAAGATGAAATATTTAAAAGTACCATTTATAAAACCGGGCGTGGTGGCGCACATCTTTAATCCTAGCACTTGGGAGGCAGAGGCAGGTGGATCTTTGTGAGTTCAAGGCCAGCCTAGTGTACAGAGTGAGTTCCAGGACAGCTGGGGCTACAGGGAGACCCTGTGTCAAAAAGACCAAAAAAAGTACCATTTATAATAACACCAAAACTTGCAAATATGCAGGATTTATATACTGAAGATATAGGTACCTGTTTGAAGAATTTAACAAAGACCTAAATACATGAAGGGAAATAGCATGTTTATAGATTGGAATTTCTATATTGCTGAGATGCTAATTCCTCTCATATAACACATTGAGCTGCCAATGTGTTAGTACATCTAGGTATGGTGTAGTATTTAAAAGCAAAAGTAACAGAAATTTGGGAAAATAGCTACCTCCATATTTTGTAATAGTAATATTGACCATTAACCATTTATTTGATTTCCATAAAGAAGCAGAGATTCATTTTTTTCATTTAGGAAGATGGCAGATCTATATGGGTACAATGATCACAGTGCCTAGGATAACAGGATAACTGACTTTGAGCCAGTGAGAGAAAATTGGTAAATATGGAGCAATAAAAGACCCAGCAGAGGGCTCTGCAGACATGGCTTAGTTGGTAAGGTGCTTGATTTGTAATCAAGAGGACCTGAGTTCAGATGTTCAGCACCACGTAAAAAGCCAGATGATTGACAGTGCACATCTGTAATCTCAGTGCCAGGGAGGAAGAGACAGGCAGATCCCCGGAGCACAACAGCCAGCCAGCATAGCTGAATCTATGTGCTCCTGGTTCAATGGCAGACGTTCTCTCAAAAAAATAAGATAGAGGGCTGGAGGTTTAGCACAGGCCATTAAAGGCTAAGGCTAACAACCAAAACGTAAAAAAATAAGATAGAGAGCAACTGAAGAAGTCACCTAGCTTTGACCTACACACACACACACACACACACACACACACGTATGTGTATCTGCATGCATATATGCACATCCACACAAACATGTACATACACCACACAGACACACGAACTTCCCACAAAGAGTTCCAGCAAAATTGCTTTATAGATACTACAAACTGACTTTAAAATTTATATGAAAAAGCAAGGAACCAGAATAGCTGGAACACTTTTGAAGAAGAACAAAAGTTGGAGGATCCATAATACTTGATTGAGACTCAATATAAAGCTGCAGTAACCAAGACAGAGTTGTCCAGGCAGAAGGATAGATGCAGAGGGATGGAGAGAATACAGTCCCAAACTGATCTAGACACAGGTCAGTTGGTGTTTGATGGAGTTGCGAGAGCAACACAAGGATCATCTTTTCAATAATTAGTGCTAGAACCATTCGACATTCATATGCTAAAATATTGACCTGTGCATCACAAGTTATGCAAAATAACTCAAAATACATCACACACATAAATTTAAAACTCTAACCCTTTATAAGAAGGCATATGGGGCTGGAGAGATGGCCTAGCGGTTAAGAGCACCGACCGCTCTTACAGAGGACCCGGGTTCGATCCCCAGCACCCACATGGTGGCCGAGAACCATCTGAAACTCCAATTCCAGGAGAACTCCAGTTCCAGGGGAACCCGAGACCCTCTTCTGACCTCCGCGGCATTGCACGACACGGGTGCACAAACCTGCATGCAGACAGTACATTCATACACATACAGAAATAAAAATAAAAAAATAAAAAATAAAAAAATAAGAAGGCATAAGATATAATGTTTATTACCCAAGATTAGGCAAGATTTCTTAGATATGATGCCTTAGTAAGGGAAAATTTCATGAATGAAACCACTTCATCAAAATTTAAAACCTTTTCCCTGCAAAAACATGATTCAGAAAATAAAAATATGGAGCTGGAGAGATGGCCTAGCAGTTAAGAGCACTGACTGCTCTTGCAGAGGACCCGGATTCAATCCCCAGCACCCACATGGTGGCTGAGAACCGTCTGTAACTCCAATTCCAGGAGAACTCCAGTTCCAGGGGAATCCGACGCCCTCTTCTGACCTCTGCATCATTGCACGACATGGGTGCACAAACCTACATGCAGACAGTACATTCATACAAATAAATAAATAAATAAATAAATAAATAAATAAATAAATAAAATAAAATTTTTAAAAAAGTAAATAGAACTTTAGGGGACAGGTTTAAGAGCAGATTGTACTAGTTCCAGATCACGGCAAGTTATACAGAATGAGACTGCTGAGAAGACAGGAAACATAGCAGAGAGAACAAGAGGCAGGGCTCAGTGGGAGCCCACAGCAAGCATTTGCACAGGCTCTGGGAGGAGAGATGCCTGGGGAGTTACTAGAGCTGGTAAATGATGGCCACAGATTGTAGAAATTCAGCAAATCCAAGGATGAATAAATAAAAGACAGTAAATATAGTGGGGGAATATAGAAGCCAGAGCACTAATTTACAATCTTAAAATAAGGCTGGGCATAGTGACATATGCCTTTAATCCCAACATTTGGGAAACAGAGGCAGGCAGAGCTCTGAGAGAGACTAGGCCAGCCTCGTCTACATAGTGAGTTCCAAAACAGACAGGGCTAAGTAGTAAGGCCTATCTCAAAATAACAAATAAAAAATTAAAATAGGTCTAAGGAAAAAAGAGGGTTAATTTCACAGGGGCAGATTATTAATGATGACTGACTTTTCAACAATACAATACAATCCACAGAACAGAAAAATAATAACTTTGTATATTCTTAGAAAAAATAACTGCCAACCTGGAATGCTATGCCAATCCATGTATATGTGGACTGAGGAGAAAACAAAGGCATGTTTAGTCAGAAGACCTGAGTTTGCCACCAACCCTGCTCCAGAAGAACAGATTCTAAAAGAAATCCACCTCCTGGCAGAAGGAGGATCTTCCCAGTGGGAGGCCTGGGACACACGGAGAAAAATAGAACATGAAAATGATAAGCAAGTGGGTATATCTGTGTGAACATGGAATGCCAGGTTTTTAACAATCTCAGTGACAGCAGTGAGCATTAAAATGGGATCAAGGTGTTCTGTATTATTAGAGTGGGTGGTGTTGTTTGACAGAACAGACAGAAGATCAGGCTGACATACCCACAGGAAGCAGTGGAATAATGGGGAAGTCCATCTTAAAGAAGACTCAATACACATGAGTCTGTAGACTTGTTTTGATTAATATATCGATAATTATAGTGAGTATAAGTGGAACACTCACATTAGAAGTGTGTTGGGGGGCTGGAGAGATGGCCTAGCGGTTAAGAGCGCTGACTGCTCTTGCAGAGGACCCGGGTTCGATCCCCAGCACCCACATGGCGGCTCAGAACCATCTGTAACTCCAATTCCAGGAGAACTCCGGTTCCAGGGGAATCCGAGACCCTCTTCTGACCTCCACGGCATTGCACGACAGGGGTGCACAAACCTACATGCAGACAGTACACTCATACACATACAAAAATAAATAAAATTTAAAAAAAAAGAAGTGTGTTGGAATAGTAGCCAAAATAAACTTTAAAAAAGCAAGAATTAGCCGGGCATGGTGGCGCACGCCTTTAATCCTAGCACTTGGGAGGCAGAGGCAGGCGGATCTTTGTGAGTTCAAGGCCAGCCTGGTCTACAGAGTGAGTTCCAGGACAGCTGGGACTACAGGGAGACCATGTCTCGAAAATACACACACACACACACAAAAGCAAGAATTATAACTACAAATAAAGAGGACAATTACACAAAAAGTTTGGTTCCTGAATGAATAAGGTAATTTTGCTTTTTCTATGCATTACCATAATGTCAAAAGTTGTGAAGTAAAATCAACAACTAAATAGAAATAAAACCTTCATCTTGCTCTGAAATTGTCAGAATACTTTAAAATTCATATTTTAAAAATAAGTAAAGGTATTTAGACAACACAAAAAGAAAAAGGCAGTGTCCTAATTATCATCTCTAGAATATGGAAGAAAATATATTGTTTTTTAACATTATAGGAAGTTTACAAAAATTGTCAATATGGTAAGCCATAAAGCAAGTCTCAATAAATTTAAATGGAACAAATTCAGAGTGTATTACCTGAGTACAATGCTAGTAATAATTAATAATTATTAATTATTAAATATTAATAAAAGGTAGTTAGAAACACTTGAGTGCTTGGAAATATATACTTTTCTGAATATCTCATAAGTCTAAAAAGGTATGATAGTAAAAGTCAGAAAATATTTTCAACCAAATAATAATTTATATAGCATATAGATGCAGTTTGAACAGATTTAGAGGGAACTGTATTCCCTTAAATGTACATATTATGGAAACAAAGAGATTTAAAAATGAGTACATTTTCATCCCAGCAAGGCTGGGACTGGGTCTTGGCATCGGTAAAGAACTCGCCTAGCATCCTTGTGCCCTGGGAGTCTTTATGTAAACTTCTAGAACAGCCAACCAGGGCAAAAAGAGGACGCACAAGTAATTAACACCAGAGGTGAAAACTGTCACCGTCAGAGATGCTGCAGAGACTGGAGCCAGTCTTATCTGAGTAATAACCTTTTTCCAGGAAATTTGAAAATTAAAAAATAGATAAATTCTTGGAAATGTGAAGCAAGCACGACACAGGTGCACCGACCACACGCAGACAGCACACGCATACACATAAAAAATAGTAAGGAAAACATTTAAAAATTTTTAAAAAAAAGAAATGGGAAGCAAAACAGACTGAAGAAGTGGGAAACCGGACTAGTCCTAGCAACATTAAAGCAAATGGGATGTGGGTTAATTCCCATGAGTGGCACAGAGCTGCACAGCAGTTACACACTGCTTTCTGAAGCCTGTCTCCTTCCAACTCTGTTCACCTGAGCAGCACCTGGGAGTCAAGGTGGTGGGGCTGTGTGTTTGCTTCCCTCAGGGGCTCCTGATAATTTGTTGACTATGTGAGGGCCAGCTGGTGTCCCAGAGAGTCTTTCAAAATAAACTCGAGATGGAGAATCATCTGTGCACAAGATAAACATCTTGTGATTATGGAAGGAAAGCAGTTTCCACTAGACATTAGGAAAGCTGTATGGAGAGTGTCCCCTTTGGGAAGAAGTTTGCAGTACTCTTTCTTGTTGGAAAAATCTTACGTCATTCCCCCACATAAAGGCAAGGTCACGTGAACTTCCCAAGTGGGGAGCTCACCATGAAGAAAAATAGGAAGACCTTTTCTTATTCTGTGAAGTAATTCAGCTTGAAAAATCTATCTTAGCTAAATTGTTTTAGCAAACTTCTGTTGTGTCAGACAGCATCCTGGAACTTCTGATGCTGCACCCTGCTACTGTCAGTTCTTACAAAGATTCAGGAGGGATGGATTGAACTTTGTTGAGCTGCTTTGGTGAAATGGGATCCTGGATATGAGAGGCTCTGTGGGTAAGAATGAAGGCACATCAGAGAAGCTCATCCTGGTCACAACGCTTCCACTGGCCACAACCTCTTCCACTGGCCACAACCTCTTCCACTGGTCATGGTTTGGTCATTTTTCAGACTTGGCTTATCATTATGCTTGATGCTCCAGTGAGCCAATGAGGCTAGGCCTCCAGTTGTCCTTGGTATAATGTTCACACTAAATGAAGCATTTGAGAATGGTTTTAAAAATAACTGGTGGGGGCTGGAGGCTCAGCAGTTAAGAGCACTGGCTGCTCTTGCAGAGGACCCAGGTTCGAGTCCCAGCACCCACATGGTGGCTAACAACTTTCCATAACTCCAGTTTCAAGGGACCCTAACACCTTCTTCTGATTTCTATGGGCATTGCATGTCACAGGTGCACTTACACACATGCACGCAATACAGTCATACACATAAAATATAAATAAATAAAATAATTTTAAAAATAACTCAGGGGCTGGAGAGATGGCCTAGTGGTTAAGAGCGCCAACTGCTCTTGCAGAGGACCCAGGTTCGATCCCCAGCACCCACATGGCCGCTGAGAACCGTCTTTGACTCCAGGTCCAGGGGAATCCGACACCCTCTTCTGACCTCTGCAGCATTGCATGACACAGGTGCACAAACCTGCATGCAGACAGTACATTCATACACATAAAAAATAAATTAAATAAATAAAATGTTACAAAAATAACTCAGATAAAGAAAATGTGGAATGTATATACTCTGGAATATTATTCAAGGCTAAAAAGAAAGGCCATAGTTCTTTGAAGCAAATCAACATGAACATTACATTAAGTGAGATAATCTGGTTGCAGAAGGACAAATACTGTATATTTCTCTCATATGCAGATATAAAACATGAACTTGATCAGACAGGATAGTGGTTACTAGAGTGTGATGAGTCATCAAACACAATTAGCTACAGTCAATAATCCTAGCATTCTACAGTATAGCCAGTGACTGTAGCTCCTAAGAGCCTATTGTATGTTTCATGAATAGCTAAAAGAGAAGAACTTAGGGGCTCTGACCACAGGCAGAGAGGAGAAATGCTGATTGCCCTACTTGATCCATGTATAGTCTATACATGTATTCAACTACCACATTACACCCCATAAATACATATAATTGTTATGTGTTCATCAAAAATTGTATAATCTTTAAGGAGGCAGAAATGTGTCATTCCACCCTCCATACATGGGATGGGTGATCACACTGTGCTACATGCAATTTGTGTCATTAAAATACTATTTTTTTGTTTTGAGACAGGGTCTCCCTATAGCCCCATCAGGCCTAGAACTTGCTACATAGACCAAGCTAGCCTCAGTCTCACAGAGATCTGCCTCTGCCTCCCAAGGGCTGGGATTAAAGGCATTCACCACCTTCTGGTCTAAAATACTAATACTTTTAAAATATTTTATTTTATTTTTTATTTATTCTTGTATGTGTATGAATGCACCGTCTGCATGTAGGTTTGTGCAATGCCACGGAGGTTAGAAGAGGGTGTCAGATTCCCCGGGAACTGGAGTTAAGGACAGTTCTCAGCAGCCATGTGGATGCTGGGGATCAAACCGGGATCCTCTGCAAGAGCAGTCAGCGCTCTTAACCACTAGACCATCTCTGCAGCCCCATAAATATTTTATTTTTAATTTGATGTGTTGCCTGCATGTATGTAAGTGCACACCTGTCGTGCAATGCCCATGGAGGTCAGAAGAGGGCATCGGACCCCCTGGAACTGGAGTTGCGGACAGTTGTTAATCGACATGCAGGTCCTGGGAGTCAAACTCCTTTGCAAGAACATCCAGTCCTCTTGACCTCTGAGCCAGCTCTCTAGCCACAACTAATGTTTTTAAAAAAGAAAACAACTTGTCTTATCACACAGCCTTCGGCTCATTGGACTTTTCTTGTTTCTTAATGTAATTCAGAGGTTCAAAGAACTTGACATCCTGTGGGATTTTGATTCTCTATTAGAAGCCATGATTCATGTTAGGGTGCAGATTTGGTATCCCGTGTGCTCCTGTGAGGGACACTTCAGAAGTGAATCATGCCAGGACGGAATCTCTGCTTTCTTGCATTCCTGTCCACATCTCACACATGCTCTCTAACATACACTCATGCTAATCTTTTTTTTTCTTTTAATCTGTATAGGAAAGAAGAAATCCAAATTCAAAACTTTTAAGAAATTGTTTGGGAAAAAGAAGAGAAAGGAAACACCTTCGTCCACCGGAAACAGCACCTGGAAGCAAAATCAGCCCAAGAGTGAGGTCATCGCTATTGAGTCAGGGCCAGTGGGCTATGACTCCGAAGATGAGCTCGAGTAAGTGGCTCTTCAGTCCATTAGGCTTGTGAGCCCCAATTGGGAGGGGACGTGTGGGCACAGGAGGACCCCAATACTGTTGTTTCAGTGTCTTAGTAACCTGCTAGGTTCTGAAGCCTTCTTCCCTTTCTGGTGATCTCCTTGGGGTTCCTCCACACACCTTTTCAAGCACAGAGATGGAAAACCTGGTTGTGTAACTGCTGCACGGCAGAGTGCAGAGGCCGGGAGATGGCTCAGTGGGTAACACACTTGCCATGCAAGCATGAGGATCTGGATTCCAGTCCCTAGAGCTCATGTAAAAGCTGGGTGCAGTAGTGTGGACTGTACTCTCAGCAGTTCTACTGCAAGAAGGGAAGGGGAGACAGAATCCCTGATGTTAACAGGCCAGCTAGGCTAGACTGCATGGAGAATAAGAGGCCCTGTCTCAAACAAGATGGAAGGTGAGGACTGACACTCAAGGTTGTCCTCTGACATGCCCGTGGGCACTACCACACACACACATACACACACACACACACACACACACACGCACACGTGTGCTACCCTTTGCACCATCGCACCATCACATAAATGGGAATATGAAACCTTGGAGCCTGCTCAACATCCTCCAGCAGAAAGTGGCAGGATGGAGTTAGGAGTTAATTTGACTTAGTGAGAACTCCTGAGGAACTGGAATACAGTCCTAGAAACATACGTTTCTTTAAACTTGAATGCTGACTGGCTGAATAAGAGCACTTTCTCTAGACAGAGGCACAGCAGGTGGAGAGAAACAGGCTTTCAGTTGTTCAGTCTTAGCAAATTCATCCCAAACTGTCCTCCAGACAGTGAGGACGGAAATTTGGGGGCAGGGGGGCGGGAGCGAGGGAGGGGAGCGGGGGGAGATGGTATAGTGAAGAAACCTTTTATTTCATCAAAATACAGTTATGGATATGTTGCAATTACTCTCCCAAATATTTCTGGGACTGAAAAGAAGCGAAGCCAGAGTTTGTGCTTTCTTTTAAACACTGACCCTCTCATTCCAGGATAAAACCCTTGGGACAAAGTGCTGCAGCCAAGGCAGGAGCCCCTTTATCAATCTTTAGAGGCATAGAAATCATACTGGCCACTTGGTGGCACCAAATGACTAAAGATGAAAACTCGGAGTCCTAGTTTTTTTTTTTTTCTCCCAGAGCTAACTAGGAGCAGGATGGGCTCCTAGGCACCTTGTGAGGTGGTAGGAAGAAGCAGTATACAGTGTATGTTATCTATGACAACCTTCATTGGAGCCCTTTGCCTGCAGAAGGCCCTGTATTCTGCATCTGCTCTCTCTACACTTGAACTTGTACCTATATCCTCTCAACTCTGTGTAAGCGTGTGTTGATCTAGGTGTGATGAAATTTAGCTTCAAAGGGGTGCAGGATATTTCCTGCCCCTGGGTCCTAGAGCTGTCAGTGTGACCCCTCCACCAGCCTTCACCTAAGGTTCTTAACATGTGGATGACCCATTGCCTTGTTGCAGAATAGCAGGTTTTTAAATCCTACATTCATTTTACACTGTGTTAGCTGAAGTTCTATGAAGAACTTTTCTTTGTCAACTCCACAACTGTCTGAAATACAATCTGCAGGGAAGAGGACACTGCCTGGTTCGTCTTTATTGATCCACTGCCAGAGAGGTAACTTCCAGTAGTGAGCAATAGGTTTTTGTCTAATAAATCATTCCTATAAACACACTGGCCATTTTGAAGTTGATTGATTGATTGGCTGATTGATTGAGACAGGGTCTAATGTAATCCAGGCTGGCCTCAAGTTCACTATGTAGCCAAAGATGACCCTGAACTTCTGGTCTTATCTCCCTCCGTCTCAGAGTGCTGGGGTGATAGGTATATGCCACCATACCCAGTTTTATGTGGTGCTACAGATTGAACCCAGGGCTTTGCGCATGTCAAGTAAGTACTCTCCCAACTGAGCTGCATCCCAGCTCCAAACATAGTTATTTTGAATATATTTTATTTGATTTAACCCACAGCAGTCTTTATTTGTTGTCTCATCTTGGGCTATCAAGAGTCTCTTCACATTAGCTCCTCAGCTCGTCAGGCAGGAGCCTATCCATCTTTGAAAGCTTCCTTGCTCTCTTGCACAGTGAGAAGTCCCAGCTGCCCCCTTCTCACAGCCCTGGTTCCATCCTTTTCATGTGAGATGGCTGCGGTGGCCATGACTACCAGTTGGCTGTTGTATCTTCTAGACCTCTAGCGGATGTGATTAGGAAATGTGTTTTATTTTGAAGAGAATATGGAACAACTCATTCACTGATACTTCCAATTCAAGGAAAGACAATTTTTTTTACTTCTTTTTTCCCCCTCCACATTGTTTTCTGTTAGCCTGGAACACCTGGCTTTTGATACTAACAACTTTCCTCAGTTTTCCTCCTGCTCTTTCCCTTCCCACAGATGACATACTCTAAACTTTGTTCTCTACAACTTTCTCTTTTAAAAATCAAGATCACCACTAATAAAACTCCTAAGTACAATTCATTATCTTTGGTATGGGTTATTCTTAGAATTTATTGCAGATATGGAGTCCAAAGTTATCTGGATGTATAGTTAAGGTCATTTGTAGTCATTCCTTTCTTTGTGTAATTATGTCAACAGCCTGATAGAAAATTGGGATTTTTGACTTTCATTTTGTTTGGCATTTGTGCTTCTTGAGATGTTGTTTTCTTGAGACAGTCCAGGCTAGCCTCAAACTCTTAGTGAACTGCCTGTCTCTGCCTCCCCAATGCTAGGATTACAAGCATGTGCCATCATGTCTGGCTTGAGATGAAGCTTTTTCCTAATTATAAGTTTTGCTTCCCTTCTTATTTGAGTTTGTCTTTTGGTGTATAAAACATTTCATAGTTCTAAAGACAACACTGTAAATGTCAGTGCCTTTGACCCCGCTCCCCCGTCCAGTTCTTCCCTTCCTGCCTAAGGAAATCATTCCCATGTATTTTCCACTTACCATCTTTTATTTTATTTATTTTTTATTTTTTTAAATTTTTGGTCTTTTTAAGACAAGGTCTCCCTGTAGCCACAGTTGGCCTGGAACTCTCTATGTAGACCAGGCTGGGCTCAGTCTCACAGAGACTGCTTCCCAAATGCTGGTATTAAAGGCATGCTCCACCACACCGGACATATTTTATTTTCAAAAATACAAGCACACACACATATGCTCCCATATGTTCATGCATACATCCATCAACTTTTGTCAGACATAGCTGACATACCATGGACATTGCTGTGTCCTGTTGGTTCTAACGGTACTTAGTGTCATCTGGAGAGCCTTTGCCAGTGTAGACTCCTCTCCCCTCAGTCACCTGCCCATTCCTCCATCAGTAGATGCTCTGTAGCTCATTCAGTTCAACCCCTGTGGAAGGACACGTGGATTGTCTCCCATCGTATAGACAGTGCTATAGTGAATGACCTTGTGTATGTTCCCTTTTCAGTGTGTCCTTTCAGAGGCCTCCTTCTGCAGCCTGGACTCCTAGTTATACCTGGGGTGGATATATTTGACCAATAGTTATGGTTTCCAGGGGGTGACCCCAAGCTGTTGGCTGTGAAAGAAAATCCGGATGTGTTTATGGCTTTAACATTAAAAGCTGCTGTTGTCCTGTGTTCCCTGGGCAGTTCCCTTTTGAGCTCTTGGGAGGACACACCCTGCTAGGAGCTGTGGACTCCCACTTGCAAGCTCAGTAGAAGAGCACGTGACTGGAATGCACACAGAAAAGCAGTCCTAGTAACTAACAGTTTGATCTGCAGTGGGACAAGGTCACACCTTAGAGTCTTCTATGCCCCACAGAGGACAGGATGCCCAAGGAGAGAACAGGGTGGGGCTGGTGTACACGAGATGTCCCTGTGGACCCAGAGACGGCTTTCCTGCCTTCGCCGTTGGTCTCAGTCATCTCCTTCCACCTATTATTTGGGCTGTTTGGAAAATCTGACAACTAATTCCCACATCCTCTGAGAGCGTTTAATGAGTGTCCCATGGGTTCAGTTCCAAACGAGATCCCTGGGTTCATGGCCGGGCATCCATGCTCCAGATCATAAGCATAAAGGTAGCTTGCGCCTGTGCCTGGTCATATAAATAGGGTGTGTGCCTGCAGATTTGTAGTTCCTGTTTCAAGTGAGCCATAGATGTATGAATTGGGCCATCTTAGGAGGATGCTGCTGTTAGGCCAGACCTTCAGCTGCTGTGAAAACAAACAGTCTCCAGCTTAGGTGGGAGAGCACCTTACCCACAGTCCACAGCCTCACCCTCCCAGGACATCCAAGGCAGATTTGCACAGAGCCCAGCACCAGCCCTTCCTTTCCACAGGTTCACAGTCTTGGACCTCACACCTCTTTAAACCTCAGTTTTTCCACTATTCAAAAGATTCCCTTCAACCTTCAGACCTCTTAGGAAAATGCCCTTCTGGAGAGTGCTCCATCAAGTAGCCTGTGGTATTTGACAGTGATGGGGACAAGCAGCCAACTGAAAACTAATGTGGCAGAGGACAAATGGTAGGACATGCCACTTATGCACCCCCTTTCTCAGCCCGAGTCCCTAAGGTCAATGAGAGATGGAGATGGGCAGAGGCTCACAGTGGCTCTTTTGTCCTAGGGAGTCCAGGGGCACACTGGGCAGCCGGGCCCTCTCACACGACAGTATTTTCTTTCCTGAATCGGGACAGGACCCTGCTCGGCCTGTGCGGGTGTTTTCTCAAGAAAATGTATGTGACCGGATTAAGGCTTTGCAGGTAAGCCTTTGCTTGACAGCACTGTTTGACACGTCTGTCTGTCAGATGTTAATCCAGAAGTTTCTAAGTGATTTCAGCTCCGTGATTTAATATATTTAAAAGTATTTTCACGGGCTCTTCACAACTCTCCTAGGACATGGAAGTTAGGTTCACCTGGATTTTGACTCACTGTTAGTCACTGCCTAATGAACAATAAGAGGGGCGACAGCAAGGAAGCTGGCGACAGGCACTTGCTCAGATCAGTGCCCCACACTGTGCAAGGCCACTGAAGAGATTTCCTGAATGAATGAATCAGAACAGGAAGATTTGGTGCTAGGTTCTGCTGACGAAAATACTAAGAGCTGGTGTTCCTTATTCCAATCTAGTTGAAAATCCAATGTAATGTGAAAATGGGACCACCGCCTCCGGGGGTGCTTCCTGCCAAGAGGGCGGAGGACACAGGCATGAGCTCTGAGGACGACGGGCTACCCCGGAGCCCCCCCGAGATGTCTCTGTTGCACGACGTGGGTCCCAGCACAACCATCAAGGCAAGTGCAGTCTGTGCCTGTGAACATTTCCGTCCACTCCCACCAGCACGAACAGCTGGATCTCTAGTCCCAGACACCCCCCAAGATGAGGGAAACTGTGCACTGTGTGCCTGCCCAGGTCATGGGTGGCTCTTGGGCTGTTTATATTTTCATTCTTCAAGAAGAAATTCAGGTCAGATTAGGAGATGTGGTTTGGGTGATATTTTGTGTGGTTATGTGGTTGGTCTGATACCATCAGGCTCCATGCCTTGTCTTTCCTGTCTGAGCAGATGCCCAGATCCAGAGTTTCACTGAAAAGAAGAGAACTACCTTTGTGTCTCCTCTGTTGCCATGACATGGGCCAGAGGACAAAGTGAATGAACAGTAAACACTTAATCAGCTCCATGCCCGAGTCATGACCATGAAAACCTGTTGATTTAAGTGAATAGTGTGAGGCCTGTTTCTGGGAAGCAGAGCTACCCAGGAAGTTTGACCAGCAGAGTTTGACCTCAGCTACTGGAGGAAGTGATCTTAAATCCTGCCTTTCCCGTAGATTCCAACAAGGGGCCTGAGCACTGAGCTTTCTCAGGCATGAACATTCATGCCTGATCATGATGATATTTTCGTGGTAAGAAGTAATATCCATAAGGTATATTGATATATGTGAAAAGATGGATATTTTCTGCATATTAATGGGGTAGATGGGACTGGAATTATCCAAGTTATGGTGACACTTGGAAAAAATCAGGACCAAAGTTTGGGTTTGATAGCTACGTACCACACTTGCCTCGGGCACCTTTGGATCCCATTTACCCCTGGCCTGGCTGGAGGGTTGAAGAGAGAAAAATGGCAGCCTGCTCATAGTGAAGCTGTAGAATTGGAGCTTCTTCTGTGTTGCTCTGAATTATGTAAAGTAACCACTCAACTTGCATGCACAAAAGTTCCCCTGCTAATTATTTTGTGTAGGTTGGGCTCTCAGGTATCAGGACTATGAAATGGCCAGGTTTAAGTCAGCTTCAGGTCAGGGTCCCCGTGGAGCTGGCTAGAGAATCACTCTGCAAAATGTGACTTCAGGGTGAGCTGTCCCTACTCACAGCAAGAGTGGACTACCCACATCTGCTCGTTAGTCTCAAGAAGGGCTAGAGGGGAATGGAGAGAAAGCTCAGGAGTTAAAAGCACTGGTTGCCCTTGCAGGGGCTCCAGATTCAGTTCCCAGCACCCACATGATAGCTAACAACTGTCCATAACTCCAGTTACAGAGGATCTTATGCCCTCTTCTGGCATCTCCAGGCGTTGCATGATCCAGGCGCACTTACATACATGCAGACAAAACACTCATATACATAAAGTAATTTTTTTAAAAACAGAAAAGTATGAGAGGATAAGGGCAGCCTGTCCTGTTACCGGATGGTGGAGTTAAAACTGTACCTGTTAAATACGCCCCTGAACAGTTTCACCATCCCCTTCCCAGAAGCAGATGTGATGGGGTATGTCTCAGGCCATGCGGTGGAGGCAGCTGTTGGAAGCTGCCTCCTGACTCAGTTGACTGAGCCCTAACTCTATCTCAGGAGTATCCGATTCTTTTTTTTTTTCCCACTACTGAACCATATCAATGATTGGTGTATGATAATGTACTATCTGCATGTAGGTCTGTGCACCCGTGTTGTGCAATGCTGCAGAGGTCAGAAGAGGGTGTCAGATTCCCGATGGTTCTCAGCCACCATGTGGGTGCTGGGATCGAACTCCAGTCTTCTGCAAGAGCAGTCAGTGCTCTTAACCGCTGAGCCATCTCTCCAGCCCTCTATCCTTTTTTTTTTTTTTTTTTTTTAAGTTCTGAGGTTTTATCAGTTATTGGGTAATATGCATAGTCTACTAGCATCATAGGAAACCACAATTTGGGCCTCTAAGTTACTACAAAGATAGGTAAACTTCACTGCTGTGGCTTAGAACACCCATTATTGCGTTTTATGCGCAGAGAGATTTTGTGTAGTTGGCTGACTTAGAGGAAAAACAACTGTGCTCTTTAAGAATGCACTTTTAGGGGCTGGAGAGATGGCTCAGCGGTTAAGAGTGCCGACTGCTATTGCAGAGGACCCAGGTTCGTTTCCCAGCACCCACATGGTGGCTATGAACCGTCTTTAACTCCAGTTCCAGGGGAACCTGACACCCTCTTCTGACCTCCGCAGCATTGCACAACATGGGTGCACAAACCTACATGCACACAGTACACTCATACACATGAAAAATAATAAATAAATAAATAAATAAATAAATAGTTAAAAAAAAAAAAGAATGCACTTTTAGCTGGGCGTGGTGGTGCACGCCTTTGCTCCTAGCACTTGGGAGGCAGAAGCAGGTGGATATCTGTGAGTTCAAGGCCAGCCTGGTCTACAGAGTGAGTTCCAGGACAGCTGGGGCTACAGGGAGACCCTGTCTCAAAAAGAAAAAAAAAAAAAAAAAAAAAGAGTGTACTTTTATATACAAGGCATTTGGTTTAAGGTACCTTTAATCCCAAGGATGTAGCTATTTTATTTTAAGCTATATGACATCTTCCCCAGGCTCACATGCTTGACAGAAACTTCAGAGTATTATTTTTTAGTAGTAAATAGTTGATGATTTAGCTAAGGAGATACTTTGTGACAGAGTAATTTTTTTCCAGGAAATAAGTGAAGTACTTTTGAAACTAATTGCTACATGAGTTTATAACTAATGAAACTTCACTTGGTGACTGTGGTTAAGATCAGAGGTCTAGGGTTGTGTAGCTCAGTGGGGTAGTGCTTGCCTAACATGTACAAGGCTGTCCTGGATTCAGTCCTTGGTACTTAAAATTTTTACATACCTAACTGGCCATATTTTAGATTTTCTGCTACTGAAATCTTATACAGGTTTGTTATCTCTTGGAATCTGTGTCCCCAGAAGGTTTGCAGAGGACTGAGAGAGACCCGATACATGGGTGTCTCCCCTGCCCAGCAGCACGGCGGTTCCTCTTTCCTCACTGCCTGCCGTGGCCCTGCTAAACTTGTCCCCTGTCTGGTGGCTCTTCCCTGCCTCACTGCCCTCCTCCTCTGTGACTGAGTGAGCCCTTCCCTGCTTTGGGGACAAGCATTGGAAAGTAGGAAACATCCAAGCTCATCCTTGTTAGATTTAAAAAGAGGAAAGGGAAGCAGAATTGGAAAACTAGACCAATGCCAGACCTTCAGCAGGACAAGATTGTGTCCGTTCAAGGCGCAGCAAGGGCGAGCCACCTTCCTGCATGCTGGAGGCAACTGCTCTGTATGGGGAGAGTTGAGGGTCATGTAGGGGGCCTGGGGATGAGGAGGCAGATAAGGGGCAGCAGCAGCTTTGGAGGCTAGGAGATGAGGCTAGAGGCAGTTACAGGGGAGCTCTGGTTTTCTGCAGCTGGAGCATCCCATCAATCCTGAGAGAATCTAAAGCCATTTCCTCAGGGGCCTTTGAGCCATATTTCCTACAACAAAAGACTATACGTTAAATCATCCTCTTCCGGAATCATCTAGAAGCATGGACTTTTGAGTGACCAGAAGCAAGCAAAGCAGTTGTAGATACTCTGGATGCTGCTAGCCCACCCACAATAATGCAAGCCAGCTCTCTGGCTCCATCCTACCCCCCAAAGCCCCACCCCTCTGAGTAACCACTGGCAAATTTGTTTCCCTTGGCTGTCAAGAAGCTAGTCTCTCTAGGCCCCAAGGACCTTCAGAACAACAGTGGAGACAGGAGTGAGTTCTGAGGCCAGAGGAGATCAACTATGACGTCAGTGCTGGGCTCAGTCATTGACAGAGGTCAGGGAAGTTAAGCTCCATGCTACCACCTGCCCAGGGACCGGAGCGGGCCAGAACCCAACACCATCTGTGCAGAGTACGAATGAAGGGAACCCATGTGGAAGAGGGGCAGGGGATACTTACCCTTTGGAGCTTCTGAAGTGTCGAGGTAAAGACAGTTGCTGAAGGCCCCTGTTGTCACAGCGGATGCAATCTCTCGTTGGTAGACTCACCACATTTATAAAACAGTTCTCATCTGTTCCCATGAGTTCCAGGCAGTGAGGACAAAAAAGTTGTTTTAGAACTGGGGAGATGGCTCAGGGTCGAGCAGGTTAAGTATCTGCCAGACCAGCATGACAGTGAGTTCCACCCAGGGAACCCGTGTGAAAGGCGGAAGAGAAGAGCTGAAAGTTGTTCTCTGACCTCCACAAGTGTGTCTGCACACACACACACACACACACACACACGATACATACCATGCCCACACACATATAATAATAAATAAAATAATTGTTAAAATTTCAACGGAGTTTTTATACATGACTCCTCTAGGCAAGGAGAAAATTAAGGATTCTGTGTGATTTTGAAATATGTTCTTCCTGTTTGCGGCTCTTGAGGGGATGATGTTGTGAAGGTATCGGTTGCTGGTCTAACTCACTTCCTGCATCACCAGCTGCACCCACAGAAGCCGTACTGCAGGTACAGGTACACCCAGGCTAGGAGTCCCGAGGGTTATTTTTCAGTCATTTTCTTACTTTATCCCCATAACTACCTGAGTAGTTGAGAGAGATCAGAATAGATAATATCTAATTTCTAACATCTCTCCCTCATTTTTTGGATCGTCTCCACTCAGTGTACACAAATAAGCATAATATTACACTTTGAATAGTAAAAATATTAGGGACCTTTATGTGAACAGGGAAAATTAGTCTGAGGGCATTCCTTCGCAGGGTAGTCCCTACATCTGAGCTTCTCTCCCTAATTACGTCACCCAGTTTGGTGAATGCCACTGGTCTCCTGCTCTGTGTGGGAGCTCTGGGGTTATTGAAATGAAACCATGTAAGATGTGTCTGTGGCACTGGGTGCTTGCAGTTGGAGTTGGGGACACCACTCTCACTTGTTGACTGGTGCTTTCCTGAAGAGCTTACTGTCATGGAGCCTTACTAAATCACTGTGTGGTGAATGAAGTTATGTGCTTTGATTAAAACACAAATCCAACACTAATATTTATACATGCTGGTAGAAATAGCCATTTGCTTATTTGTTTGCTTATTTACATTGAGACTCACCATATTCAGCCAGGCAGGTATACCATTCCTCCACATGGCTTCCAGAAACCCCTTGCCCCCACGAAGGCATTTGGTGTGTGCTATCAGCTTCTCCCTTCTGAGGTGTAAACTAACATGTCTGTAATTTATCAGATGGCAGCTTAAAGCCAGATTTCTATGTGAGTCTGTAGAGACCCTTTAGAATGAACAAGGAAGGCATCCGTTGGAATTCTGGGCAGAGGCCTTGGTGCCTCCTGTGCCCTGAGCCCACGAAATCTCACTGTGGGCCATGTTCCCTGCTCCATAAAGAAACAGGTGTTTCTGTCCTAAGAGACACTGGACTAATCGGTTTCACTGGTGCAAGTAGTTATGGGGACAGGAGGGCAGTCTTCCCATGGAGCCCTGTTATAGCCAGGCATGGTCCACATCTGTAATCCCAGAACTCCAGAGGCTGAGGCAGGTAGATCTCTGGAAGCTCAAAATCAGCCTGAGCTTGGTCTACTTGGTGAATTCCAGGCCAGCTGGGGATACAGGGAGGAGAGAGAGAGAAAGAGAGAGAGAGAGAGAGAGAGAGAGAGAGAGAGAGAGAGAGAGACACTAGTCATATGCCTTAGGATTGGTCCAACACTGAACTCATTCATTCTAAAGGAATAACCTAGAATGTTCCCTGTCAAGAACCAGTTGAAGCTATTCTTTCTCAGGTAAAGTCCAAAGATAGCACAGGATCACAGGAAAAGGAGAGTTGAGGGTGGGCTGTACCCATTTCTTTTCACAAAATTAATGCTTGGTATGTCTTCTTCTCTCATGAAGATCTCTTTAGTGTCCTCATCTCGGCCACAGTCTCCTGACAACACGAGTGATGCCACCATCTCCTCTCGGTCCTTGGATGGCAACCTGGCACCTGTGGCTGACTTCAGCCACCCTCCAGAATTCTCCTCCTGCCTGGACAACTCTGCAGCTAAGCACAAGCTCTTGGTTAAGCCCCGAAGACAGCGGTCAACTACAATGAGACGGCTGTCTTCGGTAATTGTCCTTCTCTGCATAGGGGTGGGATGGGCAGGTGTGTGGCAGCACCGCCCCCCAGCCACATGGATAAGACCACACTGTGGAAGCTGAAGTTGCTCAAATTTGTAGTACAGATCTGGCGTCTCCTTGCGCAGACACTCAACTCACATTCATTTTGGCATGCATTTGTTCATTCCACACCTGACACCCTCTGGCACCTCCTGTCTCTTATCCTGATGGAAATTAGATTCATTATCACTGAAGAAGGTAAAGGGCAGGGTGTGGGGCCAGCCTGGCCACAGAGAACCGCAAGCATTAAGATTTACAGATAACATCCTCCCTGTCCTTGCCTCAAGATTACATGTTGTTGATGAAGATTTCAGGACAACTTTTGGCTGGAGTGAGTTTTCTCTTCAGCATGTGGGAGGTGCTTTGTAAAATCAGGGCAACATGGTTGACTTTGCTAGAATTAGTGCCAGAGGAAGACTGGGTTGGTTACCTTCAAACTAATGTGTCACCTAGGAACCAGGGCACTCGTGCCCATTCTGTGTGTCCAGTGGATTGATAGAGCTGAGTGCTGTGTGGACTCTGCCAGAGCTCCTGCGGGATAGGCTCCAGGCCAGGCCCTTTCTTAGTACAAATCTGTGGCTGGCTCCTGCAGAGTCTCTTGTGTAACCAGCCCCAGCCCCAGCCCCAGCAGCATTTGATGATCAGTACTTCCTTCTTGCTCCCTCTCTATCCCTACTTCCAGCATGGCCACAATCCTCTTTCTTTGGTTTTTGACCTTGACTTCATTCTTGAATCTCATTTTTTAGAACAACAACAACAACAACAACAAAAATCTGACAGTCTGGGAAGACATGGAAACACTGTCATTTCTTGGTGTACATTCCATATGGCTCTCGTCCATTCCTTTTCCTGCTCTGTGAAGAGCTCTCAGTGGTATCCGCACTTCCCCAGTGGTCACCAGTGCCCCGTTCACTTTGGGGCCTATGTCAGAGGTGTCTGTCCACCACTCCCATGGCCCCTTTGCCCATTGGTCCTCAGGTCTCTCTTCCCACAAGGACCGTCCTTACACCCTGGCTCCTCTCAGGATGAAGACACTTCTCAATGCCTCAGTGTCCTCTTCCTTCTCCATGAGCCGCCTCCTTGGCTGGGCTGCCTTCCAAACATGGGGCACTTCCGTGGAGACCTACTGATACTTTGGGCTCCACTAAATGTGAGGTCCTACTTTTACCCTCACTTTGGATTCCCCATACCCTCCCCTCTCCCCCCTCTCCACCCCCCCCAAGTCTCATATCCTCAGAGCATCCACAGCAGTCTAATCCATGCTGTATTCTTGCCTAGCCAGGTGGTCTCAGCTATGTCACTAGGGTATAAACTCTACTCCATGACACTGAGGGCACTGAATTTTTTTCAAGCTCTAAAAACAACAACAAAGGGGGGGGGGAAAGAAGAGAAAAGAAAGAGTAAAGTCAGGGGGAATGGTTTGGGGGCCCATGCAATTGCGAGGACCAGAGTTCAGATTCCCAATCCCCTACAATGCTGGGTAGGCATGGTAGCTACCCATAATTCTAGCCTCAGAGAATTCTGGGTTTGATTGAGACACCCGGCCTCAATGACTGAGGTGGAAGATCAATCAGGGATGATTCCAGACATCAGCCTTGGGCCTTCACATGCATGTGCACCCACCCACATGCACCTGCATGAATTCAAACATGCATATACACCCATGTACACCACATGCATGAGGAAAAATAAACAAAGAAAAATAATAAAAAAAGGGTTCTTCTTATAAAACTCCTGTCTTGCCAGGTGTGGTGGTGCACACCTTTAATCCCAGGACTTAGGAGGCAGAGGCAGGCGGATCTCTTGAGTTCAAGGCCAGCCTGGTCTACAAAGTAAGTTCAGGCCAGCGGGGACTGCAGGGAGACCCTGTCTCAAAAAGACCAAAATAATAATAATAATAATAATAACCAACCCTCCTGTCTAAAGCCAGTGAAACCTTGGTTATCCAGATATATATTACCAACTTGAAGCACACTTGGGTGCACGTGGCTGAGCCCATCTGCCCCCACCACAGCAGAGATTGGGAAAGACAACTGCTGGTTATGACATCAGTGTTTTACCCTGCTGCACAGAGCTGCACTCTGTAGTTCTATACACAGTGTCTAGAACGCCCACGCCCATAAAGGTTTACACTCAAGCTCTCACTACACCAGGTCCTCAGCTCAAGCCAGGCAGTGCCCAGAATAGCAAATAGTGTCAAATCCAATTTATTTCTTTATTTAGTTTTATGCGTATGAATGTTATGCTTGCATGTATGTAAATGCACCTGTGTCATGCCATGCCTACAGAGGTCAAAAGAGAGTGTCAGATCCCCTGGAACTAGAGTTATGGCTGGTTTTTAGCTGCCACGTGGGTGCTGGGATTCAAACCTAGCTCTGCTGCAAAAGCAGCCAGTGCTCTTAACAGCTGAGCCATCTCTCCAGCCCCTGTCAAATCCATTTTTTAAAAATTTTTGAGGGCTGGAGAGATGGCTTAGCAGTTAAGAGCGCCAACCACTCTTACAGAGGAGCCGGGTTCAATCCCCAGCACCCACATGGCGGCTGAGAACTGCCTGAAACTCCAATTCCAGGAGAACTCCAGTTCCAGGGGAATCCAACACGCTCTTCTGACATCTGCGGCATTGCACGACACGGGTGCACAAACTTGCGTGCAGACAGTACATTCATACACATACAGAAATAAATTTTAAAAAATTAAAAAAATTTTTTTTGATTTATTTTCATATGTGTATGAATGTACTGTCTGCATGCAGGTTTGTGCACCCATGTCGTGCAATGCCGAGGAGGTCAGAAGAAGGTGTCAGATTCCCCTGGAACTGGAGTTACAGACAGTTCTCAGCCGCCATGTGGGTGCTGGGGATCGAACCCAGGTCCTCTGCAAGAGCAGTGGGGGCAGTAGGACTGGGTGTCTAGCTGAGGTCTAATGGCTGATGAGCTGCCAAATGCATGTCTGAGAACTCAGTGACTGACGTCTCCGCTCTGGCCCTGGTGTTACTCGTCCGTGGTTACTGTCATCTGCCCAGGGATGACTACTCACTGAGCCACAGAGCCTGCTTTCTGGCAAAGTGATATGTATGTGCTGATGGCCACAAGTGCATGAGCATCTCAGTACACTGGGTTCCCTCATTCCTGGTTCCTTGGGATGTTTCTAGCATGCCCAAACCACCACCAGGACACCCCAGAGGAGGAGAGGACAGGGAAGCTGTGGAGGTGCAGTGGGCGCAATGTACCCTGGCAGGGGGAGACCTTCAGCTCCTCCCTGCTGCTGCTGACCAGAGAACCTGGGCCAGGCAGAAGCAGCTTTCTCTCCTCAGCGCTCCACTCAGTGTCTGAGTCCACCCTCTAGAGGGTGCACTGCATGCCAGTCCCTTCCTCCTGCCTTGTCACCCCACAGTTACCTTCTGTGGCTGCCGGTGGCTCAGTTGGGGAAGTATCATAGCCAGAACTGCTCCACAACTTTACACTTACACTGAGTTTGCCTGGGTTCTGCAATTGATGGTTTCAAATCATGACGCACATCCTTAAGAACCCTCAACACCAACAGTTTCCTCCAGCAGCAAAAGGCCAGTGACAAGGTCATTAAGAACCTGTAGCTTTAGAAAGTTCTTATATAGATTTCTTCATGTAACTTCTTTTGACTTACAAAGAAGAAGATTAAGTATTTGGCAAAAAAATTAGCTTAGGAGTCATAAACATCCCAGTTTTCCCATGATCTCGTAGCAAGCAGATGCCAGCTGGAAAATGCTAAATGCTAGAGATGAAGGCCAAGCATAGATCACTTGCCCTGAATGCACAATGCCCTGAATTCGGTTCCCAGCATCACAAAAATAAACATACAACAGCATCAACAAGCAATTGCATGCCCAAGTGCCATGTTTTCCTGCTTCAGAAAACAGGACAAACCACAACAGTGGAAGAGTCTGATCCCCTAGGCCCGACGTCATAAGCATTTAAAATAACCTCAGAACCCTCAACCTTTGGCTTGTTTTTACATACTGCTTTTAAATGACTTGTGTCTACTTTGATTTCCATTTTCTTCCTAAGAGGAGGAACTAGAATTTGTGACACTAAGGAGATAGCCAGATTAGAATCTGAATTCCAGAGACCTTTCAGAAGGAAAATGTCACAAGGCAATGTAGGAGTGTCACGTGCTTTAGAAAGCTGGAGAAGGGAGAGTTGTAAGCTCTGCCAAGTTTATCTACAGCAGAAAAAGATTGAGACAGTCTTTAGGAGCATGGGTAGTATGCACCCTGAGGTGCAGAGCAAGAGGCAGTCATCAGTCCAGCGTCTGGCAAGCAATGGGGCTCTGGTTTGTCTTGAGAGTGGGTGAAATAGTGTAAGACCGAAGGTTATAAAACTTTAAATTTAGCCAAGACTTTTGGATTTTATTCTATAAGCTCTTGTTAGTAATTTGCCATGATATGGATGCATCCTTGGAGATTAGACATGGGACCCTGTGTTGCACATCACAGAACTGGAGAGTACCTGTATTCACCCCACTGCCTATTAGCCATCAGCTAGCTTAGCTTTGGCTAGGGTTCCCATGTCTTGGAACTCCTGGCTGTCCATTGCAGAGAGACAGTGGCAATCCCCTCCTCACTTGGGTGAATCCAGTGTTAAATGAAACAAGTGTAATGCCCAAAGCACAGTAGACGGTTGCTTGAGGTTGGTCCCAGTCCCTCTGCTCCACTCTGCAGAGCAGCACCCACTTGTTTTGTGGCTTAAACACATGAGCTACGCTTATTTTGAGGTCATAACTGTCTGAAGACATCTGTGTGTGATACTTAACATCAGTGTCAGCTTTTGAGAGCTACTGCATTTTCTAAACCATATTAAGCCTCAGAAGAAGCATAAGCTGCCTGGTATTTGCTGCAGTGATGGTGTCTCTTGCCTTTATTTCTCCTAGAGGGCACAATCTGAATCTCTGAGTGATCTGACATGCACCCCAGAGGAAGAAGAAAATGAAGAGAAGCCATTGCCCCAGGTCAGCACAGAAGAGAACCTCAGCATTAAGCAGCAGGCTTTGCTGATGGACAGACAGCCTGAGACTGGGGGACCTGCCACCTTGCTGTCCCCTGGAGGGGCTCGTGCCAGACGAGCCCGCCTACAGCACAGCCCAGCACTCAGTGCCAGCATGGAAGATGGGGCTTCCCCTGGAGATGAGGCCTTCAGCCGCCCAGCCACACCGGAGATCACCGAGACCAGGGCAGTTTCAGCCCCTCACTTGGAGTCCTCATCTCTAGCAGAAGGGTCCTCATACCATAATATTCCCCACAGTGAAATCCAGAAGGAAGAGCTGGCCATCCCCTATCTTCAGGTGGAAGACACAGCTGAGGAGGTTTGTGTTTCTGGAGATGTGGAAACTCCATTACCTACCAATGGCCCTGAGAGGCACATGGCCCCTTTCCAGGGGGACATGACCCCTTCCCAGGAGGACATGGCCCCTTCCAAAGAGGACACCATGCTTCCCAAAGGAGACAAGGCACCTCCCAGGGAAGATACATCTCCCAAGATGGACACGGCACCTCCCAGAGAGGACACAACATCTCCCAAGGTGGACATGGCACCTCCCAGGGGGGACACAACATCTCCCAAGATGGACATGGCACCTCCCAGGGGGGACACAACATCTCCCAAGATGGACATGGCACCTCCCAGGGGGGACACAACAACTCCTAAGATGGATGTGGCACCTCCCAGGGGGGACACAACATCTCCCAAGGTGGACATGGCACCTCCCAGAGAGGACACAACATCTCCCAAGGTGGACATGGCACCTCCCAGAGAGGACACAACATCTCCCAAGGTGGACATGGCACCTCCCAGAGAGGACACAACATCTCCCAAGGTGGACATGGCACCTCCCAGAAAGGACACAACATCTCCCAAGGTGGACATGGCACCTCCCAGAGAGGACACAACATCTCCTAAGATGAACACAGCACCTCCCAGAGAGGACACAACATCTCCCAAGGTAGACATGGCACCTTCCAGAGAGGACACAACATCTCCCACAACTGACATGGCATCTTCCAAGAGAGACATGTCATCTCCTGAGACTGTCACTGCTGCCACCACCTTGGAGACACCCTCAGATCCAGAGGGACAGGACCAAAGTGTCCAGAAGGAGGAAGAGCTGACCCTGGTGGTGCCCAGACCCGAGGGGGCAGGGACAGAGCCCTCTAGAGCGCTGGCTCGGAGTCCTCCAGGGCCCAAGAGTTGCTTGAAGCACAGGTCCTCAGCTGTGGACACGGCCCCTGGTGGGTCCCCAGTGGAGGCTCCTCAAGGGGAGCCCAGCCTCAGTGCCCAGGACAGAGCTGCAGTGCCCTCTCTGCGCCCCAGACCTGCCCAAGCTGCAGCCCAGCATGGGGGTCCTGAGAGGGCAGCCCTGGGACGGAAGAACGAGCGGGGAACCGAGCAGCGCAGCGTCAAGAGGTTCTCGGTGACCTCAGGCAAGGCACGTGCCCGTGGAGGCAGCTCTCGACTAGTGGAACATTCCGGGCGTGGGCCTGCAGCGGGTCGCATGCCCTTGCTGAAGGGTGGCCCTGCCTGGAAAAGCGAAGCGGCTCTCGATGACCTCCAGGTGCTGCCGGAGCCCCAGGACCAGAAGGCAGAAGGCAGCAGCCCTCGGGACTCAGGGGACATGGGGACCAGCCAGGCAGGACCAGGCAGGAGCCCCCAGAATGTGGAGCCAGGGGCTGCTGTGCAGGAACCAGCCCCAGAAGAGGACCTCAACCCCTTCCCAGTCAAGCTGCGGTCCACCTCTCTTTCTCTCAAGTACAGGGACGGCGCTGCACAGGAGGCCAAGGCCGTCAAGAGGTACAGTGCGGAAGTCCGGCTGGAGAGGGGCAACCTGGCTCTGCTCCCCAAGGATGACAGAAGTCATGTTGGGGCTGCTTCAGCTCTGCGAGGCACCAGGTCCCCTAACGGGCAAGGAAAAGGGAAGGCCAGATCTCCTGAACAGCCCAGCGCCAAGCCACCCCTGCCCAGGAAGCCACTTCTGCAGAGCCTCACCCTCCAGTACCCACTCATGGGCCTGGATGCCAGCCCTGGAGAGCCTGAGAAAGTCATGCCAGCCATCTTGCCGCCTGAGCCCAGGAAGGAGAAGTCAGCACACAGGGCATCTGGTAAGCACCTTGCAGGAAGGAGTATGGGGAGACGTGGGTCAAAGGGAAACTTGGACTCAGTGGAATGTGGTCCTGGATGCCCACAAAACTGGTAAAACCAACCAAACACTCCAGGTACAACCCTTGGCACAGAATTAGAAGAAATAGTCAAAATTCCTTGTAGTTCCACTGACAGGCTTACAGGTTAGCGGCCTGAGGATGTCACTCTTGCATAGTATGTGCAAGACCTAGGTAGGGTTCAATCCTTAGCACTGGGGGAAAAAATGATTAAGAATTAGAAATAGTGGGGCTGGAGAAATGGCCTAGCAGTTAAGAGCACTGACTGCTCTTGCAGAGGATCTGGGTTTGATCCCCAGCACCACATGGTGGCTGAGTACCATCTTTAACTCCATTTCCAGGGGAATCCGACACCCTCTTCTGACCTCCGCGGCATTGCACAACAGAGGTGCACAAACCTACATGCAGACAGTACATTCATACACATAAAAAAAAAAGAAATAGTGGAGTTGGAAGGAAGGTCCAGCAGTTAAGAGCACTTGCTGACCTTGCGGAAGACTGGGTTCCGTTGCTAGCAGCCACATCTGATGGCTCACAACCATCTGCAACTCCAGTCTGAAGACATCTGATGTCCTCTTCTGGTCTCTGTAGGCACCTGAACTCACACTCACAAATGCACATACCACACACACACACACACACACACACACACACAATTTTTTAAAAAGAGGACTAGAATAGAGGATAGATATAAATTTTTGTGTAAGTCCAGAACAAGAAGATTGGCGTTTCCTTCCTGTCCCCAAAGGGAGGTCCTATTAGGATAGGGGCAATATTTAAGAACCTTTAAAAGCAATCAGAGATCTGCCTGCCTCTGCCTCCCAAGAGCTAGGATTAAAGGCGTGCGCAGCCAAGCCTGGCTTTAAGATGGTTCTTAGCCACCATGTGGGTACTGGGAATCGAACCTGGGTCCTCTGCAAGAGCAGTCGGTGCTCTTAACCACTGAGCCATCTCTCCAGCCCCAGGGAGGTGGGGGGGGGATCTTATTGACACAGGATCTCCCTGTAGCCCCAGCTGGCCTGGAACTCCCTATGTAGATCAGGCTGGCCTTGAACTCACAGAGATCTGCCTGCCTATGCCTCCAGAGTGCTGGGATTAAAGACATGTGCCACCAACACGGCTAAAAACAGTCATCTTTAGGGGCTGAAGAGTCATCTTTAAAAT
Organism: Rhizomys pruinosus; assembly: GCA_009823505.1. NCBI lineage: Eukaryota > Metazoa > Chordata > Mammalia > Rodentia > Spalacidae > Rhizomys > Rhizomys pruinosus. Next base: position 2,178,834 of record VZQC01011429.1, on the reverse strand, counting down.
GAACAAAGACAGAGTGGACAATTCTCTTTTTTTGACTTATTTAGGATGTTTCATGTCAAATGAAATCTAGAAGTTTTGTAGCACAGCTAAAGAAACATTCATTGCTAATTTAATGGAAAACAAAGCTCCCTAACTGGGTTGCATGTGTATATGATGGGGGGCCCTAGAGAAAACTTTTCCATGGCAAATTTTATTTTTAAATGTTCCAGGCTATTTTTAAGTAGCTCCTAAAAGAATTAAGGAGTCCACTCGAGTTCTGTACTGTGGGACCAGAGAGGAGCCCAGACTTGGTGACTCCCTTGGGGAATCCTGAACCCTAAAAGGAAGATGCAGATGTAGGAAAAATGCACTCCAGGAAGCCACATAAGCACAGGCACAAAGATTCCAATCCTTTCTACCTGCACATGGGAAGTTAATGAGCATGCAGTGCATAAGGCACCTTGAGCGCATAGTGGACGCTGGAGGGTTCAGCCAGTTGCACAGAGCCTGCAGGGTGGCTTTCTTGGTCCCTGAGCCCCTTGGCTTGATCATGAATTTCTGTTGCCCCTGCTTCCTCTACATTAGAATAATCAAGGAGGGAACTCGAGGGGAGGGCCAAGTCCTAGCTGACGATGTGCTCTGCACATTTTCAGAGTATAATTAGAGCAGCTGTAGAGCAATTCAGAAAGCCATTTTAATAGCAAGGCCAGTTGCTGAGTGTAGATGAAACCCTGGCATCAGCACCATCTCCTTCCATGGCCCAGAACTGGAAATGTCTCTCAGGGGTCTACTGAATAAGCAGAACTCGGGATACTTAGGGTCCTACTTCGAGCTGGAAGAGAAGCTTCAGAGTGATGCACAGCCCCTTAATTACTATGATCTCCTTAACACTGTAAAATGTCCAGGATGGGCAGGGGAAGGAGGATTATTTGTTGAAAGCTGGCCTGGAACAAATGAGACCCATTCTCTAAATAAATAAATAAATAAATAAATAAATAAATAAATAAATAAATAAGCAAGCTAGAGTTGCATTCTGCTTTTTATTTTAGAAAAAGGTGACCTAGTATTTACTTCTTGAGGCCTTTCCAATTGATACATAGTTGCTTTCTCTCTGCTACAGAAATAACAGCTGAATTCCAAAGTGAATGGATTTAGGTTCCTTTTATGGGACCAGGTGATGATTTTATTTTACTGCATATTCAGTGAGGAAGCCACCTTCCCTGGGGAAGTTGTGAAAAACAGGTGCCAAGACCATGAGTACCACCTGGTCCCTTCCCTCAGCCCACCGTGGGGGTCTGCGGCTGCCTCCGCAGATCAGAGCCGATCTCAGGCCCGTGCTGTTGCGCCTCATCTGTGAAGAAGCCCCCTCACCTTGCCCACACTCTGGTCTGTTCGCTGTGTAATTCATTAGTATTACTTCTCATCCTGGCTGCTCCCAGTTATAGCAGCCGGAGGCAATTTCATTCATATAAAACCTATAGATAATGAAAGTTTTAATAACAGTGTTCATCTGTTTTCCACAAAGAATCAATTCTTGCTATTTATTACCTTGTGGCAGCAGGTACTTTGCCCAGAGCTCCCGGATGAGCTGCTGTCTACCCCATCCTCCTCCAGGGCACATGCGCCGTAACCTGAGATTATTGAGATAAGTGCACAGTTCTGGCCTCTGCTCCAGTCGTTCCAGCAGCTTCGTCTCCAGCTTTGCCACTTCCCCTGCCCTTCCACACTCTGTGTTCCCTTGGAAGGCATGGAGAAACCTTTCAGTAGAGAGAGTTGGGAGGGATGTAGTGGTTGCAATAAACACATGCACCACAGTTTGTCAAAGGGGCTGGGAATCCCAGGCCCACCATGAAGTGGTCACCACAAGCCCAGTACTGTGTCTGTGCTTCTCAGCCAGGGGAGGCTTGAAAGTCGACCTGGGCCACACTTTGCTTATCTGTCACCAGAGGAAAATGGCCCAGGGTTAGCTGCTTGTTCATTTCCCAGAACATTATCCACCCTCCCATCAGACCAGTCCATCCCACAGCCTAAATTACAGGCCAAGAAGCAACTTTCTGTACACACAGTATGCATTATGACAAGGGAAGTAGTTTCTACTGAGAAAAATGGTAAAGCACAGAAAGCAGATAGAAAAAGTTCCCTGAGGCTGGAGAGATGGCTCAGCGGTTAAGAACATCGACTGCTCTTGCAGAGGACCCGGGTTCGATTCCCAGCACCCACATGGCGGCTAAGAACTGTCTTTAACTCCAGTTCCAGGGGAATCCAACACCCTCTCTGACCTCTGTGGCATTGCACGACACGGGTGCACCAACCTACATGCAGACAGTACACTCACACACATTAAGAAAAAAAAGAAAAAGTTCCCTCTCTGCTGCCAGTGGTAGTGGTGCATGCTTGTAATCCCAGCTGTTCGGGAGGCTGGCACAGGCAGGTGCCTGTCTCAGCAACTTAGCAAGACCCTGTGTCGACATAAGGAATGTTTAAGGAGATGAGGACGGATCCCAGTGGCAGAGAGCTTGCCAAGCGTGCGCAGAGCCCTGCATCCAGTCCCTTACGCCCAGCTCAGTTCTTCCGTGGGAATACCCACCTGTATCTTAAAGGTTTTAGGAAAACCAACTTTGCTCGTACCTGCATTCCTTTTAATTCTTCTCCATCCCACCTCAGTCCTTTCCTGGGTGTTGTCAACCCTCTGACATCTGTTTCCCAGCCTTTTCTGTGCTCCTCAATTTCTGTGATGCCTCAGAAACCAGGATGTGTCTCTGTAGAGAAGCCCTCTCAGTCCCCTCGTCGGTGAGTGCCTCCCAGCCCAGGGACAGCTCCTCAGTGCCCCTGGCACTGGATAATGAAATCTGGAAGACAGATCAGTAGTCGCCAAGGGTGGCCAAAGGGTCTGTCTACAAACAAGTAGGACAAGTGAATTCTTTAGGGCATTGACTCTATTATATTGTATTTGTGAACGTTATTATAGGAATCTAAGCGTGTGTCCAAAACTTATAGAACTTGACAACAAAGAAAGGCAATTTTCCTGTGCCTAAATTTTAAAATAATTTTTAAATATACAAGACAGCAGCCGCCTCCTTTCCCCTTTCTAAATGTCTCTAATCCCACCCCACAGAGAAACTCCCCACAGAGACTCATGGCCACTCTTTTCCACATATACTGCAGCCTGGCCATTGCATACCAGTATGGCACACGGATGCTGCATTAGCACAGAATGCTTCCCATAATTGGTTGACCGTTTGATACGTGCAGTCCACGGTAAGCAAGGGTGTCTTTTTTTTTTTTTTTTTTTTGGTCTTTTTCGAGACAGGGTCTCCCTGTAGCCCCAGCTGTCCTGGAACTCACTCTGTAGACCAGGCTGGCCTTGAACTCACAAAGATCCACCTGCCTCTGCCTCCCAAGTGCTAGGATTAAAGGCGTGCGCCACCACGCCCGGCAGCAAGGGTGTCTTTGCTGAGCAGCGTGACTGCCTTGATCTCATTCAACTGAAGTGCAGTCTAGCACATGTACCACATTTTAGCTAGCCCATTCCCTGCTGAAGGGCACTGTTTGTTTTGTGTCTTTTCTTTTTTTGTCACCAGGCCATGGTCACCATTCTAGCCCGTTTCACTGGTACCTCTCCAGGACAGATTCCTAAAAATGGACTCCAGATCACAGGCTATCCGAGGTTTTACCCGGCGACTCCGGATTGCCCTCCATGACAGTTAGTTGCATTGATTTGTTTCTTCCCACACAATGGAGATTGCTGTCCCCTACTTTCATTCCCACATCCTCCTCCACTTTAGGTGAGGTCAGTTAGTTTGTGCCCCATCCCACACCTACTCTGGTGGAAGAAAAATGTCAGTCATGTTGCAGAATTTAGTCAGCGAGTTTTGGCCATCTAACTAGGAAGTGCTCTTATCCCCATCATCCTCACACCAACACCTTGCTTTGTTGTTTTTATAGTACTGGGAGTTGAACCCAGGGCTTAGCACATCTAGGCAGATGCTCTTCCACTGAGCTATATGTCCCCAGCACAACGCTCACTTTCTTTAACCTGACCTCCCTCCAGCTCTCTTCTCAAATCGAGCTGTGGAATATTTCTCTTTAGAGATTTTTCCATGTCTTTCCATCATGTATGGAGTAGGGTTGAAATGCCTGTGTAAGATGCCTAAGACTTTTGGGGCTGGAGAGATGGCCTAGCGGTTAAGAGAGCTGACTGCTCTCGCAGAGGACTCGGGTTTGATTTCCCAGCACCCACATGATGGCTAAGAACCATCTTTAACTCCAGTTCTAGGGGAATCCTATGCCCTCTTCTGACCTCCGCGGCATTGCACGACATGAATACACAAACCCACATGCAGACACTAGTACATTCATACACATAAAAATAAATAAAAATTTTTTAAAAGATGCTTAAGGTTTTTTTAGATTCTGGCCAGAATCAACAGTTCTGCACCTTGAGGTCATTTGCTTTCCCTCAGGCCCCTGACTCTTTCCCAAGTCAGACATAACTCCGTTGTATAGAGCACACATCAGCCTGGCCTGGAACCAAGCATCCTGGGGACAGCTGGGTTCTGTTGAGTAGCCCTGTGTGGGGCTTCTAGCTTCAAAGCATAATCTTCAGGCTGCCTCTGTGTGTGTGTGTGTGTGTGTGTGTGTGTGTGTGTGTATCCAGATAAAAGGATAAGGCGAAAACTTAGAAACATGGATTTAGAGGCTTTGAGAGGTCTCTCAGCTGTCCGAAGCTAGCTATTTCTTAAATTCCAACGGCATTTTCTCCAGTGCAAAATAAGGTTATTAGCAAGAGGTACACAGGACAGAAAGGGTATTATCTATGACATGTGACACCACTTCACAGTGCAAAGATGTTTTTCCCAAGGAGGCTCAACAGCATAGAACACAGAGATGGCCATGATTCTCCCTGTCCTGGACCAGACTAAGGTACCAGTCTACAGATAGAGGACACCAGAGTGTGCAAGATCTGGTGGGTCAGGACCAAGCCACCCTGAGAGGAAGGGATGGCGGGGGACTTCTAGGCCATTCTGTGGAGAGCACAGTTCCCTCCTCAGGGACTGGGACAGGGGTGGGCACCTTGTATACTCTCAGTCTCCTAAGAGATATCATGAAACTTTTTGTGAAGCTGGCCATGTGTTCCCTGCAGGGGATGTTGGAGGACTGGTGCTAGATTCTAGCCACTTAGGGCCATAGGGAGAGCAGGCTTCCTTGTCGCTTGCCTGTGCCCTCCAGCCCTGCTATAAGACACCAAGAGAATAAGAGGCACTAGCGGCTGCAGCCCACGAGGCCTAAAACTGTATAGGAATCTTACAGAGTCCTTCTGAACATCTGTCCAGCACAGAGCAAACCCACTGAGATAATGGCAGGTGTCAGTCAAAGAACTCTCCTGGAGCCCTTAAGAAAGGTGCCTGCCCTAGCTTAGATACCTTGCCTGCAGGGAACAGGGAACTCAACTTGACTCACTCAGCTCAGGGGCTATGCATTGTTTCAGCTGAGGGCAGATTTGTCTTTCTGTGGACTTTTGGCCATATCTAGAAACATATTTGATTGTCACAAAGAAGGTGAGGTGGGGGAATAAAGATAGTGAACACCTTCCAATAAAAAGAGCAGCACCCCGTGATACAGAATTACCAGTTACAGAGCAGGTTCAATGGGGAGAGAGTGGGTGTATCGGAAGCTCGTGGGGTCATATCCCCTAATATGCAAGAAACATGCTGCTATGAATGAAGATCACAGGTCAGCGTGTTCCTGCTAATGTCCCAGCTTTGTTACACAGTAGCAATGCGACCCTGGGCAAGTCACTTTACTCCATGAACTTCTGATATTGGATCTGAAAGGCACATCCTGAGGCGGGTTCTGAGGGTCCTTATGAATATGCTACTTGCTTATGGTTTGGATCTCGAATGTCTCTCAAAGGCCTATGTGTTGAAGACTCGGTCCTCAGCTTCTGACTCTGTTGGGAGGTGGTGGACCCTTAAGGAGGCAGGCCTAGTGGAAGGAAGTTACATCACCAGTGGGGAGCTTTTGAAATGGATATTGGGACTACAGTCCTTTCCTGTGTTTTACTTCCATGCCTCCTCTGCTACATGTCCCTGCCATGGTGTACTATGCCACCACAGGCCAAAAGCAGCAGGACAGGTGATTATGGACTAAAACCCTGGAACTGTAAGACAAAAGAAATAACTCCTCTGTTTAAGTTGATTACGTTGGATGCTTTGTCATAGTGACCAGAATGCTACTCCAAAAAGCAAGCTGAAATGGAACTTAACTATTACCATTCCTTTGGTAATAGGAGAAACTCGCCCACTTATGTAGGGCCTAGTGAGAGAGCACTCAGATGCATAAGAGGATGGGAGATCTGTGCTCTGCAGACAGATGACCCTGCAGTTGACTGGGCATCTGAGGCAGTTTGCATGGATTTGCAGCTATTCTTGGAGATTCGAAAATGGGGAGGGGCGAGGGTCTAGGGTGAAGCACTTCTGTACTTTTAGGTTGTAAAGGAAGATGCTTAAGATTCAAAAGTTTCCTTTTTCTCATTCTGCTATAGTTCAAAATTTGTTTCAAGTAGCATCCTTATGTCCCTGTGTTCCTAGAAGATCCCAGTTCCGTCTTTGTAGGTGATAAAGACCTGCTCTTTTGGGTTTGAAGACTGAGAGAGGAGCTATGTATGTCAGGGAATGGTGAGTTTCTGAGTTGTGGCTGTGAGTTAAAAACCATAGGAAACTTGAGGCTGGGGAAGCAAGAGAGCCACACAAGAAGCCCCTGGCTGTGCCTTCTGACCTGGGAGGAGGTCACGGAATAAGGCAAGCCTGGCCCTGCTGGCCTTGTGCATGGCTGGGAAAGAGGCTGTAGACTCAGTGAGTGTCTTCTTGAGAGAGTTCCATCTTGTTTCGAGATGAAAAGTGAGTCTTCTCTAGAGGAGCAATCCCTACCCTTGCAGAGTTGTGGAGTCTTATTTAGGAGAAGAAATGGAAGCAGGAGAAGGGAGATGACAAAGGGCCTGGGGTAGGCAGCCATCAGTAAAGCAAATGGGCAAAGACCCCCACAGTCATGGAGGCCAAGGGGTTGAAGATGGGAAGGATCTGCCGATGAGGTAGAAGACGTCCCTCAGTGTCCTTTGGCAGCTTTCCTCATTGCATCATGGAAATGGCTCCATGGCGAAAACTTAACTTATTCTCTATGTGGGCAGGCAGCCACCCTTCTTTCTCTTCAGTACCAAGCATCTAGTGAGTCCTGATTAACCTACAAGGTTTTTTTGTATTTACTTTTCTGTGTATATTTGGTGTATGTATGTGTATGCTTGTGCACGTGAATGCGCATGTACCTGAAGGCAGAGGGTGACACCCCAGATACTGGGTGTCTTCCTCAATTGCTCTCTGCCTTATTTTTTGAGCCAGGGCATCTCACTGAATCTGGAAGTCACCAATTAGACACAGACTAGCTGGCCAGCAAACTCCAGGGGCCTTCCTATCTGTCTCCACAGCACTAGAATTTCAAGCTCATGCCACCATATCTAGCTTTTTGATGAGTGCTCGGGATCCGAACTCAGGTCCCCATGCTGGCTCTGCAGGCCCTTCACCCCTGAGTCATTTTCCCAAGTCTCTTTTTTATATTAACTTTTTGTTGAAGTACACACGTGATGTGAGGGCAACTCAGTGAATTTCAAAGTTAGGGGCAATACAAGGTAAGGTGCCTCTGGCATCAGAATCAACCTGCTGATATATAATCTTGTTAAATATTAGGCATTTTTCTGTTCAAAGACACTTTGTTTAATATGGATTCTGGATCAAATTTAGAGCTAACAGCATTATAACTCATGCCTGAAGCACCTTTCTGGTACATACTCTCTCTATAAAGTATGACACAGCCTTCTTGCCTTTAGAGCCTAGATAGCACTTCAGCAGTACTTTTGGGGTGATTGCAAACACTGAAAACACCAAGAAAAGGCCCAAATATATGGCCCTAAATAGAACACAGAGAGGACACAGTGTACAGTACAGGAAGGCAGAGTGTCCTCATGTCGGACCTCAGCTGGGAACATCATACCAGGGAATACAAATTCCTCCCTGCCCAGTGCATGTTCATGGATGACCATGAAAGCCCCATGGGCTGGGCTTGCAAATGCACTTTAGTAAGCACACAAGGTTACAAATAGGGACTCAACAACTACCACTTGAATGAGGAGAGGAGGAGTGGCAGTCTAATTCTGACTGTAGCTCCTGTCATTAGGAGTGGTGGTCTAATTCTGACTGTAGCTCCTGTCATTAGGAGTGGCGGTCTAATTCTGACTGTAGCTCCTGTCATTAGGAGTGGTGGTCTAATTCTGACTGTAGCTCCTGTCATTAGGAGTGGCAGTCTAATTCTGACTGTAGCTCCTGTCATTAGGAGTGGTGGTCTAATTCTGACTGTAGCTCCTGTCATTAGGAATGGCGGTTTAATTCTGACTGTAGCTCCTGTCATTAGGAGTGGCAGTCTAATTCTGACTGTAGCTCATGTCATTAGGAGTGGTGGTCTGATTCTGACTGTAGCTCCTGTCATTAGGAGTGGTGGTCTAATTCTGACTGTAGCTCGTGTCATTAGGAGTGCAAACTCTCCCACTTTCAAAAATGCTCGGAATTTTGAGATAAAGCCTCTGGCAAGCACTGCAAACTTAAGTTCTTTTATAAGGTTGCCTGGCCTGGCTTCTGGACAGGACAGAAACTAATGGAGAGCCACTGAAGACCGCTGGTGTGTTTTGCCCAGAAGCTGTCTTTAAGCCAGGACAGCCAACAGATCAATGAACTTTAAGAACAGAGCTGGAATCCTTCTCACAGGAAGCCTAATATAAACCCTGAAGCATGCAGAAGGCCCTGTATGTTCCACACACAGAGTCCTGTTTCTGCCCCAGAAGTCCTCTTAGCATCTGTCTGCATTTTCATATAAAGACTATAGCTGCGGATCTAAGAAGGCAGGCAGATAGGACTGAGCTATGTTTACTGCAGTACGGAGCCACAGTCCCCTGTTCTGACTTCAAGCACTTGGGAGATATGGTTAATGGTGTGTCCACTTTAGATCAGAAGTCTTATTGAGCAAACTCAAGCTTCTTTCTTCCTGGGAGAATGTTTTAAAAGCTGGAAATGAAAAGCTGTGGATGTGCATTTTGATTTGTTTTTTTTGAGACAGGGTCTCCCTGTAGCCCCAGCTGGCCTAGAACTCACTCTGTAGACCAGGCTGGCCTCCATCTCACAGAGATCTGCCTGCCTCTGCCTCCCTAGTGCTGGTAGTAAAGGTGTGTCCCACCATTTCCAGCAGATACACATTTTTAAGATGACAGTTCAGGGGCTGGGTCTATGGCTTCAGCCAATTAAAGTGGCTGCCTCACAAGCATGGAGACCTGAGTCTTATCCCTAACATCTCTGTGCCTATCATCCCAACATTAGGAAGGCAGAGACAGAAGGATGTTTAGGGCTTACTGGCCAGCCAGTCTAGCTGAATCAGTGAACCCCTAGTTCAGCAAAAAACCCGCCTCTCAAAATAAGGTGGATAACAATTGAGCAAGATGCTTGATGTTCACACACACACACACACACACACACACACACACACACACACACCAGAAAAACAGAAAAACTTGGAAGGAGGATGCCCAAGTTTTAACACAATCCTCTGGTTGTTGACTTTATGGAAAACTTTTCTTCTAGTTTATACTTTTGTCTACTTTGTAAATTTGGTCAGTGCTTTTATAAGCAATCAAGAAATTTTATGAAAAGAAAACAACTCTTAAAAATAGCTACTTGGGGCTGGAGAGATGGCCTAGCAGTTAAGAGCGCCCACTGCTCTTGCAGAGGACCCGGGTTCGATCCCCAGCACCCACATGGCAGCTGAGAACTGTCTGTAACTCCAATTCCAGGAGAACTCCAGTTCCGGAGGAATCCGAGACCCTCTTCTGACCTCCGTGGCATTGCATGACACGGGTGCACAGACCTGCATGCAGACAATACATTCATACACATAAATAAATTAATAACAATAATAATAATAAAATATAAAAAAAAATAGCTACTTCAGGGGGCTGGAGAGATAGCCTAGCAGTTAAGAGCTCTGACTGCTCTTGCAGAGGACCAGGGTTCAATCTCCAGCACCCACATGGTGGCTGAGAACCGTCTTTAACTCCAGTTCCAGGGGAATCTGACGCCCTCTTCTGACCTCCACGGCATTGCACAACACGGGGCACAAACCTACATGCAGACAGTACATTCATACACATACATGAATAAAAAAAAAATTTTTTTAATAGCTACTTCAGACCGGGTGTGGTGGCACACGCCTTTAATCTTAGCACTCGGGAGACAGAGGCAGGCATATCTCTGTGAGTTCAGGCCAGCCTGGTCTACATAGTGAGTTCCAGGCCAGCTGGGCTACAGGGAGACCCTGTCTCAAAAGGACAAAAAAAAAAAAAAAAGGCTACTTCAGCCAGGCATGGTGGCACATGCCTTTAGTCCCAGCACTCAGGAGGCAGAAGCAGGTGGGTCTCTGCAATGGAGACCAGCCTGGTCTACATAGGGAGTTCCAGGTCAGCTGGGACTACAGAAGGAGACCCTGTACTAAAATACAAAACCAGACAAAAAGTGACTTCAGGGGCTGGGGAAATGGATGGCTCAATCAGTGAGTAAAATGCTTAAGACACAAGCATGAAGATTCCCAGCCTCCCTGTAAAATAAATGATAGCCGATCAGATGATGACACACATCTGTAATACCTGGACTGGGGAGGCTCTCACTGGCCAGCCAGCCCAGCCAAATAGGTGCGCTCCAAAAATATAAAGTGGAGAGTGAATTGAGGAAGATAGCTCTGACCTCCAAGTGGATCCACCAGCACATGTGCACACATATGACATGTACACACGAACATACAATGCACATATATTATACATACAAATCATCACATCAAGGAGGACAGCATATTCCAAGTTTTGAAGAAGTGAAGAAATCCTAGGATAGACCATCTGACTTATTTTCTGGGAGCCATTGGAGTTGGTATCCTCCAGCTTGATGCCTCCCACCTAGAAAATGCTGTTCTTGACAGATCCAAGCTCCTAGACTCAGCCACATCTGAGATCTCTCGTGGGGTGTGGCCCATCATTGAAGTTTTACCCCAGCCCCTCAGCTTGTCACTTCTAGAAGTGCAATGGTACCTTCGAGTTGGATTTTAATAGGCCATAGGAAAAGGGGAGTGGAAGTGATGAAAGCCATCTTCTGCCTATAGGCTGAACATCCTAGGAGGGGTTCAGTGTTAAGGATTTGGGGAGTGGCTTATTTGGGGTCTTGTAAATACAGATAACTCAGTGTCAATGTTCTTGGGTACTTAGGTCCATAAATCTACTGCCTTAGTTTCCCTGTATTTCAAAAGATATTAGGAAACAGAAATCGTTCAAGTAGAGGGGATATATTCCTATTTCTTTACCAGGAGCAACAAGCAACAGTATCAGCTGTGGCCACAGCCAACACTCTTCAGTATAGAAAAAGAAAACACGGGCGGAGAGAGATGGCCTAGCGGTTAGGAGCTCCGACTGCTCTTGCGGAGGACCCCGGGTTCGATCCCCAGCATCACATGGCGGCGTAAGAACCGTCTGAAACTCCAATTCCAGGAGAACTCCAAGTTCCAGGGAATCGAACACCCTCTTCTGACCTCCCGCGGCATTGCACGACACGGGTGGCACACCTGCAAGGCGGACAAGAGCATTCATACACATAAATAAATAAATAAAATATTAAAAAAAAAAAAGAAGAAGAAAAGAAAAAGAAAAACATGTGGGTGCCAGGCACTGTGCTGGGCTTTGGAGGATTAGTTCACTGAACCTTCACGGCCATCTGGGAGATATAGCAGCTTGTCTCTTCAAATCTTTACTCTCTTTCTGGGTGGTGTGGGTTCTGCCATTTTCCTCTTTTCATGCTGAATTGAGTCTCAAAGGGGTTCTAGAATCTGCCCAGGAGTACATTGCTAACCAGAGGCCCTAAACCCAGCCCTGTGAGCCCTGGGGCTAATCATTAGCTACCTGCTCCCTTGACCTGACCCAGGGAGGAAGCCACCATCATTCCACAGCTGACTGCTCCCAGTCTGAGGACAGGCCTGGAGCATTAGTACGTTTAGCCGCTATACTTTCCCTAATAAATCTCAAGGCAGGGAAATATGTTAAAGAATAGGACAGAATTTGGAGAAGAACAATTCACTAACTGCTCCTCTGATGGAATCCTATCCACAAATAAAATAATTGTCTCAGCTCAGAAGTTGCTTTCTTTGCAGTTGCTTTGTTTGGGGTGGGCTGTGTGGCTCTCCAGCTTCCTGTGCCGCAGCGTTCACCGTCTGAAAGTGTTAGTCGTTGTTTGTACTAAGACGGATTAGATTGTTCTCTTCCTTTCCCTCGCCTGGCAACTGGGTATAGGGAGTCAGCCTCTGCCTCTTCCAGACCTTCAGCAAGGGCATCACACAGGTTGTGACATGTGGTTGCCGGTCCTGGGTCAGAGCAAAATTCCCAGGCTGTTGGCTGAAAACCCAGGCATATTTGACAACTTAAACCCTAGGTCATTCAGGGAGGAGAAAGTGAGATGTCAGAGGACTTTAGCCAAATTTCCATAAGATTAAGCTCTGTTTATTAAAGCAGGTGTGTTTCCCTCAGACTTGTTTTGGACGGATGCCACAGATACATTATCTCAGGATTAATGTCCTGTTGTACGTTTAATCTCAGAAGCAATTTTGTGGTGAAACTTTGACCCTAAACGTTCATGCTTTACAGCTGTCATGTTACAAGCTCCTTGGACCCTGAAGGTTACTTTATGTCACATCCTGCCCTTGTCTTCAGTCCTTTCTCTTGCCCTCCACCCCCCAGGCCAGATATGGCAGAGAGAGACTCAGAGCCCCGCCTCCAGTGTGGATGTCAAGTGCAAATCACAGAGGTTGCCTAGGCCTGTGTCACTCCGCTCTGTCCCTACCCACCCAGGACAGGAGTAAAACTTGTGTGAAATGCACAGGTTGGGGGGAAAAAAAAGACAAACCAAAAAGGAAAGAAATGGCTGGTGAGAGACCTTAGCTACATGCCTGGCTCAGCGCTTAGTGGTGCTGTCACTTAGGTTACCTGTCACACACTGGCACTGCCTGGGGCAGCTGCAGCCTTCACCAGCTCCTGTGGGTCTGCGTGTGAATGTAGGCACATGGGGACACACACACACACACACACACACACACACACACACACACTCATGAGTACAGTTGGAAACACCGCCACCACACACACCAGCAGCTCAGCAGGCGGTCTCTCTGTACGTCAGTGCTTTGTTGTCAGCATTCTCTGGATACAAGGAAAGGAAAAATGACTTCTTGCCAAGCTTGATGTAGTTGCATTATGAGTAAGTCTGCAGTTCCCATAAGAAGAGAGACTAAGTTATTACAGTGATCCTGAGGTGTCGTCCTTGGGTCTGGTTCACAGGGCCCCTTCCTTGATTCCACCCCAGGTCCCAGCTCCCTCAACCACTTCCTTTCCAATCCTGAATACTTACATGAAGTCCCATTATACCCTTTCTGCTCACACTTAAAACATTTTTTTAGCTCAAATGGAATGATAAGTATAGCATAAGGAATTTACTAGGACTACATCTTATGGCCTTGGGCTAACAGGTGACCAGAGTGAGAGGTACCTAACACTGAGCAGTGAGAAGCCAAGGGGCAAGTGTACCAGACCCGTTGGGGCTGCCCTGGGAATGGCAAGTTTCTCTTGCTGCATATTTAATATAATCAGAATTTTCCAGAATATGTTAACTGAAAGAGTAAGTACGTACCCAGGACAAAATTCTCATCTATCTCTAGTATGCATAGGCAGCCACTCCTAACCAGCACATTTGAGGTAGAACATCGAGAATGCAGAGAGATTGCACCACTGGTCACGAAGGGGGGAGAAATGATAAGAGGAGAACAAAGAAGACTAAGAAAAAAGTAAAAACCCCAGAGAGACAGGCTGCGAGGACTGTGTGGAGCAGCAGCCACCCAGCGCCTTCCCTGCTAAACAATGGCAGGTCTCCGGATGAGGAATAGAACATGAAATGATGTTGTAAATGGTGTCTTCTCCCACAAAGAGAAGCTCTATGCTTGGCATTGTTAGGACACTAATGTGTTTACTGTATTGAGTAACTCAAGAATGGGGGATTGCAAACTGGTCCCAAAAGAAATATATTTTTAATCTCCTTCTAGAAAGCATGCCCTTGGTAAAGTTGGCTTTAAAATGCATGTTGAGGAGGAGCCGCATTTAATTTTTGTGTGTGTGCCTCAGACCAGGGATAACCTTTGTTGCATGTTTAGAATAACTAAAGTTGGCTAAAGAAGAGAAGCAGTCTCAGTAGAGAGGCTCCCAAACCCCACCCCTCAACCCCCCACCATACCCCACTAGCCCTGGCCCCTAAGCCAATGCAATATAGTCTCATCCCTCTATGGGAGAGGTCCCAGGGGTGAGACTGAAGAAGAGGGCTGGGACTCTGTTGCTGAACTTTGCACCTTTACCACAGAAAAGGGTCTGCCTCCTGCTACGGGGGCACCTGGAGCTGATGGACAGCCTACCCCACCCTGGATCACTATGGCCAGGCAGAAGCGGCGAGGGGCCCCAGACCAGCTCCCCATCCAGGAAGACAAGCCTGGGTCACGGATCCTGAAGACAGAACCTGGAAAGCAAGCCAAGGTGCCTGAGAGAGCACAGGTGGTGAGTAAACACTTTTTTTCTGCGGATTCTGGAGAGAGGTGGGCTGGGGCTGGAGCTGGACCTGGGACTGAGGCTAAGGCAAGGACCACTGGGGTCGCAGAGGTCTGCATGAATATCACAAAGACCTTGCCTATAGTAACTGTTGACATGAGGACATGTGTCAGAGTCCAGCCCCCAGGGAGGAGCAGTCTGCCCCCTCTTTGCCTGTGTGGGGCTGTTAGGACGACAGTAGACAGAGCACTCTGCTCTGGCATCCTAGGCAACACTGCTCAGCCTCTGGAAAAATTGAAGGCAGTTTAAACATTGCCTTTAGATACATGGTGACAGTGTCCGCAGCTGTCTCAGATTATTGTGGAGCGGTAAATATGCCCTGGCTCCTGCTGCTGCCCCAGCTGCCTGCTGGTCCCCTTATTCCTCACCTGGGGCCTCATGGCCAAAACCTGAGGTTCCATTTTGCATTCATCTGAAAACAGCTTTCCTCAACACAAACAGCTGTGCTTGCTTAGAGGCGGGCTGAGACGGCTTTTGTTTCCCTCCACTGGCCACCATGATAAGCACGTTTCCGCCGTGTGGAAAAGGGAGCCGGCACCTGTGACAGGACCTGCCTCCCTTATGCCAAACCAAACCTCAGTTGTTCCCAGAGCTGAAGACTTATATGCAGTGCAGACTAGTGGAAACGGAAGAAGAAATGCTAGCCTGTTTTTGTGTTAATACGTGTGTTAATACCATGTATCACAATGCCACAAAACTGTTTCCAAACCAAATTCATTTTGACTTTCACATGGAATTCTTGCCATCTGGGGCTGAGGCTATTTTGTGGGGACAGGGAAGAAGGCGCTGTGCATGTACAGACTGGATGGGGCTGGGCGCTAGTTTGAGCTCTAACATTTTGCTGGGGAACATTAGTGAGCTAACACACAGAGCCCTTCCCAGAAAACACCAGTGGCACAGTTCATCCTGGGAAAGATGTCTTGTCTGCGTGACTGGACAGTGTGGGTCTTTCTTATATCTCCATAGGAGCCCATGAGGCAGACTGACTTTGTCCGAAGCAAGTCTTTCCTGATGACCCCTGCTAAGCCCGCTGTGACCCAGAGGCAGGGGTCAAAGCTCAGCCTGAAGGAAGGGCTGCAGAGAGGAATCTCACTGTCCCATCAGAACTTGGGTATGAGCTTTGGCATGTATCTCCACACGCTTTGCTATCCCTGTACTGGATTCTTCTTGTGGTCCGAGTTTATTTTGTTGAATCATTTTCCATATTGAGGGTTTTTTTTTAATGCAGCTTTCATTAAAATAAATTTACATACCATAAAGTGCACCCATTTTGAATGTACAGTAGGTGTGTCTTTATAGTGAGATTATATATATATGTATATCTGCAGAGGTGTGCCCCCATTGTAGCATAGAACATTTCTCTTACACTCAGTCAAGAAATGCATATCTATTTGCCATGTTCCCTTCTCTGGCTCTAGGTAATCATTAATCTACTTTATGTCTCTGTGAGATTTGACTTTTCATAACATGAAATTATAAAATATGCCTCCCTTTCTAACTACCTTTGAACATAATGATTCTGAGATCACTATGGTTGCATGTATCAGTAATTTTAATGGTACTGGAGCTTGAATCCAGGGCCTCTTACATACTAAGTGTATACTCTCGCACTGAACTGCACCCCTAGCTCTAGTATTTCTTAAATTTCATTTATTTTGGGCTGGAGAGATGGCCTAGCGATTAAGAGCGCCCACTGCTCTTGCATAGGACCCAGGTTTGATCCCCAGCACCCACATGGCGGCTTTAACTCCAGTTCCAGGGGAATCTAACACCCTCTTCTGTCTGACCTCTGTGGCATTGCATGACGCAAGTGCACAAACTTAAATGCAGACAGTGCATTCATACACATAAAAAATAAATAAAAATTTTAAAAATTCCATTTATTTTGCATTGTGGTTAAAGACACACAAGAAATTTGCTTTCTTATTCTTAGTCATCTTTAAGTGGATGGTCTCAAAGGTGTTAGGTGCAATCCCATGTACTGAAGCCTACCTCCAGTGTTTTGCTGTTCAACCCTGAACAGTTCTCGTCTGACTGCTCTGCCAGAACTGTCTAAGCTTGCTCTTAAGCCTTTTCAATCATTTAAATTCCATAGTCTATGCTCAAATCTTCTTTACACATTTACATTTTAATGAGTTGTATGTTCTGGAACACAGCTAAGACTATAACGTATTTCAAAACATTCAAGAGGCTTAAGTGAAAATCCACACTCCCGTCTCATTTTCTGTTTGTTTTGTCTCCTTTCCAGCAGCTCAGGCTGCAGGGATGACGGAGAAGGAGTTGCATCAGCTGAAGAGAGCTAGTTATGCCAGTACAGATCAGCCATCCTGGATGGAACTTGCCAGAAAGAAATCTCAAGCTTGGAGTGACATGCCCCAAATCATAAAATAGATTGGCAGCGTGCTGACGAAGAACGGCCACTGTGTTGACAGGCCACTTAGTTTAAAACTGCCAATAAATCATGGCAAACAGACTGTGAAACTTAAGATTGATTTTATCATCAAGTTATGATGAGTTCGGGGAAGAGAAAGGAACCAGGCAAAACAAAGACAAACTAGGCCGGAGGGGCCTTGCAAGAGCAACACTGGAAAAGTGCAGGGGCTAGTTTCTGTGCCGTAGTGTGAATGTGAGCCTTTCTGAATCCCTTTGGCAAAGAGGCCGCAGACAGGGCACAGAATGGAAATGAAAAGGGGATGCATCTCATCAGATGCCCTGTAAGAGCCTCCCTGGAGCCTCCCAGGAGCCCTGGGGCTGCCTTGCCACTTGCCATCAGCCTGTGTCTCTGGCCGCTGTCTCGCTGTGGACCTTGTCTTCTCCTTTCGTGTTTACTTCTAGGCATGATGTTTATGTTGAAAACAGAGATGTGGTTTCCAAGAGCAGCTATTAAACAATCAGAAGTCCTGAAGATAGCCACTCTGTGAAGGAGAGGAAGGAATTCGGCAGGGTTTGTCAATTCATAGACTGTTTCCAAAACTAATTTTTAAACTTTTCCACTAGGCATCTGTGTCCTGAACCATTGCACAACGCATTGCCTGTTTAATAAAAGGTTTCAAACATGCCTCTGTTATGTGTGTAAATGTTATTTTTCCTCACAAGGAACATCCTCCAACCCTGAGTTGAAGGCAGTGTATTGAGTGTCCCCTCATACCTCATTGAAAATCCCATTTGGGTTGGGAGTTTAAGTTTGGGGGGTTTTCAGCTTTTGGTTGGTTGTTTATTTTGTTCCAACAAAAATTTTGGTGATTTGGGGAAGAAAGAAGATAGTGTAGGTTTTTGTTTTCCTTTTGGATCTATGTGTTGTAACAAAAATATCAAAATTTCTTACTCTTTAGCATCTGATTCACCCATCCTGCACATATCTGTCGACAACCAGGTGTCCAGTAATTTAACCAGGAATGCAGAACATGGATAAATCAGATACCTGGAATCTCAGAGTTGCTGTATGGGTTTTTAAAACAATTCCAATTTGTTTCTTCGAACAAGCTAGTCTCCATGGGAATTCAGCTGGAATCAAATCAGTCTGACACCATGATACTGTGGTTTGACTTTATGTGTCCTAAGGGTTGCCACTTTCAATGTATTTTCCATCTTCTTGAAAATTGTTTTCCTAGCTGTTAGTAACTGCCTCTGTTGAAAAAGTCTCGGGACAGTTTCTTCCCCAGCCAAATTGATTTATTAACTACACTCTCTTAGAGAACGTGAAACCTGAATTCCATGATGACCATGTCTATACAAGAATTCTAAAACTTAGGCCTGAATAACTAGATTTAACTAGGGAAAAAAAAACTCAATTTGTCTACAATGACCCCCCCAACCCATCATTTCTCCCATTGGCAGAGGAACCCTTTGGCAACAGCAGATTTCAGTGCAAGATCAAAGAGATTTGGGCTCCATTTTGATGAAACATAGTGCTATTTGCTGTGTGTCTCGGGACATGGTGAGCTAGAAGGGTACAGATCTTTAGGACAGGAGGAGAATTCACTAGGTAGACATCTTGTGGCTGTCACCTTCTTCATGGAGACTGGGCCCTTCTACCATAATTCAAGGAGCTCTACAAAACTTGGGAATGATCTAGAAGTCTCGAGTGGCCAAGAGATGGTAAAAGCCTGCAAGGAGTCACCAACCATAGTTTTTCCAAGAAAGAAGAGCTGGGCACTATCAGAGAGTGTCATGAGTGTTATTTACAGTCCTCTCCTAATTCTTGGGGTAAGTACTTTCTTTTTGCAGATGAGGAAACTGAAGCACACTGAAGTTAAAGCCATTAAGGGCACACATTCTCTTTTTTTTATTTTTTTTTTATTTTTATTTATTTCTGTATGTGTATGAATGTACCGTCTGCATGCAGGTCTGTGCACCTGTGTCGTGCAATGCCGCAGAGGTCAGAAGAGGGTCTTGTATTCCCCTGGAACTGGAGTTCTCCTGGAACTGGAGTTTCAGACGGTTCTCTGCCGCCATGTGGGCGCTGGGGATCGAACCCGGGTCCTCTGCAAGAGCGGTCGGCATTCTTAACCACTAGGCTATCTCTCCAGCCCAGGGCACGCATTCTTAACCCTTCCCCTGGAGTGACTTTCCTATTTTTAAGAAGCCTTGGATACAGGATGACTCTGTGCCCTCAAAGAAAATATCGAAGAGTGCTGAGCTGGATGTTGAGTGTTCCTAAGTCTTAGGAACAAGCAGGTAGCTTGTGCTGCCCCCTTGGTGGCCACCTTTACCCTCATCTTCAATTCCTTTCAGTTTTTGTTTTGTTTCAGGGGTTTTTTTTCTTAATTTTTTTTTTTTTACAGTTGTGTGTGGTATTTCTTTTTTTTTTTTAATATTTATTTCTGTATGTGTATGAATGTACTGTCTGCATGCAAGTTTGTGCACCCGTGTCGTGCAATGCCGCGGAGGTCAGAAGAGGGTGTCGGATTCCCCTGGAACTGGAGTTCTCCTGGAATTGGAGTTTCAGACGGTTCTCGGCCGCCATGTGGGTGCTGGGGATCGAACCCGGGTCCTCTGTAAGAGCGATCGGCGCTCTTAACCGCTAGGCCATCTCTCCAGCCCGTGTGTGGTATTTCTAATTGGAGTCATGGGCCTGGGCTCACCCCCCGAATACTGCTTTGGCAGACTACTCTTGTGACACACCCATTTTCTTCTGGGAATAGAAAGTAAATATGTAAAAATTGAAGAAAAGGAAAAGTATCAATAGTGGTAATGAATACCCTAAACCAGAGGTTGGTTTGTGGTAAAAGGACATTTGAGGTTGGAGGGGGAAGGGTTCAGAGGCAGTGGTCTTTAACTGTGTAGCTGGTCCTGGTAGCCTGGTCCAAGGTAATGGTTGGGGTGAAAAGAAGTAGGCTCAAAACACAATGTAATCCAGTGTGGGGGAATTTGATGTGTAAGAAGGATAAAAGTCAACATACGGGCTTTGGAACTGGAACTCTTGGACAAGTGGAGAGATCCTTTACAGGAGGGGGTCTAAATCCACAGAAAGGTTTTCATCCTAAATGTGGAATTCCCATTAAGAAGCTAGGGAACATACCATGTTGGTAAATCAAGTTATAGAATTGGGAGTCATTTTTAGATGGGAGAGAAATTCTGATTTTAATTTAATTTTTTGATTTTTTAAAAAATTTATGTGAATGAGTGTTATGCCTGCATGTATGTAGATGTACCTATGTCATGCAATGCCTGTAGAGGACAAAAGAAGGCACCGGATCCTCTGGAACTGGAGTTATGGATGGTTGTTAGCCAACATGTGGGTGCTGGGAATTGAACCTAGGTCCTCTGCAAGAGCAACCAGTGCTCTTAACTGCTAAGCCATTGCTCCAGCTCCATGAAGTTAAGATTTTTTTAAGATTTTTAATTTTTATTTATGTGTATGTGTGCCACATGCATTCGGATGCTCACCCAGCTTAGTGCCTCTGGAGCAACAGGAAGTGCTGTTAACCAGCTGAGCCATCTTTCCAGCCCAAGAATCCAGATCTGGAAGAAGAAAAGCAGGCTAACAGGAGTGATCCTATGATACTCCAACTCTGGGGGTCTAGAGAGCACAGATCTACTCAGTCTGTGGAGCAAGACAAAAGCATACAAGGGCAAGAAGGGAGCAGTGCCGAAAGCAGAATGATCTGCTGTCTAGTTGAGATCTGCTAGGTGAGTCTGGCCCGATAAGAACAGGAATGGCTGTTGGCTCTAGGCACACAGAAGCCATAGGTGGCCTTGATAAAGCCCTTTCCAGGTACTGTGCAGAGGCACAGGTGAAGTCAGTCAAAGCCAACTAGCCTACTGCAACATTAGCTAAAACCAACCTCCCAAAACTTTTATGTGAATAGGAACAGAAGAAACGATGGGTTTGTGGCTAACAGTTTTATGTTTTAGAATGACGCCACAGGGGCTTGTGCATAGAGGGGCGAAACTGGTAGAGGAGAGGAGAACACTGCTGAGGCTGGTCTTTTTGGAAGCGCCCTCACCCTCCATAGATTCAGGCAAGGATAAAATGTCCACACCTGTGGACTGCACTTACTCCTAGAGATGGGAGCCCTGTGTTTTGATTCAGTTAACAAGGGACGTCCCATATGACACCCTGGTCATGTGCTTACCCTGCACTGACCCATATTCCTTACCTTGGTGCTGAGCTTTCGTGTTCAGGGAGAATGGCATAGGCTGTTATTTGGGTGCACAGAGCTCAGTCCACAGTATGTTCACTGCGTCTATGGTCTGTACCCCAGGGGGTCTCCTTAAAGATAGCCAGGTAAAACCCAGTTAGACATGAGCAGATTCTACGCTTGCAAAAACTCAAAGCCTTCAACATTCCTGGGCTTTGCTTTTCCCTGTGCCCCATTGCACTGGAGACTTCCGCATTGTTAGTGATCCGTGCTTTTTACCCAGAAGGCATCCCTTTCAGCAGTCTTTAGAATTTCGTGTACACAAGATATTCTTGTGTTTCTCCATCCTTCTTCCTCTCTCTCTCTTTCTTCTCTCTCTCTCTCTCTCTCTCTCTCTCTCTCTCTCTCTCTCTCTCTCTCTCTGTATGTGTGTCTAGGGGTGCAAATGCACATTCGTATGTATGGAGGCCAGATATCTATATGGGGTATCTCCCTTAATTGTATATATATATATATGCGGTATCTCTCGCTGAACCTGGAGGTCCCTGATTGGCTAGACTGGCTAGCCAGCAAACCTTGGGGATCCTCCCTCTTATCTCTGGTCCCCAGCAGTGGGATTACAGGCACGCACTGCCTCACCTGGCCTTTTACATGAGTGCTGAGAGTCCAAACAAGTCTTTCTCATGCTTGTACAGCAAGCATTTTACCCAGTGAATCATCTTCCCAGACTCACACCTGAAATTCCTTGTCTTGATGGAGCCTATTAAACATTTAGGGTGGAATCACAGCCATTGGGGTGGGAAGGAATGTAGCTCACTCTATCTTCTGGTCCCAAAGCTCCAGCCACCCCCAGCAGGACAGACTTCTCTTAGTCGTCTCAAGAGCATCAATCCTGCCTTCTGTCTACACTCACACACCACTCCAAGTGACTTCACAGAGAGCCTCTTCCAAACAAGTGGCATCGTTCCACTGAAAGGAGTCCTGATGAATGCAACTTTCTCCAGCTCCTTTGATTAATGCTTAAAGTCCACAGCAGCTTGATCATGTTTCCCAGCATGGGCTCCATCTATCTGGGTTGTCACACTTCTCAAAATACCCATCGTGCAAGTCTGAAGGTCAACAGTCCTGAGGATCTTCTGCCTGTCACCACTCCCCCAGATAGCTTCCAGTAAGCCTAGGACAGTGGATTCTAGTCTCTAACTTGGATACCCACCTGCTTAAGGCAAACCAAGTCTTCCCACACATGCCATAGAGGGTTAAGTGGCTGTTTGTAGCAGAGAAATCAATGAAAATAAGACTCATGAAGAAAATATCCAGCTCCCTTGGACCTTTTTATGAGAAGAAAACACTCTCCATCTTCTCTTCAGCATGTCTGAATTTCTAGCAATGCTACTCTTGGGTCTTTCTGTTAATTAAAGCAAGGGTTTTGTACACACCAGCAGGACCATATGACTATAATCCATAAGATAACCAGAATGGTTACTAAGTGACTAGCTGGTATAGTGTATAGTATGAATATAGCAGATAACAGAAACAGTTGCCAAGTGACCAGCTGATGTGTAGTGCATCCTCAGGAGAAGATGAAATGCTCACACACCCATGGACCTCTCGCTTCTGGAAATGGGAGCCCCAAGTTTTGATCCAGCATGTATGACAGCCTGGTTGTGTGCTTCCTTTGCTAGCCCTGCAGACAAGCAGGGTTGTCAAGGGATCATTCCTATCCCAGGAAGGATGGAGCAGGGTGGTGTGGGTGGATGGCAGACTTCTCATTCTACTGAAAACAGTGTGCAATTTAAATCTCTAGAATTTTCCATTTGATATTTTTGGACTAAGGTTGACTACGGGTAACTGAAACTGTGAATAAGGGGAGACAGAGTGTGGAATGTAGCAAAAGTGGGCTGGGCTCAGTCACTAAGTGCTTGCTGTGCAAGGAGGAGGACCTCAGCTTAATCCCCGGAACCCACATAAAAAGCTAATTGTGGACACAGGCTCATAATCCCAACCCTGGAGAGGAAGAGATAGGTGGCTCCTTGGAGCTCACTGGCAGCGGGTCTAGTTGAACTGGTGAGTCCCAGGCCAATCAGAGAGCCTGTCTCAAAAAACAAGGAGGACAGAGTCCTGAGGAATGACACAAAAAGTTGACCTCCAGCAGTCTCCATACACACAAGCATACAGATGTACCTGCATGCGCGTGCACACACACACACACACATGCACACACACACACACACACACACACACACACACGGCAATGAGTCTGGAGCTAGGTAGAAGACAAGGCAAGTTTGTACATAGCACACTTTTGGACTCAGGGAAAGTCAGTCACTGTACCTGGAGGATATTCAGCCTGTGGAGAGGCCCGTTGTGGTTTATTTGAGGGACTAGAAAGCTGCTACTGGTGTCTGGGAACTCCTGTCAACCACTCGTGCCAACCTACCACTCCTGTGAATAACCTGTCTTGAAGTTGTCCCCTGCAGCCCAAGCTGTCAGATGACAGTTGCCCGGTTCATGCATTGATTGAAGTCTTATGAGAAATTTCAGGACAGGCTGCCCAGCAAGGGTTGCCCTAAGTCCTGGTCCACTGAAATTGTCAGGAATAAATTCTTCTTGTTTTAAGCCATTACATTTTGGAGTAAATTGTTTCACACAATAATGGCAACTAATAAGCAGCTTTCTGTAGTCTTTATGTGAGTATGCTGCAGTGTAGATTTTGACTGTTCCCCAAAGGCACTTATATTGATAGTTTAGTTACCAACCTATGTTGCTGTTGGGAGGTGGTGGGACTTTTTTACTGGAAAGATGTTAGGTCACTAATGACATGGCTGTGACAGGGACATTGGAACCCCAGCCCCTTCCTGCCTTTCTTTGCTCTGGATAGTCATGGGGTAAGAGCTCTTCAGCCATGTGTACCCACCATGAGGTGCCATCCCCTCCCCAAAGCAACAGGGCTAAGTGACAATAGATGAAAGCCCTGAAACAGCCAAAATTAACTTTTTCAGTTGGTCAGACAGAAAGTTGATAAACACTGAGTCCTAAGTGAAAAGTCTCTGTTTATTTGCTGATTTTGTTTTTGTCTTTGTGTCTTCTGAGTCTTGCTATGTATCTCATGCTTGCCTGGAATTCAAAATGGATCCCAGACTGGCTTCAAACTTTCATGCTTCCTGCCTCAGCCTCCCAAGCACTGAGATTGGAGGTGTATACTACTATATGCAGCTCCCGATTATTTTAAAGTTAATATTTAATTCAGATGGAAAACTCAATATGAGCAAGTGTTATTCAGTACCTATCAAATTATAGTGTGCCTCGACTGGGCTGCAGAGCTGGCTAAAGGGACACATCAAAGACCTGTGATCCCCTTGTAGAGTGTGGACTCATTCCTAGAAGTAAATGCCCAGTCTGGGACAGAAGCTCTGGTACTACTCCTCCCCACCCAGCACACACACCTAACTATTATGGCATTTCATTGAGTTCTAGCTAACAGAAGGTGGGCAGAAGGGATGTGTGCCCACAGATAATTCCCTAACTTTCTAGAAAAAGTGCAAGGGAGAACAACCAGGCAAGCTAGGATGTCTCTCCAGGGGAAACTTTAGCAGAGGGAGAAGGGGCGATGGAGACACTTGGCTCAGGGCAAACAGAAGTGTCTTCATCGGATATTTGAAGGAGAAAGAAAGGCAACTCATTTTGTTTCCAGTTCCACAAGTGATAAACCAGAACCATAAGTGAAAACTCAAGCAAAGAACAAAGGAAGACAGGTTTAAACTACCTGAGTCCTCTGACGTGGAAGACATGTTTAAACTATCTGAGTCTTCCAGCGTGGAGCAGGTACTGGTGAGGAATGTGTACTGTCGCATCCCAGGGGAGCAAGTAGAGCGAGGATGACCATCCTCAAGATGCTGGGCAGGTCTTCGCCCTCCCAAGAAGTGAGGAATGGGGTGGAGTGAAAGGGAACAATTGTAATACAGTGTATGCATGTATGAAATTTTAAAATAACAAAATTAATTGATAAAAAACTGAGAACTACTGACCCTCTAGCCTGGAGCTAATTTGTATCTAGAACTCCACAATATCCAGTATCCTGCAACATGGGTATTTTTAAATATTGCTCATGTTACCAAGAAGTGATCATCCAGAAGTTAATCAAAATAGATTTTTTTTATAGAGAATGTCAAAAAGCATCAGCATACTATGACCAGAAGTAAATCTTTCAGAACCAGACAGGCTGAGATGGAGCTCTGGTTTCCTCTCTACAGACACACCTGGTGGCAAAGGGGACGCTGAGTTTTCCCATCTCCAACTCTTATCTATTCTGTTCTGTTTCTCTCCCGTATGGAGGAGAATATTGATATGTTCTTAGTACATGATCGGGTTGGAGAGATGTTTCAGCAGGTAAGAAAGAACACTTGCATAATCATTGGGACTCGAGTTCAAATTCCCAGAAGACACGTAAAAAAGGTGCTCCTGGCCACACCCACTCAGTCCTGCAACCACATCACCATGGAGGAGGGGGCCAGGAGCATCCCAGGCTGCAAGCTTAGCTCCAGGTTCAGTGGAAAGTTCTGTCTCAAAGGAGTAAGGCAGAGCGTGATAGAGCAGGACATGCAACATTTTCCTCTGGCCTTTGCGTGAGTACATGTGTGCACATACCTAAACACGTATGTGTAGATACACCAGAGAGACAGACAGACAGACAGACAGACAATCTCTAGTGACAGCTGTTTTAGGACCAAGCAGCAGAAATAATGCAAGCTGCATGGGCAGGGGGTGGTGGGGACAGGTGTTTGGGAGGTGGCTGACATCCATTTTACATGCACCATCCAGTTTCATGCATCCTCATGAAAATAAAGGAAGTATATGTTTGTGATGCTCGCATTATTAAAAACAACAGTGAGGCTGGCCATGGGGGAGTGTGCGGGCGCTTGCTTATTAAGCCTCTCTGGGGAGCACCCTAAAGTATTTGCAGGGAGGCCAGAGGCCTCGGAGAGCAAGTTGTCCTCCCTACTGAACACCTAGTTTCACAGTTGCTATTGCATTTGCAAAAGACAGTTCTACTTTTAGCCTGCTATGCAATGAAGAATAAGTTGTCCCTGAGAGATTCCCCATGGGGTTGAGAGTTCTGGTATCAAACCTAGGAAAATGTGAAATTGCTACAGAGACACCGAAAGCTAGAAGTGAATCACTAGGGAGTCCTTTAGACAAAATAAACCCAATCTTCCAGAAGCACAGGCTGTTAAATTTAGATCTTGTTTCCTCCCAAGGAAGGGGTGGAGCGGGATCATCGAATTGCTTCCAAGCTCATACCCCTGACACCCTATCTAACTTCTACCTGAGGCTCAGGTGTTCTGTCAGGTGCATTGTGCAGGCTCCCAAGAGCCCCAGCTGGAGGCAGAGGTTTGGTGCACACAAGGTTCTGAATGCTGGGCAGCCTCTGGAGTCTGGGCCTCAGGTTGTCCTCTGTTAGAAATACCACCCCTCCCACCCCCTAGAGATGAAATACCTGGAGCACATGAAAAGTTTACATAGGACAAAGAGAGCTAGACATATCCTGGCTGCCCAGGGACCCAGAATGTGATGGGGTCCAAGGAGCCCCAACCTGTGCAGGCTGCATCCACCCACCAGCCCCTCTGCACTGGCCACAGCAGGTGCACAGAGCTTCTTTTTCTGAACTCTTCCTGTGAGGCACTGGGCTTCCAAGGTGTTAGAGTGAAGTGGGACACTTCCCACACCCCATGAATTCAATGCTGAAGATGTAACTCTGAATGCTTCAGTGTGTGACCACTTGAAATAAAGCCATTAAAGAGGTAATTAAATAAGGTCACCCTGGTAGGCCCTGATCCAATGTGCCTGAGGTCCTAGGAAAAAAAATGCTACAGGCACATGACCATCTACAAGCCAAAGAGGCTTTGATGAACTAATATTACCATTGCTTTGCTTTCTGTTCCCAGAATGAAGAGAAAACAAATCTCTACTTGTTCCTGTCGCCCAGCCTGTGCTGCAGCCTAACCAGGCTGACACACACAACTGGGGGATTGGTACTTGGGTCCCCCCAGGATCTGGGTTGGGAAAACTGACCTCTTAGGTTTCACCACCTCTGATCCTTTGTGCAATGCCACAAACACGTCAGCTTATTCACCTGAGCTAAACCTTTCATACCTTAGGCACGTAGGTAGTCACTTACTAAGCAAGAGACTAATCTCCACTTTTAAGTCTCTCTTCCCAATTCTGGATAGCTTCAGTTTCTGTTTGCTTACAGCTCATTCCATTGGTCCAATCTTCAGAAGGCTCTGCTGGAGCCTCGAACCAGCCCTGCAGCACCCTTTGTATGTATGTCAACACTAGGGAACAAAGCAGAGTGACTGATACAGAGGCTCAATTACTATCTATCTACCAAATGCATGAGTAAACAAAGAATGTAGGGACGTGGGTGATTCCACGTAGGGTTATAAGAAATGCCACTCTTGTCACTAGTTCATTCCCACTTATCGGGGTCCAGTCCAAAGGTTCTTAGTGGGAGTGGAAGGGCAAGGAAAATGGAAATGAAGAGGCAGGGAAAATAATCAGAAACAACCGAGGAACTTTGGTCAAACTGCCCAACACTGCTCTTTTGGTCATATCTGACCAAATGCCCAGTAAAATGTTGGAACTTCGCCTGTTCACCACAGCTTGCGGTCCAGAATGGGCACCTGTCCTTGCTGGATGTCCTCCATGGGAGGTGCTGTTGGTGCTAGAATGGTCAAGAAATGTCTATTCAGTTTTTATGTAGTGCTGTCAAGGTCATTTATACCATCTCTGATTTCCTCCCTATTATTCTATCATTTATGGGAGCGGAGTCTCAGACAGGCCAGCTGGAGCTGTAGATTCCTCACTCTCCCCCGTCTTCTTCGTCCAGTTTTGTAACATGTGCTTGAGGCTCTGTTGTTACATGCAGACACAGAGTGCTGTTCTGTCTTCTTGGGAAATCAATACCTTCATTACTATGGAATGTTTCTTTCTTCCCAATGCTCCTCCCTGTTCTGAAGTTTACTTTTAAAATTTAAGGTATAGCTGGGTGTGGTGGCGCAGGCCTTTAATCCTAGCACTTGGGAGGCAGAGGCAGGCGGATCTTTGTGAGTTCAAGGCCAGCCTGGTCTACAATGTGAGTTCCAGGACAGCTGGGGCTACAGGGAGACCCTGTCTCAAAAAGACCAAAATAAATAAATAAATAAATAAATAAATAAATAAATAAATAAATATAATAAAATTTAAGGTATTCTGGCTTCCTTCTGGTTATTGTTTCTGTGCTACAGGTGAGGCTTCCTGGTCTTGAAAATCCGCAAATCCAAATTCCATAATACTTCAAAATATAAAACACCTCATCAGGTAGAAAGTTGACCTCTGATGAGGTCACAAACTTTAGTTCATGCACAAATTTTGTTTTGTTTTCTTTTGTTTCTGACACAGGGTCTCACTCTATAGCCCAGACAGTCTCAAATTCGTGCATCGGCCTCCCTAGTAGTGGGATTGCAGGAGTGAGCCATCACCTAACTATGCACAAAATGAATTATAAAAGCTCTAACCGGGCGTGGTGGTGCACGGCTTTAATCCCAGCACTCGGGAGGCAGAGGAAGGCAGATCTCTGTGAGTTCAAGGCCAGCCTGGTCTACAGAGTGAACTCTAGGCCAGCTGGTACTAAAGGGAGACACTGCCTTGAAAAGACAAAAAAAAAAAAAATTAAAAAAAAAAAAAAAAGCTCATAAGATCAGGCTGGAGAGATGGCTCAGCAGTTAAGAGCACTGGCTGGTCTTCCAGAGGACCTGAGTTCGACTTTTAGCACCCACATGGTAGCTAACAACCATCTGTAACTTCAGTCCCAGGGGATCCAACACCCTCTTCTGACCTCCGTGGGCACTATATGACATGGGTGTACTTATACACATACATGTAATACACTCATACACATAAAATAAAAATAAAAAATATTTTAAGCAGGACATGGTGGAGCACACCTTTAATCCCAGGCAGAGGCAGGCAGATCTCTGTGAGTTCAAACCCAGCCTGGTCCACATAGTGAGTTCCAGGCCAGCTGGGGCTGCAACAGGGCAAGAAACCCTATCTCAAAAAGACCAAAAAAAAAAAAAAAACCCAAACCATTTTAAAATGCTCATAAAATTGCCATCAGGCTAAAGAATACATGAACATGAATGAACTTCTGTTTAGGTTTGAGTCTTGCTGTCATGATAGCTCATCTATATGCAAATATTTCAAAATCTGGAAGAAGTCCAAAATCAAAATACTCTCTGTACCAAGAGATAATCAATATGTGTATCTCTGGCCATGTTTCTTCATGGCCAGAGATACACATATATGTGTATGTGTATCTGGATTTAATATATCACATATATTTAATATATGTGATATATTAAATCCAGGTCCCTTGCATGCTAAGCAAGCACTCTACCATCCCAACTCCATCCTCTTAATTTATATATGCCTTTATATGTTGGATGGATTTATCATAGACAGTACATAGTTGAAATGTGTTTTTAATTAAATCTCAGTCATTTAATTGATGTGTTTACTGCATTCATATTTTAAATGAGTATTGACATGGTTGGATTTAAATTAAATTGTCTACTAGCTATTTTCTATGTGTCCCTTGGAGGATTGTGATGTTGCTGTTGTTGCTTTTTTGCCCCTTTTACAGCCTTCTCTGGTTTTAAGTGGGTAGACAGGGTCTCACTATGTTATCCAGGCTGTCCTTAAACTTGTGGCCTCAGGAAAGCCTCCTTCTTCAAACTGCTGATACTCTAGGCATGCAGCACTCCATCAAGATTAAGGGGGTGTTGTTTTGTTTTTTTGTTTTTTTTTTTTTTTGTCTTTTAGAAATAGAGTCTCCCTATAGCTCTGGCTGTCCTGGAATTCTCCATGTAGACCAGGATGGCCTTGAACTTACAGATCTGCCTGCCTCTGCCTCCCAAGTGCTAGGAAAAAAGGCGTGCAGCACCATGCCCAGCAAGACTAAGTATTTTTTATTATTCAATTTTATCCCTTCTATTGATTGCTCCAGAATTTACAATGTAGATTTTTATTATGACTTTTAGGTTAGCATACAAAGTCCTGGGCTTTACTGTTTCGCGGGTCTCTTCCTTCCCCTTCTTTCTCCCCCAGTACCTGCTCTCCTCATCCCGCCAGCTCCCTTTGCCTTCCAAGTGTGCATTCTGTTGCTCACTCCCCAACCCCAACATTCCCATCATATCTTTTCCTCTCATAGTATCCTTTCTAGTTTCATGACTTATGCCCTTCACCCGTATTCATATGTAACAATTAAAATCCACATATGAGAGATAATGTGATATTTGTCTGAGAGATCTACGTTGATAATTTCCAGTGCCTTCCATTTTCCTATAGATGTCATGATTTCCTTTTTCTTCGTGGCTAAATAGAAATCTATTATGTATTCATTGCACATTTTCGCTGTCCATTCATCTGTTAACAAGTTTATACGTGGACTGGATAGCAGTGGGCTGAGCAATGACAACATACTGCCTGCAGCTCACAGTAGAGCATCTCAAAAGAATCTAAGTCATCCTTAGTAACAGTGTTCTGTTGCACACACATTGCAAGGGTTTGACAGGGTGTATTCTCAGTTCTTCCTTCCTATCTCCTCTGCTGTGATTAGTATACAACATTGTTCTGTTATCCAGTAGAATACTTTGCTTTGCTTTATTTCCATTCTTATGCCCTTTCAGCTTTTAATTGCATTCCTTCAACCTAAAGCTTTTTCCTTTACCATGTGTGCTACGATTTATGGAACAATAGGCTGGATGGCAGTGAGCGCCCTTGATTTATGTCTGTCTGAGAAAGTCTTTATTCCTTTTACCTATCACTTTCTAAGGGTATTGTAAGTAACATGGAATATTGGATTGCCAGCCTACCCTACTTTCCAGCACTTTAAGATGTTAATTGCTGGGTCTTGTGACTCACACCTGTAATCTCAGCACTCAGGATGAGATAAGAAGATTGCTGTGCATTATAGGAAAGCCTGGGTTCCAAAATGAGACCTCCTTGTCTCAAACAATAAAATGAGCAAATGAATTGTCTTCTGCTTTTCATGGTTCTGACAGAAGTTGTAATACTTGTTCCTCTCTAGACTTTTTCTCTGACCACTCTCAATATTTTCCCTGTCTTTGATTACAGTACTTGTCTTGCTGTGTTTCTTTGCTTTAGTATTATATTGTTTAGTATTTTCGTATTTTATTGCTCAGTATTTTAGTATTATTGAAGTGTTTTAATGTTTTATTATTGTAGTTTAGTATTTTATTGGTGTTCAGTGATATTCCTTCAAATCCAATGTCTCGTGCCCCATTTCTTGTTTCCTCTCCATTTTGCTTATGTTAGACTGCCTGCTTTTTCTGGTACTGCCTACAAGTCTTGAAGGATCTGTCCTTTTATAGTTAATGTTTTTTCTCTTTGTGTTTTATTTGAGTAGTTTCAATTTCCATCTTCAAATTCACCGATTCTTCACTCCACTCTATCAATTTTACCAATGAGGGTTAAAAGCACTTTTTCTCTCTTACTGTGTTTGGTTGCTTTTAGCACTTCCACTTGATTCTCTCTAATTTTTTTTTATTTTTATTTATTTCTGTATGTGTATGAATGTACTGTCTGCATGCAAGTTTGTGCACCGTGTCGTGCAATGCCGCGGACATCAGAAGAGGGTGTCGGATTCCCCTGGAACTGGAGTTCTCCTGGAATCGGAGTTTCAGACGGTTCTCGGCTGCCATGTGGGTGCTGGGGATCGAACCCGGGTCCTCTGTAAGAGCGGTTGGCGCTCTTAACCGCTAGGCCATCTCTCCAGACCCGAATATAATAATAATAGATCCTAGCATAAATTATCTTCTGATATGTGGAAATAAGCCTGTCTTTCTTTTAGGCTTTTAGTGTAAGGAGTTACAGTAATTGAATCATGAATTAGGTTGATTTGAAGTTTCTTGTTGGTACTTTCGGTACCCAAAGTGTTCAAGTTCCTCTGCTTATCTTGTGTTTGTGCTGTGAGCTGATTTTCTAGAAGGACTTCTGGATGTGTGGTCTTCATTTAAGCTTGGGTCATTCCAGTGCTTGCTGGAGTCTGTGGTGTGAAGCTATCCTGGACCTACTCCACAATTACTTAGACTTCGTGCTTGCTATCAAGTGTGGAGATATTCTGATTCAACCTCAGCCTCAGGCACTGCTAGCCTAGCCTAGGGCTTAGAGGTATGACCTTTGCAAATATTCCTGCTCCACCCTAGAGGTGAAGCTTTTCCTTAGCTCTTCTCCTCCCCCAACTTCAACCTTTTCTTATCAGTCTTTGTCACTCTTCTTTCCGTAGAGTGGTGAATGTCCAATGCAAGTTATAGAGGGAATTCTTGTGAGAGAGGACTACACACACTGTGTCATCCACCCACAACAAGCTTTTAGCAACTTAGTGAAGATTTCTAACTGAATCTGTCTGCATTCAGTGGCTACAGTCCCAGAGGAGCAAATGCCCAGGTCTCATTTCAATTTGAAATCTCAGCTCTCTGATGAACACAAAATTAATCATCAGTTGGAGGCTATCAAACTTTATTCTTATTATAAGAGGGGGAGACGGGGCTGGAGAGATAGCCTAGCGGTTAAGAGCACCGACGCTCTTGCAGAGGACCCGGGTTCGATCCCAGCACCTCTAAGAGCCGTCTGTAACTTCAATTCCAGGAGAACTCCAGTTCCAGGGGAATCCGAGACCCTCTTCTGACCTCCGCGGCATTGCACGACACGGGTGCACAAACCTGCATGCAGACAATACATTCATACACATACAAAAATAAATAATAAAAAAAAAGAGGGGGAGAAACTCATCTCTCCAATTCTCCAATCTGAAAAGGAAATGTGTGTTGGCATTTTAATTACAGAGTCCCTTAGGTGAAAAAGAAAAACAAACCTGTGACAGATTCCAGTTTTTCCTGTTGCATGTATCAAAACCCAGACACCAGAAAGCTTCAGTTACACGAAGGCCTACTCTGCATGGAGCTAAGGTCCAAGATTGGCTTTTATCTTTATGTCCTTGTTATCAATTCAAATCATGCTGCAGTGAATTGTTTTCTGGAGCAAACAGATGTCAGTCAACACATTGTTCATGAGGCAAACTAGAAAGATAGGGGAAAATTAAAGGAGTGTGAGAGGGAAGCAAAGCCCCTCGTCCCAGAATACAGCCTGGCTTGTATTTCCCATGGGCTGAAAGTCCAGAATTTCAACACAATGGATAAATTTCAGGAAAGGTTGCCAACAGGGAAACAATATGTGTTTCTCAGGGCCCTCTGCGCTGTGTTAATAATGATAACTGACCTATGCTTATTTAGAAGTAACATGTAGGCTACCTATTACTTTAACAAATCAGTTCTCTATGATCCCCACACCTGAACAATCCACCTTAAAAAATCATATATAGAGAGGACCGGGGTTCAATCCCCAGCACCCACACAGTGGTTGAAAACCGTCTTTAACTTCAGTTTCAGGGGAGTCCGACGCCCTTTTCTGACCTCCGCGGCATTGCACGACATGGTGCACAAACCTGCATGTAGACAGTACATTCATACACATATGAAAATAAAATAATTTTAAAAATCATATATATGGCACTGGGTTTTTCTCTCTCTCTCTTTTTCTCCTTAAATCTATAACATATGCTAGTCTCTATCCCTGTTTACCTAGTAAACTCAACTCTGCTTTATACTGACTCATCCTGAAGTTTTTTCTGTAGTGAAGTCAAGATCCCAGTTCACCTGAGTGAGGTGCCCAGCCTGATCCTTCTCTGGCTGTGGTCAGCCGAGTCGCTCCTGCTGCCACCCTAGTCTCCTCCTCCTTAATCTGTTCTCTAATGTTATTTGTTACTTGCATCTTATTATAGGAGCCCTATATTCTTTTTTTTTTGAGACAGGGTCTCCTTTAGTCCCGGCCGGCCTGGAGCTCTCTATGTAGACCATGCTGGCCTTGAACTCACAGAGATCTGCCTGCCTCTGCCTCCCAAGTGCTAGGACTAAAGGCAGGCACCACCACTCCCAGCCAAGCTCCTATATTCTTGTGTTTCTATTATTTGCATTTCCTTTGATTTAAAGACTATTTACACGTTATGAGAATAAAAACACTTTCTTTTTTAATATTTTTATTGAATTTTTTAGAATTTCATACAATGTGTTTTGATCATATTCAGACCCCTCTTCTATCTGCACCCCCCTACTACCCTCCTGACCAGTTTAATTTCCAACATTCCGAACTCTCCACAGTCACTGAAGTTGGTCAGCCTTGTGGGAGTTTCAGTCCAAGATGCAGAATTTTTCTGGGAACTTCTGTTCACACAATCTTTCTTTCTTTTTGGGGGGGTCCTTTTCGAGATAGGGTCTCCCTGTAGTCCCAGTGCCACCACGCCCAGCTCACACAATCTTTCTACTCCCTCTTCCACAACCATCCCTGAATCTTGGCATCCCATTCTGTGGGAAGAGTCATAAATTCCTGCTGTGGTAAGTACTAGGAATCCAGGAAGCCGTTGGCCTTCTGGCAGGCATGCAAACTTGATGACCCCACGACCAGAAAATTCTCTTTATTCATGCAGGGCAAGCAGCTATATAGCGTTAGGTCCTACCCTCATGCTGCATGATGTCACTTCCCAGTGGCCAATGTCAGATCTCCACATCACCACATCCCACCTCAGTGGTGGGGCAGCCCAGAAAGGGACCTGCGGGGAAAAAAGTCAGTTCATGGTACCAAGCGTGGCGGGGCACACATGCACAATGCAGCCCAAATCCAGGACTGCTGTTCCACACCACTCAGTGACGAGCACTCTCCAATCTCTTACTCTCTGTACATTGACCAGTTGTGGGTTTCTATATTAATCACCATCTATTATAAGAAGCTTCTCTGGTGAGACTTGAGAAATGCATTAATTTATGGTGTAACAATAAGTCATTAGGAGTTAGATATGGCACAGCCATTAAAGTCATAGGCTCACAACCAAATAGACAAAAACATTGCCAAACATCTGCTAAGGAGATAGACTTTCCGTGAGGGAGAAATTAAGCACAGAGCAAACTACCGCCTCCGCTTCATCTCCTCAAGCCTTCCACGTTAAATGATCCATTTCCAAGATCAAACTCATCACGATTTAAGACAATTCACAAATGAATAGAAATTGTTTGAAGTTTTTTATAACCTAGAGTTCAAGTTTATAGTGGCTTGGAAATCAGTTTCAAAAAAGAAGGGAGTTTAGACTGTTCTACTTCTATTTCCTTTTTAAAAAATCAAGATAAAGTACATACAGTTTTTTTAAAGAAGTTGTATCCTATGGAAGACGTTAGCAAGCTTTCTGTGGTAAAAAGTCTAAATAAAAAGCATTTTCAGTTTGCAGCCCATGTGGTCTCTGTCAGAAGCATTTGACTGTGTTATTGACATACATTCAGCCATGTGGCATACAAATGATTATGACTTTGATCCAATAAAACACTTTTTGTTTTTTTAAACTTTATTTATTTTTTTATGTGTATGTGTGTACTGTCTGCATGTGCACCTGTATCGTGCAATGCTGCGGAGGTCAGAAGAGGGCGTCAGATTCCCCTGGAACTGGAGTTAAAGACAGTTCTCAGCCGCCTTGTGGGTGCTGGGGAATCAAACCCCGGGTCCTCTGCAAGAGCAGTCGGCACTCTTAACCGCTAGGCCATCTCTCCAGCCCCAGATCCAATAAAACTTTTTAAAACTTCACAAAACCAGGCATCCAATCTGTGGACCAGAGTTTACTGAATCTTGAGTTATAAAAATAACACTAAATGAAAAATCAAAGCCAAGTGAATGTCTGTAATCCCAGTGCTTGGGAGGAACAGACAAGATAATTTAGAGTTCAAAGCCAGCCTAGATTACTTAGCAAGCAAGGTCTCCCATCCCATGAGGCAGGCCCACCCCACAAGCTCTCTTCCTTTGACTATTTTCTATAACATATAAGGGTTACGCCCATAAGCAGAGTCAGTGTGCTTATGATTCTGTTTCTTTCCTTCTTACCCTCCTTCATTTTTTTTTTTTTAACATAGAGCTCAGGCTAGTTTCAACTATGCCGTTGAAGCTGGCCTTGAACTCCTGATTTTCCTGCCTCCCTCCCCCAAATACTAAGATTAAAAGTGTCAAACACACCTGGTTTCTGTTTCTCGATTTATTAATTTTACATAGTATTACTGATTCTCCTTTATGAAATATAAGAAAATTTCCTAAGTTACATTGCCTTTTTCTCTCCACGATTCCCTAAGATGATGCTGATTATGACTTGTGGTGTGTGTGTGTGTGTGTGTGTGTGTGTGTGGTGTATATGTGGGGGGGGCAGAAGTCAATGCTGGATATCTTTCTATATTCTTCTCCACCTTATATTTTGAAACAGTCTCTCTGAACCTGGGCTCACCAATCCAGCAAGACTGGCTGGCCAGGAAGCCTTGGGATCCTCCTACATCTGCATCCCCAACACTGGGATTACAGCTTCATGCTTTGAAGCACATGGGTGCTGAGGATCTAAACTCAGATCCTCATGCTTGGGAGGCAAGCATTTTACCAACTGAGCCATCTCTCCAGTCCCTTAGTAAACACATATATACATACAGTTTTTCTGTGTATTTATCTTTAAAACTTGACTCTTTCTCCATTAATGGGTGATGTGAGGTGAGGACCTTGTGCCCCTTCACTACCCCATCCTCTTCCCCAGCCTTGTCCAACTACTCTTAGCTCCCCGGTTATTTTCACAATACCCATGTTATAATGTTTGCTTTCTGTTTGTAAATTAATTGAGTCTTTGGCATTCTGCCAGAGTTGTTTCTAAAAATTGTGAACCAGGAAACAGCTTTCAATATTTCAATTAAGTAAATATTAGCCATTGCAGAACTAAGTGGTGTGATTAGAGAAATAAATAGAACCCACTGCTATTAAGTCTCTTTCTGCACTGAATGTTCCAAGCATTATACAGATGGCTTTTTTTCTTAGGGTCCAGAAAATTCGCAAGATCAAATTTCATTTCAGCTTTCAGTTTTTGCCTTCAAGAAAGGCTCTTGATCTCAGATTCAGTCTCCTTGAGACAGGGTTTCTCCTTGTATCCCAGGCCGGTCTGGAACTTAGACTACTCCTGTCTCCACCATACCTGTGCTGCTTCAAGAACTATTTTCTGCTCCTTTTTTTTTCCAAGGTCAATCTATTGTTTCAGCAAAGCAAGGCCCTCAGGCAGCACTTTGAGGTTCCATTTTTTTTGGTGAGTTCTCTTTCCTTGAGAACCATTGCTTTTCTTGCTTTCTTGAAGCTGCTGGCTTTGCTCAAAACTCTCTTGGTTTCTATACAGAAGGATAAAATCCAGACTTACCTGTGCAATGTGTAGTGTGTTCCTCTACATTGTGGCCAGCCATTTTCTTCCCAGACTTATTTCTGGAGTGGGAAGGCTAAGTCCATGGGCAGGGAAGGTAACTGGAGGGTCAGTTTCCAGGTGAAAATGTAGGAAGCAGGTCCTCTCTGCTACCTACCAAAGCCCAAACAGAGATCTTCCTCTAGAGTGAGGGACCCATAGTCACATAAGGCCTGGCCCTACTCAGTGTCCTGTCATGCCTTTCGAGAATACCCATCCTCATATGCTAGTACTTGTCATGTAGCTGCAGAAACCTTTACTGACCCACTCTAATTTCAGTTGCTCTTCTCTGGAGCCAAGCCAAAGGCTCTATCTCTAAGTGATTTTCTCCTTTGCATCTTCTGTTAAATCACTTTTCTGGTCTATGGGAAACGTGGCAACATCAATACATCACATCCATTTCCAGGATTCCATCAAGAATCTGGCCTGCTGCTGGTCTGTCTTCTGGCCTCTGATATTCCATGGAAGAGCACCATGGCAGATCAATTCTACAGCATTTTCAGCAGCATTCTGGGAAGGAGGCAAAGTAAAGCACGAGTTAGCCCTATGTCATAGCCAGCTTCTGTGTTTTTTGTTTTTTGTTTTTTTGTTTTTTTGTGGGGTTTTTTGGTATTTTTGAGACAGGGTCTCCCTTTAGCCCCAGCTATCCTGGAGCTCGAGTTGTAGACCAGGCTGGCCTTGAACTCACAAAGATCTGCCTGCCTCTGCCTCCCAAGTGCTAGGATTAAAGGCATGCACCACCACGCCTGGCTCCAGCTTCTGTTTTCTAAACAATCATCTGGCAACCCTGGACATTTGAGGCTGTCAGGCACATTTTCCCATGGTTGAAATATACAATGGTACCTTTGCAAAAACTTAAGCCACATAATTCATATGGGTAATTTTAGTTTCATGGAAAATAATTGTTTATATCTGTTCATTTCTTGAAATGTGAAATAGTGCTTTATTTACTATTACATATTATTTATTATATCTTTTTATTTAGCACAGGCTAGTCTCCAACTTACTGTGTAGCCTGGGCCAACCTTGAACTCCTGGGAATCCTCCTGCCTTAGTCCCTGAGTGCTGAGATTAGAGGTGTGAATCACCACACCTGGCTATGAATGGTGTTTTACAAAAGATAGATTTGGAACTTGATGTTTAGTTAAGCACTAGAGACCATGCTCAGCATATACTAGGCCCTGGGCTCAATCCACAGAATTGCAAAACATTAAATTAAATTAAATTAAAAGCGATGGAGCCAGAGAAATAGGTCAGGGGTTGAAACCACTTGCTGTGCAGGCATGAGTTCATCTCAGAGCCCATGGTGAAAGAAGAAAACCAATTTCGGAAACCTCTGCACATATGCATGTACACACACACGTACCCCACAAACACAATCGATAATAATAATAATTAATAATAAGAAGAATAAAAGTAAAGTGAATAAATTTAAGAATAAAAAGAGATTTGCTACTCTGCAAAGGTCTTCCAGACAGGATTTTGACAGATTTTACCTTCTTCACCAAAAAGTAAATGAGTGAACATGATTCTTCCTATACTAGGGTATTTGAAAAACTATGATTAATCTATTAGGCAGAACTTTTCTTTTTCCTCCCTTTTGTATTGATGTCAATAAGCATTTGGTCACTTCAATATCCTGGAGAGCTAAGAGTGTACAGCAGCCCAAGCTGCACTAAGCTAAGCACTAAGCTGACTCACTCCTGTGGGAGTTTCCAGCTCCAATGCATGGCTACGGGGATCCCAGGCCAGGCAAAGGTTTTCTCTCTCTCTCTCTCTCTCTCTCTCTCTCTCTCTCTCTCTCTCTCTCATCCTCAAGTAGTCCAGACTGACCCACCTTGAACTCCTATCCTCCTGCCTGCATCTCTCCCAAGTGCTAGGTAGGATTCCAGGTACGTTCCATCAACCTAGATTTACGTGATGCTGGGGATTGAACTCAGGGGTTCATGCACAATAGACAGCACTTGACCCACTGGGCTACAACCTCAGGCTTTTCTTACATTTTATTATGAGACAGGGGTTTCACTAAATTGACAGATTGGCCTTAAACTCACTCCATAGCCCAGGTAGGCCTTGAACTTGTTATTCTGCTGCCTCAGCCTCTCAAGTAGCTGGGATTACAGGCCTAAACCATCAGGCTTGGTGTGGGGAACTTTCTTTACTTGTTCCAGTCAACATTTGGTAATGGAGTGGATATTTTCCTGAGTCTGGCCTGGCAACCCTGGGGTGGGGGAGGACTGAACTGTCTTTTATCACCTCATCCACGTGACTTGAGTCGCCTTTGATGGAGGTCTTCCAGATGGAGAAAACTGGGGTCAGGCAGCTAAGCACTATTATAAGAATAAAAGATGTGAGTCACTGGTTCCAGGAAGGGAATATTCTAGATGAAGAACCATCCAGAACAGCAAGCACCAATGGAAGCATTTTTAAATTAATTGGATCTCTTTATAAATCCAAAGGACAAATTAAATAAATGAATTATCTGAGGCCAGTTGATTTATAGCTCACATCTCCCAGGAAAGACTCAACTGTAGATTTATTATTGCATTTCCGAAGCTGCGTGATTTAGTACTGAGGCCTTCTGGGGTCTTTGATGACTTCCATAATTATTAAGGCCATAGTTTGACTTATGTCCTCTTTATAAAATGCATAAACATGTTGCCAAAGAATGTTTCTTAAAGTAGAAATAAACAAGGGCATTTTATCTCTTATTTTCTATAAGGCATCACTTAAGTGTTATTTGTGATTTGTAACTACTTAGCTTGCACTTTTAAGTTAGAGAATGCAAACTCTTCCTAGTGCTGACACATGGGCTTGCTGGGTTACTTCAGCTACTTTGAGGGCTTTTTTAAAAAATATTTTTTAAATTTTATTTATTTTTTATGTGTGTAAATGTACTGTCTGCATGCAGGTCTGTGCACCTGTGTCACACAATGCCATGGAGGTCAGAAGAGGCTGCCGGATTCCCCCGGAACTGGAGCCAAAGACGGTTCTCAGCTGCCATGTGGGTACTGGGGATCGAACCCGGGTCCTCTGCAAGAGCAGTTGGCATTCTTAACCACTAGGCCATCTCTCCAGCCCTGAGGGCGTTTTTTTTTCTCTAAAAAAAAAACACACCATACAGTAGTTGATGTTACGTGTTGGCTTGACTAGACCAGGGATGCCCACAGAGCAGGCTAAGCATTATTTCTAGATATACCTATGAGGAGAAAAAAAAATGGAACTTTCCTGACCTTAGTGCTTCTGTCTTTCAGGCCTTCAGCCCAAGTGGAAGCCAGGACTTCAGCTGTCCAATTCAGGCTTCTGGGCTATGCACTGGCCTTCCTGTCCCAGCTGACAGATGCATCATGAGACTCCTCAGACTCCAGAATCTTGTGAACCACTAGCTCACAACAGAGTTCTCTCTCTCTCTCTCTCTCTCTCTCTCTCTTTCTCTCTCTCTCACACACACACACACACACACACACATACACACAAAGACAGAGACAGAGCAACATAGTCCCCAGGCTTATGATGGTTCAAACTTACAAATTTTTAGTTTTCCAAGGCACAAATGCAATGCCCATTCTAGGGAAGCCATACTTAAAGAGCTGAATCGTGTTCTTTTCTTAGGATAGCAATGGTGTGATGAGGTCTCAGGATGGTGACCAGAGTCAGGAACAATGACTCCATAATTACAGCATCCTCAACCTGTAGATATTAGCTTAATGTTACTCACCTTTCAGGTCCAGGGTACTCAGAGTGAGTTTTTTGTTAATTAATTAATTAATTAATTTTTTCCTTAATTTTTTTATTGAGTCTTCCCCCATCCATGCCCCACCCTCCTACTCATGCATTCTGCCTTACTTGATAAGTCCTGTCTTGTATCTTTTTCTCAAGTCCTTTTTTTTTTTAAGTCTTTTTTTTTTTAACTTTTTTGATGCAGAAGTTTATTGTTTGGGTAAGTTCTTTGAGCAAGTCTTTTTGTTGCTGTTGTTCCCTTAAAAAAATTTTTTTTTCCCTCCAAAAAGTTCTGGGATCACGATCACGGGCTCCATCTCAGCGTCTTGAGTGCTGGGATCACGGCCTCCATCTCGATGTCTTGAGTCCTGGGATCCCTGGCTCCATCTCGGTCAATTAATTTATTTTTATTTTATTTTATGTGTATGAATATTTTGCCTGGATGTATGGAGGTACACTAATATGTACAATGCCCACAGAGGCCAGAACAGGGTGCAGCTCCCCTGGAACTGGAGTTTAGATGATGTTAGTTATGGGTGGGTGCTGGAAACTAAACTCTGATCCTCTATAAGAGCAGCTGGCGTTCTTAACTGCTGAGCCATCTCTCTAGCCTCTCAGCTGTGAGCCTTAATGGCAAGTCCCTACACAACCATCCTGCTGTCACTTTCTGTACTTTCAGTAAATACTTAAGATATTAAGTTGTAAACAAGGCTTTATATTGGATGATTTTGCCCTACTATGTAAATGTTTAGAGCACATTTAAGCTAAGTTAGGCTAAACTGTGATATTTTGATAGTTTGGATGTATTATGGTTTTTTTTTTTCTTTTTACCTGTTTTAAATTTACAATGTTTTTTTTCCTTTTCTTTTTATTTTATTCCTTTTTTTTTTTTTTTGGTATTTTTGAGACAGGGTCTCCTGTTAGTCCCAGCTGGCCTGGAGCTTGCTCTGTAGACCAGGCTGGCCTTGAACTCACAGAGATCTGACTGCCTCTGCCTCCCAAGTGCTGGGATTAAAGACATCTGCCACCATGCCTGGTGAATATTTTATTTATTATTTTATGTTTATGAATGTACTGCCTGCATGTATGTAAGTACACCTGTGTCCTTCAATGCCCATGGAGGTCAGAAGAGAGTGTCAGATTCTCCTGGAACTAGAGTTAAGGATGGTTGTTAGCTGCCATGTGGGTGCTGGGAATTGAACCTGGGTCCTCTACAAGAGCATCAGTGCTCTTAACTGCTGAGCCATTTCTTCAGTACAACCTGAACTCAAGTTTTCTGCAAGACCATTAAGAGCTCTCAGGGGCCGAGCCATTTAGCTTTTCTCTACTCAACTCAACTCACCACTGACCTCCACAGTCCATACTCTATGGCTGTGACATCCTACCATCCTGCCCTTGACCTTGGACTGTCCTTCCACCCACCCAGCTGNTTTTTTTTGTCTTTTTGAGACAGGGTCTCCCTGCAGCTCTGGCTGACCTGGAACTCACTCTATAGACCAGGCGGGCCTTGAACTCATAGAGATCAGCCTCCCTCTGCCTCCCAAGTGCTAGGATTAAAGGCGTGAGCCACCACGCCCGGCACTTTTGGAGTCTTATGCCATCATCAGAACCAAACTACAGTCCTACAGGTTTCTTCCCAAAGCCTAGCATTGCCACAAAAAGGATTTCTAGGATTTCTTCTTCCATTGCTAGCAAGTGACTGCCCAGTAGGGACTTGAGGTTGGACAGGGGGGCAAACCATATACCTGGAGCTCTCTCAGCCTCCTAGGCCATTCCCACTTACAGGGCACTTGATGGGCACCTTGATCTTAAGCTACTTAATAAGGAACAGGTACAAATACTTCCTGCTTAGCTTGAACCTGGTTTAGGAGCCTGAGTTCTGCTATTCTTGGCCCCGAGCAGAATCCCAAATTATAAATCTGTGATGAATGTTATCTCCTGTCACTACTGTTTAAAAAAACATCCCTGAGGGTGGGTGGCTGGAGTTTCTCCAGGAGGCCCATGCCAGAAGCTAAACCCCAAAGTACCTTCTGACCTTTGACACCAGAGAAAGTCGTGATTCAAGAACCACAGCACCTCCATGCAGGGGCAGATAAACACCTTACCTCACTGTGTGTCGCCAAGCCCTAAGTGAGTACACAATATAGAAACAATAAACTAGAGCACGG
This sequence comes from Rhizomys pruinosus, assembly GCA_009823505.1. Classification (NCBI taxonomy): domain Eukaryota; kingdom Metazoa; phylum Chordata; class Mammalia; order Rodentia; family Spalacidae; genus Rhizomys; species Rhizomys pruinosus. The sequence continues at coordinate 2,135,205 of VZQC01011429.1, read as the reverse complement.
TAAAGGAGAGGTGGTGGTGGGAGCTGTGTATTTCCCCAAGGTGGATCTGGAGAAAGCTTCACGGAATGGTCAGGTGCTTCATACATGTTTTTAATGTGGCAAGAAAAGGTGGGGTTGGATGGTGAAGCAAAAAAAAATAAGCACATGTCCTGGCACCCTGTGCAATTTCTTATGCTTCCTCCACAAGTACACAGTGTACAGCATTCAAGGGCCTGGCTGGACTTCAGCAACCAGCTGTTTCCAATACCAACAGTTAGGTCTTCATTCGCTGAGGCTCAGAAAGCTCAATTCATAGGACACATAGTTTTGAATATAAGCTACGGCCCCTGCAGGTACTAGGTGTGTAAGTGGGGAAGGCAGGGAAGTGATAAGGGACTGTTATCTAAGTGGGTGCTCAGTTCGTGGGACATAGGAGTTGAGGAAGTCTTGTGATAGAAATAGTATGGGCCTCTGCGTGACACACTATGACAACTTCCAAGAGAGACCCTGCTTGAGTGGCTGAAGAGGCATTACTGTGGTTTAAACAATAGTGCCTATCCCTCAAGTTCTATTGAAATCTAATCCCCAGTGTGATGGGATTAGGAGCTGTCAAGAATGGGATTAGCGAGGAGAAAATATATATACATATATATCTATGTATATACATACATATATCCCAAATTCTCTTGACCCTTCCACCATGCAAGGATTCCAGAAAAAAAGTACCATCTATGGACTCAGAAAGCAGGCTTCATCAGAAACCCTGGGGTCTGTATCTTGAAATCTCAGCCTCTGGAACTCTGAGGCATGACTGCCTGTTGTTTATAAGCCACCTGATCTATGGTAGTCTGAACAGATTAAGACTATCATGTGCCATGACTCGTAGGGGGAAGTTGATACTGGCTTTGGGACCCTGACCATGATTAAGAGTGAATTGTAGGGTTCTGAGAGTCAGAATGTTCAGGAGTTTAGAATGTGTCCCCAAATCCACCAAAACCCCCCATATTATATGTTGGTTCTCATTTGTGGCATTGCTATCATCCACATGCTAACAGGTTCCAAGGGTACATCTGCATCCACACTGTGTTCCAATGGCCATCTGCCTCCCGTAGTTCACGCGGAGTCCAGCAGCATCCACAGATCTAAACACCTCACAACACATAGCTCTGCTCTTCCTGTGATGATCTCTGATGCTGAAAGAACCTAAGAAATGTGAATGGTGTTCTCAACCCTGATTTGAGAACAAGAACTCTAAAGGGCTTGAAAGGTCCTGAGTTGTAGGTGTGAAAGGAATGTGCTCCACTTTCAACCATCCCTGAGTTTATGGGTTGAGAGACTAGGTTGCCTCAGCATGGGATTGGTTGCCAGAGGAAGCAACGTTGGGACTATAGGGTTGGAAGTTTCAGGCCCACCATGGATCATGACAAAGATTGAACTAATAGCCAGTGGTCAGTGATTTAGTCTCAAGTAATGGAACCTACACAAAGCCCTGCAAATAGCAGGATTTGAGAGGTTCCAAGATGGGAAACATGATGGGGTGCCGGCACAGTGATATGGCTGGAGGGGCATGGAGCTCCCCGCTCCAGTACCCCGCCTAGTGCAGGTCCGTAATCTGCATACACCTGAGTCATATCTTTAATAATATACAGGTAATCTGCATACACCTGAGTCATATCTTTAATAATATACAGTTAAATAGGACTCCATGCACTGTTCTGGAAAATTACAGTTGTTCTTTTGGTATCCGAGGAGGATTGTTTCCAGGACCTCTCCACTCCCATCCACTGATGCTCAACTCCCTTATGGAAGACAGCATAGTGTTTGGACACAACCTCTTCATATCTTTCTGCCTACTTTAAACCATGTCTAGATGACTCATAACACCCAATATAGTGTCATCACTCTGTAAATAGTTATGCTGTATTGTTTGGGAAATTACAACAAGAAGAAACACAGTCATCACAGGCCTAATTGCATTAGTACACAAAGGAGACATTTATGGGGCTGGAGAGATAGCCTAGCGGTTAAGAGCACCGACTGGTCTTGCAGAGGACCCAGGTTCGATCCCCAGCACCCACATGGCAGCTAAGAACTGTCTGTAACTCCAATTCCAGGAGAACTCCAGTTCCAGGGGAATCCGAGACCCTCTTCTGACCTCCATGGCATTGCATGACATGGGTGCACAAACCTACATGCAGACAGTACACTCATACACATACAAAAATAAATAAAATTTAAAAAATAATAAATAAAAAAAACAAAGGAGACATTTATACAAACAAACAGGGCACAAGGTGAACAATGCTCGAACAAGCATAGGAGAGAGATTGATGATCTGTGAGATGCCAGGAGCCAAGTAAGACACGAGCGCGCGTCACACCATTCCCATGGATTCACCGTGGACGCAAGATGCTCCAAAGTCAAGTTTTGCTTTTCAGATCTTTTTGGAAGTGTGTGTGTGTTTGTGTGTGCGTGTGTGTGTGTGTGTGTGTGTGTATGTGTGTGCGTGTGTGTGTCTGTGTGTGTGGTTTCATGTGCATATGTGCATATGTATGTAGAGGCCTGAGGCTGACAGTAAGAGTCTGAGTCCATCACTCTGCACCTTAGTCACTGCTTCCCAGAGCTCAGTGTTATGGCTCATTTAGCTAACCAGCTTGCTCCAGGGATCCTGTCTCAGTCTTTCAAGACCCAGAGTTACAAGTGGGTCACAATACACACCTGCATTTATATGGGTCCTGGAGATCCAAACTCTCGTCTTCACACTTGTGCAGCTCCATCTCCCGACCCCTTTTTGGAATTTTTAAGTAACTATTTTGAGTCTGTAGCCTCTTGTATCAGGGGTATGCTGGAGCACAGACTGCATTGGCCTGCAGAGGAGGATCTAAAGCTGTTTGCCTACAGCTGATAGATCACAAGCATGGGAGGCTTGGGACCTCCTTCTGACCTCTGAAAATAAGTTTAATTTGTGAAATGGAGCCCTTCATCCATGTGATCTGGTACTAACCCTAAGAAAATACTACCAAAATTAAATTGAATTGGAGGATGCCCTGGTCAGTGCTTTGAGTGGTGGCATGAGAAGAAAGATCCACATTTAATGTCAGAAGTGTGAGCAGAAACCGTTCAAAGCCCTCGTTTCAATTAATAGTGTATTTCCCCAGAGCCTCCAGACATCCATGAATCACTCCCTTCTTTCCTTAGCCAGCCGACACCTATGTTTGTGGATCTCAAGTCGGTGAACACTGTGAACGCTTTCCCTTCCCATCCACCTCCACACTCACTCACTGGCCTGATCTCATGTCAGTCCGCTCTCTGGAGCACTGTGTATGACCTCATGGAAGGATAGGCAGTTAGAACAGAGATGAGGGGCTGCTTCCTTAGCCCAGTCCTTCCCCTGTCTCCTAATGCCACAGTGCTCTGTGGACAAAAACCAAGAAAGGACTGGGCTGGTTACAGAGAATGAAAGGGGCCTAGACCCAGTGCCAAGGGAGGATAGGCTGATGCCTGGGGGGTCAGGGGCAGAAAGGGAAACTGAGGGAGGAGAGAGAGCAAGGGCCTACAGGTAGAGTGGGCAGGCAGAATGAAGTCCTAGCTTTGCAGAGCTGAGGAAGCCAGAGGAACCGGTGGCCAAACGATCCTGATTCCCTGGAGGTCCAGGAAGAGAAGGCACACATCAGCAGCCATGATGAGAGAGAACTTCCAGGAAGGAGACAGGCTGGCGTTTGGAGAATGCTGGGAGATGAAAGCAGGCAGTGAGGAGAGTGGACGTTACACTGGCAGCAGTCTTCAGGGCCTAGTGTCAAACAGTCAAACAACAGGTAGAAAGCTCATCCTCCCTAGCATTCTACCGCAGTGTACTTAGAGCTCCTCTCACAGGATATTTCCATGCGTCCATGTGGAGGGACTACTGCACACTGAGCATGTGTCTTCCAATACGACTTCGAGTGTTATTCCACTAATAGCTCAAAACTGGCTGTGATGGATGTATGGGAACCGCCGGGATCAGCACAGTCTACACATGAGAGCTTTTACTCCTGGACATCCAGCCAGGTATTTAGCACAACACTGGAGAACCGAGCCCAGTGCACTTGAGGAGAGAAAATAGAGTCCAACACCAGCAAACAGAAAGGAAGAAAGGACAGCAGCTGCATTTGCTTTATGTCACTGTCACAAATGCCTGAGGTAAATCACTTAAAGAAGGAAAGACTTGTTTGGGCGCATGGCTTGAGAGGTTTTAACCCACAGGCTCCACTGCTCGGGCTTGCGTCAAGGCAGAACCGTGACAGCCTGCAGCATGTGGTGAAGCAAAGCTGTTTACCTCCTAGCACCTAGGAAAGGAGAGAGAGAAGAGAAGCTAGAGAAGAGGGGGGAGGAGAGAGGAGGAGAAGAGAGGAAGAGAAGAGGGGAGGGGAGGGGAGGTCAGAGAAGGAGAGAGGAGGGCGCAAAATAATGAAATAAGTCAGTTAAAGAGGGGAGAAGAGGAGAGATGAGTAAGGAGAGGAGGGGAGAGGGGAGAGGAGGGAGAAGTGGGGGGGGGCAGAAATGAGACAGAGTCTCCAAGGTCACTCAAGCGGACACTGGCAGTGACCTTCTTCCACCTTGACCCCACCTCCAAATGTGCCATCACTTCCCAATAGCAACATCGGCTAAGGACCATGCCTTCAACACGTACACTTTATTAAAAGTTTATTTTTTATGTGTATGTGTACATCGCCTACATTGCATAACAGCACCTGTGTCGTGCAATGTCCATGGAAGTTAGAAGAGAGCACTGGATCCTCTGGAACTGGAGTTCCAGGTGGTTGTTACCTGCCATGTGAGTGCTGGGATCCAAACCTGAGTCCTCTTCAAGAACAGCCAGTATTCTTAACTGCTGAGCCATTTCTCTTGCCCATGACACGTAAGCTTTCGAGGTCATTGAAGATTCAGCCTGTAACCAGCACGCACAGGTGTGGGTGCCTCACAGCGGAGGCGGGAGAGAGCTTTAGCTATTGATTTCCATTTCTCTTTCTGAGGCTGAGGCTGAGATCCACTGCTTTGTGTATGGAAGCTATAGATGGTAGCTCCAGAATACGGGGAGATAAGAGCTGGCCGACAGAGAGCAGACCAAGCAGGGGATCCCAGAAGGAAGAAGAAGGAACGAAATAGGAACAGCGAGAGGACATTAGCACAGAGGCTGTGGAGAGGGGTCGGGGGGCAGCAGTCCTGAATGCAGGACTTCAGACAAGCTCGTTTTATAAATATTGGAGGGTGTTTCTCAGCCATCTCTAGCTCCTCCTCTGTGAAGTCTCTATTCAGCTCTTTGCTCCATCTTTTGAGTGATTCATTTGTTTTCTTTTTTCTTTGTTTTTTCAGTAGTTTGTATACTCTGGAAATTAATGCTTTGTCAGATGTATCTGCAGTAAAGATTTCTTCCCACTCAGTGGGTTTTCTCTTTACTTCCTTTATTGTTTCTTTTGATGTACAGAAGCTTTTGAGTTTAATGAGGTC
>VZQC01011429.1:1963615-2127479 GCA_009823505.1 Rhizomys pruinosus | reverse complement strand
CCCCACACCAAACACACACCCCCCCCCCCCACCCCACAACACCCACCACTGAGGCACAGTCTAGGTTCGAATATAGTTGCTACCTCATCATATTTAAATCATTGCTCCGTTATTTATGTGGTAGGTTTATCGCCACTTATTCGGTCTATAAAACACCGATGTCTGGATTGTTTGTTACTTCAACCTCCCTGGGCAGTACTTTTTTTTTTCCCCCGAGAGAGATGACAAGGCCTAACTGTGGCATATATTCAAATATCTCCTAAATCCTAGACAGTGGTATTTTTTTCTGCCTTTCTCTCGTTTCTCTTTTGTTTTTTTTCTTTTTTTCTTCTCCTTGTATAAACGGTCTTGTGGCCACCATCCCGATGACGTTTTTATTTTCTCCAAGTGCAGCACGGAGCTAAGATTTCAACAATAAAGTTCGTGGATATCATCCCAGACATACTTGGCCCCTCTGGCTGCACTGCTGCCCTAGTCTCCCCAAGCAAGTTGGGGTGTAGTCTGATGTTGGTGGCGAGTTTTGCTTGACTCAAGGAGACTAACATTTGCTTTATTAGTTATGTGCCTTTGGTAACACTCTCTGTGTTTCCAGAGACCAACGTGTTACTTGTATGATGTCGATCTCGATACAATCCTCCCATGGTTACATTAGGTCATTGACAGCAGGGCAGACCTTACCACCTCTTTTCTTGCAGATATCCAAGTTTACAGGCAATAAGCCTTAACCTTTTTTGGGGGGAGTGGAGGGCTTGGGTCCCCTGGCTAGAATCTCCTTGGCAGGAATAATCCATTGCTGCTATCAGTGACCTCTTGTATTAATTATATGAACTATTAAAGTAGTATTTAAGTGTATGTCTAAGCCTCTAGAAACAAACACAATACTTTAGTATTGTTTGTTTCTGGATAGACAAATAATCCTTTTATAGTTCCTATGTATATTAGTCCAATTGAAGAAAGCCGTGTTTTTCCAGTTTTATAAGAGATTACTTCGATAACAGTCAGCTCTAATTTTACCAGTATAAAGGAATGACTTCATTACCACCCTGTTTTTCTTTGTTCTATGTAAAAGAGTTAAGGAGGTCTCATATTGAAACTGTGCTCACCTAGAAGATAAAGTTCTTGTTAGGACTCACTGTAACCAGATGTTTTACACCTATGCTGTCCTCAGCAGCTAGTTTGTCTGCCTTTGTATGACAGTGGGCCCAACTTTATGCCTTGGTAGTAAAGATTGGGGCGAACTTCCTAGCCGGATGCTGGTGCACACCATACAGTCGCGGAAGGCTGTACCATTCCTTTTTCTCGCGCCCTTGAGTTGGGTCGTTTTGACCTGTGAGAACATACAAATCTTTTCCCATGGTTAGTCTTAGATTAAATTGAAAGTTTGGACAAAAAGGTTTAATAGTAACTGTACCCCCCTTTTTTAAATTTTTTTATTTTTTGACCCATGAGTCTCAGAAGGAGAGGCAGTTGTAGTACACGTACTATAGGCAGGGATCAGGGAGTAAATTTCATCAAATTTGTCAATTTTTTTTTGGGGGGAGGTGAGTGCATGATGTTAATTTGGGAAGCAAACTTAAATCCTTAGTTAAATTACTACAGGTAAAAGAGGATGTTACAAGCTGTACTACATAACACAAAAAATTTATGAGAACATTTTGTATGTTTAATCCCAAAATTATTGTTATATAAATTTTGAGTAAAATACCATATTAATTTAAATTAAATATACATTAATAGATAATAATGAACCCTGTCCTTCCCCGCGCCCGCCCGCTCCCCGCCCCCTCCCACCCCTCCCGGTTCACCATTTCAATCGGTTTTCTGATGCAGTCTTTCAGTTTGTTGTTCTTTTATATGCATCCCTTGTCTAAGAAAATACTAATAACTGGGTTATTGATGCAGCATCCACATATGAGGGATACCATTCGTCGTTTTGTTTTTCTGTTGTGTCTGTTTGATTGTTGCCTCACTTCACTTACCATCCATGATATCTTCCTCAGTCCATCCATTTCATGCATATAAGTTCATATATATCCTTTTATTTGTAATCTTCGCATGTACATCAACATTTTCTATCTATTTTCTATCACTACCAGCAGTTGAGGGCATTTTGGGTTTGGTTCCAGCTTTTTGCTATTGTGAACAGAGCTGCAATAAACATATAGCTGTGCATGTATTTCTGCAGTAAATGTGTCTTGTGGGTATAATACTAGGAGTGGTATGACTGGGTCAAATGGCAAGCTCATTTTGAGTCTTCCAAGGGTTCTCCACACTGCTTTCCATATGGCTTATACAAGTTTACATTCCACCACCAGACTAAAGTGGATGTAGTTTCCCTCTTTCCCCACAACCTCTCCACGACACTTGGTATCATCTGTTTGTTTCTTTGATCCTGGCCAGTCTTATCGAGTGAGGTGATATCTTAGAGTGGTCTTAATTGCATTTCCCTAACTATTAGTGACGCTTGAACGAAAATCATAAACATCATGCAAAGCATATAAATGGGACTGAAAGACAAAAACCACCCATCATCTCAATTGAGCGGAGAAAGCCTTTGACAAAATTCAACATCACTACTGTTTAAGTCCTTGAAAGAATTGGATTGGAGGGGCTGGAGTGATGCCCTAGGGCGGTTAAGAGCGCCGAACCGACTCGCACTTACAGAGGACCCGGTTCGATCCCCACAACCACCATGAGCCGGCCGAGAACCGTCTGAAACTCCAATTCCAGGAGAACTCCAGTTCCCAAGGGAATCGACACCCTCTTCTGAACCTCGCGGCATGCTTGCACGACACGGGTGCACAAACTTGCATGCAGGCAGTACATTCATACACATACAGCAAATAAATAAAAAAAAATTAAAAAAAAAAAAATAAATAAAAAAAAAAAAAAGAATTGGATTGGGGGATTTCCTAATGTAATCAAAGCCATACAGGAAACCCACAGCCCAATATCATCCTAAGAGCGGGGAAACAACGACAGCCGCATTCCCTTTAAGGTAGGAAATGGCAAGGCTGCCCCTTGCTCACCACTCCTTCTTCAATACAGTGCTTGAAACCTTGCCTAGGGCAAATAGGCAAGAAAAGGAAATTAAAGGAGTTTCTATTGGAAAAGAGGAAGTCAACTATCCCTTTTTGCTGAGATATGATTGTTACTTAAGGGATGCAAAACCCCACCAGTAAACTCCTAGAAACATTAACTTCAGTAAAGTGGCAGGTACAAAATATAATCTAAAAAAATAAGCCTTTTTTACACAACAATAAACAACTGGAGAAATACAGGAGACCTTCCCACTTAAAATAGCCTCCAAACACATAAAATACCTGGAACAAACCTAACCAAACACACCAAGGATCTCTCACAAAAATTTAAACCTTGAAGAAGAAATTGAAGAGACATCAGAAGATGGAACCCACACTCCCATGTCATGGATTGGGAAAAATAACATAGTAAAAATGTCCATTCTACATAAATCTTTATACAGATTTAATGCAATCCAATCAAAATCCCCAAGAGCTTCTTCACAGGCTTGAAAAAAAATCCTCAATTTATTTGGAAAACAAAGACCCCGAATAGCCAAGCAACCTGAGCGAAAGAGCAATACAGGGGGATCTCTTACCAGATTTAAAACTATACTACAGGCTATGTATCAAAAACAGCTTGGTACTGGCACAAAAACAGATCAGTTGAACAATGGAATAAAACTGAAGGTCAAACCCTGAGCACATACAACTTCAGCCACCTTCATATTGATAAAGGGGGCCAAGAAGACACAATGGAGGAAAGACAGCATCTTCAACATGGTGCTGGCAAAACTGGATCACCACTTGTGAAGAATGAAAAACTAAACCCTACCTTCGCCCTGCACAAAAGTCAATTCCAGATGGATCAAAGACCTCAACGTGAAACCCAAAACTCTGAGGTAATAGAAGAAAAAACTTGGCAGCAGACTAAAGACATAGGTGTGGGAAAAGACTTCCTAAAGCAGACAGCAGCTGCACAAGACAATCAGAGATCCGATAGTTGACAACATGACCTGATTGATCAACATGCCTGTGCATACAAGCTTCTCCAACTGGACTATGGGAAACTTGGGTTGTTCAAAATTTGGACATAGATACTTGCAAAATGCACCAATTACTTAATTGTATGACATACTGAGTAACATCAATGTTATCTGCAAACAACTGTGTCATTGTATTGTAGAATCCCTTAAAAATAAATAAAAAAATTAATAAAAAAATAAATAAATAAATATTGGAGGGTGTCAGGGTAACCTGAAGACAATGGACAAACGTGGTCCTACCTCGTGCTGCCTGAAGAGGAAAGAACTCAGCAATTACTGAATTTTATAGTGAGTGCTGTGAAGGGGCTGCTTTTCAACAGGTGCTGGCTGTAAACAGGGCCCAAGGTTGAAAAGGAGAAATTCATTAAAACAGCCTTTCCATTTGAAAGTGAAAGAGAATATATAATAAAAACCAACCCTCCATCCCATCCTTGGTTCCAGGATCTAAATGCATTTCTCTTCTCAGAAGTGGCCATGGTTTACCACTTTCATTTCAAGAGGTATTCTAGAAACAAGCTGTTGGAAGAGCCCTGCTAAAGACTGGAATGTGCAAAGGCCCTGAGGTGGAAAGATGCTCTGCTCTACACTGCTTCTAATCTACAACACTGCTTTTCAAACTTGGATTCAACAGGTCTGGAGGAGGCCTTAGGATTTCCAACAAGTTCAAGGTCATGCTGATGCTAGAGTCTGATTATTTTACATAGAGGGGTAAAGTTTTTGGATTATTAGAGGACTACCTGGCCATAATAACTAAGGAGAAAGATGAATGGCCTGAGATATGACTGGTGAGGACACTTGAAGCCGCCAAGTCAGGGCTTCGGTGGTGAGAAGCTTGAAGGCCACTGTGGTACCACAGAACAGCCTGCTGGAGGACTAGAGGGAGGTTGGGGGGGTATGGAGCTTTTCTTTCTAATCTCTGTAGCTGCCAGTTGGGCAGGAAAAGTAAGAGTGGGGAGACCACGGGGAGGTGAGAGGATGAAGGCTGGACCAATGGGCAGCTGGGAGGGACGGAAGTGGGCAGATTCTGAAGCTAGAACTGGAGGTACTCATTAATGGCGTTGGTGCGGAGTGAGCCCTAGGGATGGAGGAAGGTGCCTCTTCAAGTTTTGTCTTGAACAAATGCTTTGGTTGGCCACTTTCTGAGATGGAAAGGGGAGCTAAGAGGGTTGGGACTACTGGGCCTGAGGAGACAGAGTGTGGAAAGTTGAGATGTCAAGGAGTCTGTTAGATGTGTAAGAATGGGACACGGAGGAGTTCCTTGGCTTGAGATATAAAGAGAGTTGGAGACAGGGCTTGTGGCTCCATGGTAGAGTGCATGCATAGGCAGCTCCCAATCTGCCAATATAGGCTTTGTTTTTTTTTCCTTGCAGCAGGGCTGTGAATGGAGCCCAGGGCCTCCCTCTTGCTGAGCACAAGGTCCTCTACCTCTGGGCTTCAGTCTCAGCCCAGCATGGGCATCTCTGAGGCTGTGAGAAGAAAGTGTTGATAAAGCAGCAGAAGATACAGAGCACCCTGAGGGGCACCAACACTTAGAGACAGACAGAAAGCAAGGACCTGGAGGTGAAAGGCAGGAAGCTGCACACATGCCTCCCCACCCAAGAGCTTAAATTGCAAAGTCTCATCAGGGCTGAGGACTCAAAGACTCTACATCTCCACCTACCACCCTCCTATTCCACCCCTGCATCATGGGATCATTTTGGAAGAGATGGGCAGAGGATATATCAAGAACTCATGTGGAACACATCTCTCTGGTTAGGGTAAGATAGCCCAGTGCCTGTCAGTCATCACTGTCCAATGGCTGCCAACTGACAGGATAGAGGGAAGACTACCTAGATCGAGTCACTGTGTCAGAGCACAGGGCAGAGCAGGTGCTGGGGGCTAGCCTTATCCCTTTCCTGCCTGTGCCTATTCTTATTAAGTGATTATTCTAATCATTTATTCATTGTGTATCATATAGTCATTGTCTTACAATTTATCATTTTTATCATCACATTAGATACTTACACATGGGAGGCTGGAGGGGACATCTTTATTAGTTTATAACTTAAAATGAATATTTTATATTGGAACATTTGAAACAGAGGTAGAATAACTCTTAACCCAGTTTTATCTTATGCTAAAATTTTATTATCCTTATTTCTTAAACTTCCAAACACTGTGCAAATGATCCTTAAGGGATGGGTGTGATCAATTATTAATAACTATCAAATTAGCATGGAGTCTGGTTTTCCCATAAGGATGTTTCATAACTGTGGGGTAGGGGAAGTGGCTCCGTTCCCTCCTGGGTCCATTGCTCTAAGTGGCAGCTAGCCCAGGCACCTGGTCATCCCTGAGTGAGCCCCTGCAGTCACCTGGCCTTGCAGGGCACCTCAGAAGCATCTGGAACTCCACAGGCCTACAACATCCTCTGGGATTATAGCATGAGCTCATTCTGCATGTTACTGCTGGCAGTACAGGTGCCTGCTGTTCCTCCAACACAAGCTACAAAAAGAGGCTCCAGAGCCTCACTGTCTGTGAGGACTTCATATATCCCCCTTGTCATGTTCCTTCTGATCTCCATGGGTATTGTATGACAGGGGTACATACATGCAGGCAATACACTCATACACATTAAAAAAAAAAAAGAGGTTTGCGGGTTCACGCCTTTAATCCCAGCACTTGGGAGGCAGAGGCAGGTGGATATCTGTGAGTTCAAGGCCAGCCTAGTCTACATAATGAGCTCCAGGCCAGCTGGGTCTACAGGGAGAACCATAAAAAGACCAAAAAAGGGGGGAAAAAGTTTGGATACAGATTATATGGAGGGAAGACCACTGAGACACAAGGTGAAGGCCTTCCACAAGTGAAGAAGACAGTCAGGAGAAACCCACCTGCCAGCCCTGGCTTCTAGCCCGGGAGAGAAACCGTCTGTTGCTCTAGCCTCCCAGGCTCTGAAGCTTTGTTGTGGTAAATGGAGCGGACGCACCATCTGCTCCCATCAGAACACGTGACTTCTAAGTGTCCTTTCATCCCACTTCCTTCCAAGTGCCCACCACCAGCTGGCTCTTCTACTGCTCTTTCTCTCTCTCTCTCTCTCTCTCTCTCTCTCGGTCTTTTTGAGACAGGTTCGTGGCCCCAGCTATCCTGGACTCTCCTTGTTAGACCAGGCTTGCCTGTAACTGTTAGCAGCTGGCCTGTCCAGAGATCCACCTGCCTCTGCCTCTGCCTCCCAAGTGCTGGGATTAAATGCGTGTACCACCCAACCACACCGCACACCCACCAACCCCCCTCCCCTCTCTCTTTTTTTTTCCATCTTTAAATATTTTAATTAATTAATTAATTTTTTTTATCAAAATCTAGACCACAGTGTCCCCCATCCCCCCACCCCACCAGAGCTCATGTATTCTGCCAAACATGCTTTTCATTTCTTTCTCAGTCTTTCTCAATATTCTCCATGTGGAAGTTGACTGTTTTGGGCAGAAGTTCACTGTGTGCAGTCAGTTCTTTGATGCAGTCCTTTCTGTTGTTGTGTTGTTGTTGTTGTTGTTGTTGTTTTCCAGCATGCATCACGCCCAACTGCTTTGGACAAAAGCTCAAGGGGCCGTTGCACAAGAAATACTTACAACTAAATTGGCACTAGCATCCACAGATGAGGGATACCATTCGCGTTTGTTTTTCTGGACTGTGTTACTTTCACTCAGCATGATGTCCTCTAGCTCCAGCCATTTTCCTGCAAAGCTCATGATGTCATCTTTCTTTACTGCGCATAGAACTCCATAGTGAGATGTACCACATTTTCTCTATCCACTCATCAGTTGAGGGACATTTGGGTTGGTTTCAGCTCCCTGCTATTGTGAAGAAAGCTGAAATAAACATGGCCATGCATGTATCTCTGCGGTGGGGTGAGTCTTGAGGGTACATGCCTAGGAGTGGTATGGCTGGGTCAGGTGGCAAGTTCATTCCAAGTCTTCCAAGGGTTCTCCACACTGCTTTCCATAGTGGCTGTATGAGTTTACATTCCACCAGCAGTGGATAATTCCCCTTTCCCCACAACCCTCTCTAGCACTTGGATACATGTTTTCTTGATCCTAGCCCAGTCTTATTGGAGTAAGAGGATAATCTTAAAGTGGTTTTGATTTGCATTTCCTTAATGATTAGTGATGTTTGAACACTTCTTAAGGTTTCCAGCATCTCTAACTCCTCCTCACTTATGAAGTCACTGTTCAGCTCTTTGCTCCATCTATTGAGTGGGTCATTTGTTTTCTTCCTTCTTTGTTTTGTGAGTAGTTGTGGTGGCGCACACCTTTAATCCTAGCACTTGGGAGGCAGAGGCAGGCGGATCTTTGTTCGTTCAAGGCCAGCCTGGTCTACAAAGTGAGTTCCAGGACAGCGGGCTACACGGAGACCTGTCTCGAAAAGACCAAAAAAAATTATATTCGGAAATCAATGTTTTGTCATATGTTTCTGTGGTGAAGGTTTCTTCCAACCTGTGGGTTTTCTCTTCACTTCCTTGATTGTTTCTTTTTGATGTACAGAAGCTTCTGAGTTTAATGAGGTCCCATTTGTCAATTGTCCCTTAATTCTTGTGCAGCTGCTGTCTGATTAGAAAGTCTTTTCCTATGCCTAATGTCTTTAGTCTGCTGCCAACTTTTTCTTCTATCCCTTCAGAGTTTGGGGTTTCACGTTGAGGTCTTTGATCCATCTGGAGTTGACTTTTGTACAGGGTGAAAGGTAGGGTTTAATTTCATTCTTCTGCAAGTGGTGATCCAGTTTTGCTAACAGCACTTGCTGAAGATGCTGTCTTTTCTCATTGTGGCTCTTGGCCCCCTTGTCAAATATGAAGATGGCTGAAAATGACTGTGCTCATGTTTGATCTTCAGTTTTGTTCCATTGGTCAACAGTCTGTTTTTGTGCCAGTACCAGGCTGTTTTTTATGACTATAGCCTGTAGTATAGTTTGAAGTCTGGTTATAGAGATGCCCCCTGTAAGCTCTTTTTGCTCAGGGTTGTTTTGGCTATTTGGGGTCTTTCGTTTTTCAAATGAATTTAAGAACTTTTGTTTCCAAGCCTGTAAAGAAACTCTTGGGGATTTTGATTGGAATTGCAGTTAAATCTATATACAAGAGTTTCTGGTAGAATGGACATTTTTACAATGTTAATTTTCTATTTTCTCAATCCATGAGCATGGGAGGTTTTCCATCTTCTGGTCTTCTCAATTTCTTTCTTTAAAGGTTTAAAATTTTTGTTGTAGAGATCTTTGGTGTCTGTTAGGTTTGGTTCCTAGGTATTTATTGTTTTTTGAGGCTATTGTGAGTGGGAAAGTCTCTTTGAATTCTTTCTCCAGTTGCTTTGTTGTTGGTGTAAAGAAAGGCCATTGATTTTTTAAGGTTAATTTTGTATCCTGCCACTTTGCTGAAGCTGTTAATCGTTTCTAGGAGTTTTCTGGTGGAGTTTTTAGCATCCCTTAAGTAAACAATCATATCATCAGCAAATAGGGATAGCTTGACTTCCTCTTTTCCAATGAGTACTCCTTTAATTTCCTTTTTTTGCCTTATTGCTCTAGCAAGTGTTTCAAGCACTATATTGAAGAGGAGTGGTGACAGGGGGCAGCCTTGCCAAGTTCCTACCTTTAAAAGGAATGTTTCTGTCATTTCCCCATTTAGGATGATATTGGCTGTGGGTTTCCTGTATATGGCTTTGATTACATTGAGGAATGATCCCTCCAATCCAATTCCTTCTAGAACTTTAAGCATGAACGGATGCTGGATTTTGTCAAAGGCTTTTTCAGCATCAATTGAGATGATGGTGTGGTTTTTGTCTTTGATTCCGTTTATGTATTTGATGATGTTTATTGATTTTCTTATGTTGAACCATCCCTGCATCTCTGGTATGAATCCAACTTGGTTATGATGGGTGATCTTCTTGATGTGGGTCTGTATGCGATTTGCCAGTATCCTGTTTAGAATTTTGGCATCTGTGTTTATTAGGGAGATGGGTCTATAATTCTCCTTTTTAGTTGTATCTTTGCCTGGTTTGTGTAATAGAGTGATGCTGGCTTCATAGAAGGAATTTGGGAGAATTCTCTCTGATTGTATCCTTCAAAACAGTTTCAGTAATAATGGTTGTAGGTCTGTTTCTCCCCTCTTTTAAAACATTGTTTGAAGCCAGGTTTGGTGGTGGCATGCACCTATTCTTCCAGGATTCAGGACGTGTATAGGAGGATGCAGAGTTTGAGGCCATCCTAGGCTAAAATTTAGAGATATTGTCTCAAAAACCCAAACCAATCCCAGCAAAATTCCAATGCAGCTTTGTTTTAGAGAGTCCTAGAGAAAGAAGCTGTAACTCCCTGCAATGAGCCAGCCCAGGTGATAAAACACCCAGGTGGAGCTGCTCTTGTGTCATCAGCTTCCCAGTTGCAGAAGGCGTTTATGGTAACAGGAGCACTTTATCTACCCACACACATCTAGTCTTGTCCCCACCTATATAAAACAAAGAGAAGTCCTTAACCCCACTCCAAGGTCTGTCTACAAGGTCATTCTTTACAAGGACATGCCTCTCTTTATACTCACTTTAGGGCGATGGTCCTCTGATTAAGGAATTCAATATTAGTTCATACCAGGAGGCCTCTTAGGCCACACCTACCTGCTTCGCTAGCCTGGACTGCACTATCCTAATAAAGAAACTGGTCTCATTAAAAGTACCAGATTGGTATAACAACGTTTTTGGATGGTTAATGCCCATACCTAAGGCCCATACCAATTCAGCCAAGGGAGTTAAGGGACAATTTTGTTCCTTGCCCTCTGAGGTCAATTGGTCCCAGGGGATTTTGTATTGGGGACATCTCTTAAAATGTCCTGCAATTGTGAGTCAGCAGGCTTCATGTGTAGGAGGTCTTGGAGATCCACCAACAGAACCCTAGCCAGTGTCCAGTCTATAAGGAGGAAGCTCAATATAGAGGAAAGTCACCTTGTGCTCCAAAGGGAAGCCCAGTCTAGCAAGACCTGACCTTGTCCTCAGTAGGTGGAACTGGTTAAAAATGGCCAGAAGGAGCCAGGCAGTGCCCCCACCCCCAAAAACCTGAGTGCCCCCTGAAGACCAGAACCTTAAATGACCTTGAGAAAAAAAAAAGTCTGGTTAATCTGGGCTAACTGTGTGGACTTAAGCACCCAAAAAGAAAGTATAACCAAAAGATAAATAATCAATATATTTATTTTAAAGCCTGAAAAATTGTGCCTCCACATTTTTGGTATAAAGTTATATGAAATAATGTTAAACAGGCATAAAAACCTTAGATCTTGGCCTTGATTAACAGAGTAGGGTCACCTGCAGCCAAAGGACAAGTCCTTTGTTGTTGTTAATTAATGCTCAATAATAAAATTTCTTCTTTCTAGGAACTAAGTGGAAATTCATATCCTGACTCTTAAAAAGCCTGAAAAGGGGCTGGGGAGATGTCTCAGTGGACTCGGGTTCAATTCCCAGCACCCACATGGCAGCTAAGAACCATCTTTAAGCCAGGCATGGTGGTGCACACTTTTAATCCTAGCACTCAGGAGGCAGAAGCAGGCAGATCTCTGTGAGTTCAAGGCCAGCCTGGTCTACAGAGTGAGTTCCAGACCAGCTGGGGTTATAGGGAGACCCTGTCTCAAAAAAAGACCAAAACAAAACAAAACAAAACAAAACAAAAAGACTGAAAAGCAGATTCTGAGTCCAGACATCAAAATGGCCAAATGAACAGAAGGAGAAACCTAATAAATGGACGCTTTGAAGCCCCTGGTCAAGAAATGCTAATGGGCTTTTAAGTTGGACATTGGAATTCACCCTGTTCTTACTTCTCCAGGTCCCCTGCCTAGATCATGTACCAAACTACTCCTGCCTTCATTTTGCTTTTATGGTCACCAGTCAAGGATTTTTTTCTCTCAATAGTTATGCTTGGGGGTCTTTTAGATTGACCCTCTGAATGGGGGATACCCCAGTTGCCACACCCAACGTCCCTATCCAGCATGGAAGAAGTCAGAGCAGTCGGTGTCCTGATTCTCTTCTGGCAATTGGGGTGACCCTTTTCAGAAGGTAACATAGCCAAACAGGAGCTAGAAACTGATTAGGCAGTTTGGGGATGAGACCCCCCCCCCAAAATTAACCAGACTCTCAGCTGAGAACTCAAGGCTTCCTGGACTACCCGGTAAACACATATCCTTCTGGTAGCCCTGAAAGAGAGGAAAAGAATAAAGAAAAGAAAGAGAGAAGGGAAAAAGGAGTACATACCAAGCCCCACAGATTGATTCTATTTCACCAGAATAAGAAATGGAAATTCACACACCCCCTTTTTTTTTCCTTTGTTCTTATTGCTTTGTTCTGTTATTGTCATTTTGTATAGTTTCTGTGTTCCTGTGAAAAGAAAAATACACACACACACACACACACACACACACACACACACACACACACACGAAAGTGGTCTCTCTTCTTACTGTAACCAGGCCTTGGAGACACTTCTGGTTTGGTCAGGATGAGAGAGGCCTCAAAGAGCCAATGTGCTGAGACAGTGATGGCTGGTATACCTTCTTCAAATGACAAAATGGTGTAGGTTTTAATACTATACCTTAAGGAGCTGGGGAGATGGCTCAGTGGGTAAGAGCACATGCTGTACAAGCAATGAAGACCTTAGTTAGGATCCCCAGCAGCCATGTTAAAATCTGGGTGTGGCCATGCCTGTGCTAGGGGTTGGGGGTGTAGGGCAGGGGTGGCTGAGGTAGGAGGATCTCTGGGGCTTGCTGGCCAGCAGCCTAGCTAAAAAACTTGAGCTCTAGTTTCTTTTTTTTTTTTTTCTGCTCTAGTTTCAGTGAGAGACCCTGTCTCAGAAGAACAAGGCTGAGATAGAGGAAGACACCCAATGTCCTGCTCTGACGTCTGCATGCATGCACATGGCACATACACCCATGCACACCCATGCACACACATATATACAGTACAAATGAAATTAATTAACTAATGAATTAATGTAACAATGTACCTTTATGGCTGGAAAGAGCACAGGCAAATAAATCCCTAGCTTCTATTGACCTTGTGAGGAAATGCATTTTATACATCTTATTCTGCCAACCATGAAAAACCCTTTTTAAGCATGCTCTCCTTAACCTACCCCACTACCAAAGTAAAAGGGATGAAATGCAGTGGTCATTAGACTTCTGACAGCCTTGTCACATTGGCCTGTCTCAGAAGGCACAGGAATGGATGGGTCCAGATGGTTTGGGGAACAGGAGGCAGACACTAACGTGTCTCCCATCATTTGGCATGCTGGCTCTGGAAAGACCCTGGAGCAGCTGGCTGCTGCCCTCCACGTTTCAGGATGTCTGCAAGGATGAAATGTTGCTGACCTTTTAGTTGAGTTCCTGCACTTGAACAAGCAGCAGGGACAGGTTCTCCTTTCTCTCATTCAGAGTGTATGTGGAGATCGGGGACAGACGGACCCAATCGGAGTGAGTGCTGAGCCTGCACACCCTCTGCATGGAGGCTGTAAAGACCAAGCTGGTCTCTAGAGGGAAGGATGGGAAGGAAGGGGAAGCAGGCCTTTCTCGGAATTTGCCTGCCCTTCCTCAAATCCCTAGGGTTGTCATCATCTTCCTCTGTCCTCTGCTATAAGACTGTACCATAAGGGGTAGAAACAGAAAAAGATTAGAAATCCATACGCCTGCATCCTGCCAACAGCTAACAGCTGTGAAGACCCATCTCAAATCTCAAACCACAAAGAGTCTTAATTTTTTATTTTTGGTCTTCTTTGAGACAGGGTCTCCCTGTAGCCTCAGCTGTCCTGGAGCTCATTATGTAGACCAGGCTTGCCTTGAACTCACAGAGATCCACTGGCCTCTGTCTCCCAAGTGCTAGGATTAAAGGTATGTGCCACAACACACAAAACATGTAGTTTCAGAAAGTTAGAAAGACCAACCACACCTCAGTGTCCTCAAGCCACCTCCTAAGAAACAAATGCTTGGTGAAGCTAAGTTCTGTTTAATATGTCCAGCACCCCACAGATTTTACCTTATACCTGGACTTAGTAACTTTCTATCCATGACCCCTTTTTGCCTGAGACACATTTTGCATGACCCCATGTATATAGATAGTATATCTAAAATACATATACAAATAAAATATTTACTTCTAACAAACTCTGAAGAAACTTATTTTAAAAGAATTCCTTGATATACATATAATTTTTCCATTTATTTAAAAATCAAAAGCCGAGCGTGGTGGCACGCACCTTTAATCTTAGCACTCAGAAGGCAGAGGCAGGAGGATCTTTGTGAGTTCAAGGCCAGCCTGGTCTACAGAGTGAGTTCCAGGACAGCTAGAGCTACAGGGAGACCCTGTCTCAAAAAGACCAAAAAAAAAAAAAAATCAAATATGGGCTGGAGAGATGGCCTAGTGGTTAAGAGTGCCGACCGCTCTTGCAGAGGACCCGGGTTCGATCCCCAGCACCCACATGGCGGCCAAGAACCGTCTGAAACTCCAATTCCAGGAGAACTCCAGTTCCAGGGGAATCCGACACCCTCTTCTGACCTCCGCGGCATTGCACGACACGGGTGCACAAACTTGCATGCAGACAGTACATTGATACACATACAGAAATAAATAAATGCTGGGCGTGGTGGCGCACGCCTTTAATCCTAGCACTTGGGAGGCAGAGGCACGCGGATATCTGTGAGTTCGAGGCCAGCCTGGTCTACAGAGTGAGTTCCAGGACACCAGAGCTACAGGAGACCCTGTCTCAAAAAAAAAAAAAAAAAAAAAATCAAATATGCACACTAACGTGAATGGCTATGCTTATTTATTTTGCATAAAGAGTTCATCTTGGCTGAATATTTGCTACTGTAGTATATAGAGTATATCTGCAATATCTGCAATGTTTTTAGAGTTGATCAATATTTTGATTTTATAATAGCATCCATGTGGAGAATAACACTTCACAATAAATACGTAGTACAAAATGGTAGAGGGATGTTCAGGCCTATTTTAAAAATTGCTGTAAAGTCGGGGCTGGAGAGATGGCCTAGCGGTTAAGAGCGCCGACTGCTCTTACAGAGGACCCGGGTTCGATCCCCAGCCCCACATGGCGGCAAGAACCGTCTGAAACTCAATTCCAGGAGAACTCCAGTTTCCAGGGGAATCCGACACCCTCTTCTGACCTCTGCGGCATTGCACGACACGGGTGCACAGACTTGCATGCAGACAGTACATTTCAACAATATGGAAATAAATAAAATTAATTAAAAAAAATTGCTGTAAAGTGTGTCCTAATCCCAAGGAAAATTTTATTTAATGATTGTTTTTATAAACTCAGTCAGCAACCAAAGACAATTTTTCAAATCAAACATTCTAACCCAATACAGTCCAAAGATAGACTACAGATATGTGCTGAGGCATGGTGGCACGAAAATACTAAACATCTTTGTTTTTATATTTAAATCATTATGCTTCTGTAAGAACAGAAAGCTATATGCCCAGTAAAAGCAGTGCAACTCATGAAGTTCAATATCTGGAATCTAAGTGGAAGTGTTCCAGGTATTGTGCACTGGTGTTCCTGGTGTGATGGTGTGTGCAGTGTGATGTGTGCATGTTGTGTGTTCAGAGCCAAGGCTGCAATTGTTGTGCAATGAAATATGGGCTACCATTGCCACAGACACCTCAGATTCATTATGCATTTGATTTATAGTAAAACTTTGGCCATTGTGTGTTCAGAAACCTTAATTGTTGGCCAACTTTTTTTTTTGTAATCTTCACATCTAGTTATGGGACCCCTGATGAGATCATGAACCCGTTTTAAGAAGTTTTACCAGCTGGGGTGGTGGCGGACCTTTACTCCTAGCACTCAGAGAGGCAGAGCAGGAAGGTCTTTGTGAGTTCAAGGCCAGACTGGTCACAGAGTGAGTTTCCAGGACACCTGGGCTACGGGAGAGTCTCTCAAAAAGACAAAAAAAAAAAAGAAGTTTTACCTCATCCACCATGTCTTTGCTAGGTATGGGAACAACATAGACATGGAAGGGAAAGGGCTCTGGAATGGATTTCTTTCTGCTTTTATCATAGGCCTGTTACTTAATGTGTGTCACCTTGGGCGAGTTAGTCTCTCTCTGCTCTAGTATTCATGAACATAATGAGATAGCAATGCTAATACTCTCATAAGATTTGGTGAGAATTGAATGTATTAGCACAGGACTTTAGCAGAGTGTGTTTAGTGTGTTATCATCAGGATAAGCTGTATGAACCTTGGCTTCTCTATCTCCATAGCATGGAGCTATCAATTCCTGCATTGTGGTCATTATAAGACTACAACGAGATACTGTCAGGCATATAACCTAGGGTAATCTGTTGTTTACCTTGGTAATTAGATAGCATTTTATTTGGCAGAGACACTAGTTGATACCCCATGGCTTTGGCCCCTAGACATAGTCCACTAGCTAAAATAAGCATGTATTATATAGAATTATAAATATTGTATGGTGTCATCTATGCCATATTTGTGTCTGGCTCCTATCACTTAATGTAAAGCTTTCATCATGACATAGCAAGTTTAAAAATGGTTACAGGTCAACATAATTACTTAATACAATGTAGAGAGACCAATAAATGTAATTAATTTNCACCTATTAGCTCTCCCACTTAATAACTGCTTTCAGTCCATAGAAAATCATTCTGATTCCCCTGCCAGTAACCTCCAGGTCTGGTGGGGGGTGGTGTGCAGCATCGATTTTGACATCAAGCTGACCAACTTCTCCCCCTCGATGAGGACTTGCTGTCGCAAGCTTCTTGAGAGCAGCATCATTCTACACTTCTCCTTTTCCTACGAAGGACACTAGGAATCCTCCTCCTCTGCTCAGGCCCCTTCCTCCTGTGCCCGTCTGGGCTCCAATCTGATCTCTATGCTAGATGCCAGGGCACGTCCAGTGGCTCTTCTTTTCTCATATCCGCTCTAATACTATGTAAAGAGGCTCTGTCCAGTCCTTGTGCCTTCAAACACTGAGCCGCTTGGTGGAGGCCTTTCTCCATGTTCACATTATCCAGCAAACCTTCTCTTTGGTTTTGCTTATTCCAACTCCTCCTGGAAACATCTATCTCAAGATCTGTCTAAATAGTGAATTATCTCAAACTGTCCCCTCTGCCGCCTCTGCCCCTCAGTGCAGCCACCAACACAGTCATGCAGATATTTTCATTGGTTCCTCTCCCATGGAACAGTAGAAACACCTAGATAAGAGCCACTTTGGTCTCTAAGTGACGTGTAGGAGGATAACTCGGACATCAGATGTTCCGCAGTTAAGATTCCAGGTTGCCGGCCCTGGCAAGCGCTCAGCTCCAATTAGTCTCGTAACTCAGTACATTCAGTCTCCTCACCTTCTTATCCCTCTCGTAGTGTGCTCTCAGCTCTACACCTTATAACAACAAGCCTTCATATACTGTGTCCAGAGTACCCTTCTCTCCTCCTATTGATCTACCTGACCTTGGCTTTCCTGTGCTACCACAGTGACAGGCTTGACCTTGAGAGAAGTGGCCCATAAGGACTGATCTTATACTACCAATTTAAATTGGCTTCAACTCAATTCTATATAGTGTATATCATCACTTCCCAGCTTATAAGCCTTCCTCAGTCTTCCTCTACTAGTGCACCTCTGGCCTCCCGCCACTGTCCACTGAGACTCTGGGCTCACTATTCCTTCCCTTACCGCTACTCTACGAATCCACTTCTCGCACGCCAGCATCTCCTATCAACAGAGATGGCTTCCCAATCACTTGGCTGGTGAACAATTCCCGCAGTTCTGGAGGGTATATAGGACCTTCGTTGGGCTTTGTCCAGAATCTATAAGATTCTGCGCAGTAGTCTGCAGGGATTCTCTCCTTGGACTGTCTCAGCCACCTCTTAGCTCACATGTCACCGTTTCTAAGAAAAGAGGGAGAGCGGTGTTTTTCATTTCTCCCTTGCAGTAGCTCTAGGAGATCAGAGCACCTTATGAGAATATGGTCGGTATATCCCGCATCTCGGCTTGTTACTTTTTGTTCATTTATTGGGACTCATTTTTGTCCTTCACCTAAATGTTGTTCTCGTCAGCAAATTGATGTTGGTCTGTGGGTTTTCTAGTATAATGGCCTTAGTGTGTACTTGAATTCAACCCAGTTGCAGGGAGGTAGCCCGGAGCAGGTGACTTTGATACCTTCTGAGATCCCTTCACTGCAGCCATATGACTCCCAAGTAGCTTGCGGATTAGCAGCGAGTATCTTTGCATCATTTAGACGCCCAATGCTACAGAGTGTGCCTATATTGATGCACGCTGTTAAACTGTGGGCCGACTTCCTTCCACCCGCTCTCCTTAGTGTGCCTCTATTATTTTCCACGTGAGTAAAGGTGGTGCACTAGCCCGTGAGTGTGCACTATCCGGTTAAAGCTTACCCCACATCGCAACCCTGGGTCGCACTGGTAAGCTGGCTATTTCTCCCAGCATTCCTTCTTGCCATCATTCGAGATGATTCGGCAGACTCTCGGTTGACCTAAACATCAATTGATGTGTATGCTTTTTACTGAAAATACAGTCTTGAAAAATCTCCACATGATATATATATGATGGTATGACAACCTTACCTATTTGATCTACGACTGAACTTTAATAACTAAGTATCAAATATAATTAATTGTTGACAGGAGTATATTAATTATTATTATATAGACGAATATTAGTTAAATGGGGCTAGATGAAATTGGGCGTCCAGTAGTTAAAGAGCACTGGCAGCTCTCCCACCTCAGAGGCCCCTGGTTCCAGTTCCCAATAACCCTACAAGGTATGCAAACATATTAACTTATCACATGACTGTACCAGTTTTCCATGTGATCTGAATATGCCCCCTCACTTTTGAGTCTATCGCAAGATCAGTGGGTCATTTAGACTGGAGCCTGACATAATATTATTGCATATTGCGTGGGGGGGGGGACTTCAAATAAGTGAGACTTAGGCAGGATAAGAGAGTGTCTTGCAGTCAGCTGAATGCATGGGTATATAAGTTTTAATGTATGTTTATATACAGTAGCACTAGGTCCTGTATCTCTTAAGCAAAGTGTTCAAAATATTAATAAGAAAAATGACAGTCTTATATATTGTTGAGATTTATCTATTTAGGGCACACAGTGTCTTAAAAAATAATGAAAATTCTCTAGTAAGCACACTGGAGAAAAATGTATTCTAACTTTTATTTCTCAAATATACAAGAAATTACTACTGAAAGAAACATTAAAACTAAGGATTATTGTGTGCATTGTCAATAAGAGTTTGTATGGGGGCTGGAGAGATTGGCTGCTTTATTGCGGTTAAGGTATATTATGCAGACTCGAACTGCTTTCTATGGCAGAGGGATGCCACTCGAGGCTTCGAGGCTTTCATATGTATATCCCCGAAGGGAACCATCACATGGTGGTCTGGAACGCGTCTGTAAACTCCAATCCAGGGAAGAGAGACTTCCAGTTTCCAGGGGAATCCGAGACACCCTCTGTTCGACCTCCTGCGCAGCATTGCACGACACGGGTTCCCACAGAACTTTTGGTCAGGACCAGAAGATACATTCCAACAATGATAAATAATATAAATAATAATAAATAAAAGAAAAGTGCTCTGTTTATGAAAAACACCAAAAGAGTTTGTATGATCCAGAAGTCAAGAGTGGATAAAGATTTCGAACTGACAAATTCTTTTTGGAGTCCCTTATCTCGGAGAAAGCAGGGTCTTTACCTTACATAGCACCCGAGCTGTACATGGGAAACTTCATATAACACTAGGCACCAAGAGCTGTCCTTCACTAACCTACACAAAGATTTCACATCTGCTTTCGTCCCAAGTGACTTAGGAAATTAAAAAGGTGTGAACCATCGCATGCCGCTCCAAACCGCTAAGACTGACAAATAATGTATAAGATAATACCATACAATATGAGGAGTGGCAAAGTACCAAAACTCTTCAGATCAACAACTCTTACTCGTGACTAAGTGTATGACACTGATACGTTCTTTGACACTATTGTTTATAATTTTTAAAAATATAAAATGATACAAAGTTAGAACAGAATATATCATTTCAAAATGAGCTATCACTATGTTTAGACAATGTAGTTATGATTGATGGACATCTGTGAAGCATCTCAAACCAAGCAAACAAACAAAAAAGCAATACAGATTAGAACATTGGCCCTGTGGTGACACTCACTTAATGTTAAAGGCATTTTAAAATATTAGGGTATTCTTAATTTTTCTTCTTTTTTTTTTTCCAATTTTTTTTTTTTTTATTTTTTTTTTTTTTTTTTTTTTTTTTTTTTTTTTTTTTTTTTTTTTTTTTTTTTTTTTTTTTTTTTTTTTTTTTTTTAAAAAAGAAAATGTCTGGCATGTATCAGGAAATCGGGTATTTTCTTCCTCTTAGTTCATGTGTGGTGAGCTGGGATACAAAGTATCGGATAAACCTGAAAGGGCAGACCCAGGGTTTCTCCAGCCGCATGGGGCCCAGCAGGAGTGAGGGCACAGTCCTGCAGGCGGAAGGCTTTGGGGCAGTGTCCCAAATAGGCAAACGCCTCCTGTTACAATTTTTCTTAAATTTTCACTATCTGCACTCCATCACTTATGAACTTATTGTACGTTAATGAAACTGTATGCTAAGTCTCCCTAAAGACAAGAAAAAGGAAGAGCAAACCAGCAAGCATGGGCATAAAGAATGGCGTCATGCTTATAATTCCGATATAGCCTTGAGAGCTGACGGCCCCAGGAGGTAATGCAACGGAGTTATCAAGGCTAGCCTGGGCTATACTGATTGAGTTCCAGGACAGCCTGGGGATACAAGGTAGTAAAGCACCTATGGAGAGGACAAATCACACACCACACACACACACAAGAACAGATGGAAGAACACAAACATCAAGTGAACATCACACACACACACACACGACAACGGACGGCGGGGGGAAGGAAGGGGAAAAGAGAGAGCAAAGAAAGGCAAAGGGGAGGTAGGAAAAAAGTGAAGTGACATTTAGGATTACATTTCTCAATATGTACTTTTCAGAAAGTAAAATCCACATCGAAATAGGATCTTGTAGATGTCCAAGAGTGCCTTCTGCATTTCGCAAAAAGGACGCTTTATCTCTTACACATTATACACTCTCTATAAAAGATTGAAACACAATGCCGAAAATTTATCCATAGGAGAGTATGTCTTCCATGGGCAATCCACAGCAGTCAGCCACCAAGTTCCTAGTTTCCTATAAACCACCCCCCCCCCCCGCCTCTATGCTGGCCAATTAGGACTACAGGGAAAGCAGAAGTGGAGCGCACGTTCTTAAAGCGCTCATACCGCTCCCAAGTGCATATAGCCTACACTACCTGCCTGAAGACACAGTGAAAAGTGCTTGAGATGAGGCCAGAGAAGTAAACAAGAAAAGGACATAAGAAGGGAAGCGCAGAGCTCCACTCTCTGGATGCAGTCCAGGTTCCAAAGAGTGTAGTGGGACTTGCTGAGGAGGACGGCCCCAATATGTCCCATGGGAAAAACATGCATACCAGTGCTTTCTTTCCCTAATCGAGACTCTCCTATTTGATAGAGCTCCGAGGGAACTGGACCATGCGAGAACTCACAGAGAATACCATCCACTTGTCCTACAATGCAATAGCCAATCGCAAGAAAGTGCGATGAAGACTAATAGGCCACAAGATGGACAGGCTTCCTTCTCCATGAAGTGAGAATACTTCAGCTTTAATACACAACACTCAACACTCATTTCACAACGCGTCCTGTTGATAGTAATCTCTTGTAAAAAGAGTTAACCATAAAACTGTCCCTTTTTTTCTCCTGGACACATAGTTTATCTTTGTTATTGGAAATAGCAATTCTGGTGAATTACCTAGGTGGAACGCTCCCATTTCCTCTAAGTGTAAATCTCTAGTTGGTATATGAGGGCTATGAATAAGGTTTTCTTTTTCAACAAGCTCATCATTTAAACTAATGGGATAACTGAATCGCACACTAAGTAGATTATAGCAAGTGAAACTAATTTTTTCAGAAGTTTTTGACCAATGTCAAAAGTCTCATCTAATGACTAACTGGGGTAGAAATTTTTAAACCCCTGAAATCATAAACGATCTAAAGGATAAGAAAGAATATTAATATATACTCATACTACTTTATCGAAAAGAAGAAAAGATAATGCATATGTCGAGCTGGCCAGCACTAGAAGGAAAGTGAAAACTGAGCAATGTCCGTGAGAGCCGCCCAAACAGCTCACAATCTAACCACTAGAGAAGATAAACCGCATAGGAAGGCAGCAAGAAGAGTCAACAACTCATCTATAAGAAGGAAATGAGAGTATCAGAAACATAGGAAGGCTGAAGAAAAAAACATTTTCTGGAGGGAAAACAGATGGCTGTGGGGCCAAACAGCAATTGAACGATGGAGGCTTGGAGATACTTTCATACTAGTAGAAAGCAGTGAAACACCCTGTGAATCCGGTTGTTTGGGGGGTGTTCGTTTCGTGTACATGATGGATTTTCATCTGATTTGGAGAAGTGGAATAGAAGCTTGGAGAGATGGTCACTTTGGTATAAGGAGAGCTTTGCCTGTTCCTTTGAGCTCTAGAGCCCAATATTCAGATCCAGCACCAACAGTTTGGTGGCTGCACCACATGAGCCCTATAATGTCTCCTAGTAAAAATCTATGTCAGCTCCAGGGAATCTGGTCTCCTCAAGGCACAACACACACACACACACAGGATTTTTTTTTTTTTTTATGTGTATGTGTATATAGGCACACACATATATTTAAAAAAAAAAAACTTTCTGGGACCTGCAGAGATGGCTCAGCAGTTAAGAACCCTGGCTGTTCTTTGCAGAAGACCCAGGCTGGAATCCTAGCACCAACATGACAGCTAAACAATGCCTATAATTTTCAGTTCTGGATCTGATGCCCCCTTATGTCCTCCAGGGGCACTGTACAACAAACGAGAGTAGTACATACATGCCAGGTATACAACTCATACAATAAATAAAATAAATAAATAAATAAATAAATAAATAAATAAATAAATAAAATAAGAAATAACTTTTTCTTTCCTTTTTTTTTGTCCTTTTTGATACAGGGTGCCTGTAGCCTAGCTGGCCCCCGGAATTTGCTTAATATAGACCAGGCTGGCTTCAAATTACAAGAGATCCACCTGCTTCTGCCTCCCAAGTGCTGGATTAAAGGCCTGAGCTACCATACCAGTTGGTAACTTTTTTTCTTTTTAGTTTTTTCCTTTTTTTTTTGGTATTTTTTTGGAAGGCAGGGTCTCCCTTTAGTCCAAGTGCTGTCTGAGCTTCCTCATGTACGACCCAGGTGGGCCTTGAAACTACCAGAGATCCACCCCCGACCTCTCCTCGTGAGTGTGGAATTTAAAGGCATGCACACCAACCACACACCCCGCTAACTTTTTTCTTTAAGAGTCTGGAAATAGAGTTACTTTTCACTGTGTGAAACAAGAGAGCTCTAAAGATCCATTTAACTTTTCAGAAGTGACATTCAGAACTTAAACTCTAGGCCTCAGCTAAAAAAAAATCCCACTTGAGTTTTGATGGCCAACGGTTTTTCTTTGGTGACTGTTTTTACTTTGCAAACCATAGCTACAAGAAGCCACCAGGTTTAGTTTGGGTTTGGTTTTTCCTCAAACTAAGTTTCAAAAACAATGTTAATTTGGGTTTCACTTCACTGACAAACCCATGAGGAGATTAGCTTATGAAGAGGCTCATTCCCACTTTCAGTTCCACATTCTCTCCCTCTCGTCTGCTTAATTGCTTTCTTAGGATAGTTCAAGTCCGTTTCTTTCTTCATATAAAAAAGTAACCATCCTTGGGAGGCACCTCTAACACTTTATCCACCAGGACTGGCCAATTTTAAATTATGGGAGGTCAAAGAAAATGCACTCGTTTTTAAACGGACCCTGGCTGCAGAATCCCATTTATGGAGGGAGTGTCTGGGGAAAGTTCAAGGCACTGGGAGCCTCACATACTCAGGATTCAAAGAGGACAGCAGAGGTTCAGAATCTCTGGAGAGCCCTGTCACAACCAGAAGAAGCTGTCAGATCGCCCCAAGCGTGTACTGCTGACTTAGAATATTACCTTGTAAGCAGAGCAGTTCCTGACTGTATGAAGTACACATCCAATTCCAGAAAGCTGTGCAAATGTTTGTACATAAAATAAGGAATTTGCATCCTGATAGCCACCTTTTACCTCACCTCTCTTCTGTTCTATGTCTTTAGATGCAGTGTCCATTGTTAAGAGACACAGACTTGGATATGCATGGAAATAGCTTCTATAGCTTTATAGATATTAACTAGTCCATAGGCAAGTATTTGTCTGAACAGTACCTGTTCCCCATGTGCCTGTATATCCCAATTAATTGATATTCGGTCTCTCTCTTGGATGAATAACCCATGGATGTTGCCACAAGCTTAACATCTCTAACAGATTTAGGATGATATCGTATACAGCCACAGTAAGGACCCTGCAATCTTTACAGGGGAGGAAAACTGTAATCCAGTGGATTAAGACACCATTCCAAACATTGTGTCTATACCAAGTAACCTACCATAATATTAGGCTGTTAAATACCTATATATCTAAGTTGTTGCTCATTAGTAGGATTGGAAAGCTTCTACCTGGACAACTGTCAGCCCCATGAAAGGAAAAGCCAGAATGATCGCAGAGTCCAGCAACAGCTCCAGAAGAGAGTGGAACTGTTTTGCTTCTTGCAAACCACCTGGCCCCTCTTCTAAGCTAGAACAATCTGGGAAAGGGGGAGGGGGATGGTAGAAATGTAAGGAGCCTGTGCGATTTGGGGTGAAGGCTTAAGGGAACTATGACACATATAGTCTGGACACTATTTGATCAACTTGATGAACAAACGATTCAACCCTCCCAGCTGGATGGTGGGGCCTTGTGGGGGTTTGGGCACAAACAGCCTGCAATTTGGTTTGCAATGAGGAATGCTTGTAGCTCATGGATTATCACTTATGCTAAAAAATGAAAAAAAAAAAAAGCAGAGAAAGATGGAAGGCAGTTATGGCAAATTACATGATCTGGGATGGGGTGGGGGTGGAAGGGACGGGGGGGGAAGGGAAAGGGAAATATGCCTGATCTGAATTGGAAAATGATGTACGAAATGCACAAAGCATCAATAAAAATTAAATTTAAAAAAAATGGACACCGCATCTAAAGACACAGAATATGGGGCTGGAGAGATAGCCTAGCGGTTAAGAGCGCCGACCGCTCTTACAGAGGACCCGGGTTCGATCCCCAGCACCCACATGGCAGCTGAGAACCGTCTGAAACTCCAATTCCAGGAGAACTCCAGTTCCAGGGGAATCCGACACCCTCTTCTGACCTCTGCGGCATTGCACGACACGGGTGCACAGACTTGCATGCAGACAGTACATTCATACATATATGGAAATAAATAAAATTAATTAAAAAAAATTGCTGTAAAGTGTGTCCTAATCCCAAGGAAAATTTTATTTAATGATTGTTTTATAAAACTCAAGTCAGCAACTCAAAGAGCAATTTTTCAAATCAAACATTCTAACCCAATACAGTCCAAAGATAGACTACAGATATGTGCTGAGGCATGGTGGCACGAAAATACTAAACATCTTTGTTTTTATTATTTAAATCATTATGCTTCTGTAAGAACAGAAAGCTATATGCCCAGTAAAAGCAGTGCAACTCATGAAGTTCAATATCTGGAATCTAAGTGGAAGTGTTCCAGGTATTGTGCACTGGTGTTCCTGGTGTGATGGTGTGTGCAGTGTGATGTGTGCATGTTGTGTGTTCAGAGCCAAGGCTGCAATTGTTGTGCAATGAAATATGGGCTACCATTGCCACAGACACCTCAGATTCATTATGCATTTGATTTATAGTAAAACTTTGGCCATTGTGTGTTCAGAAACCTTAATTGTTGGCCAACTTTTTTTTTTGTAATCTTCACATCTAGTTATGGGACCCCTGATGAGATCATGAACCCGTTTAAGAAGTTTTACCAGCTGGGCGTGGTGGCGGACACCTTTAATCCTAGCACTCAGGAGGCAGATGCAGGCAGGTCTTTGTGAGTTCAAGGCCAGACTGGTCTACAGAGTGAGTTCCAGGACACCTGGGGCTACAGGGAGACCGTCTCTCAAAAAGACAAAAAAAAAAAAAGAAGTTTTACCTCATCCACCATGTCTTTGCTAGGTATGGGAACAACATAGACATGGAAGGGAAAGGGCTCTGGAATGGATTTCTTTCTGCTTTTATCATAGGCCTGTTACTTAATGTGTGTCACCTTGGGCGAGTTAGTCTCTCTCTGCTCTAGTATTCATGAACATAATGAGATAGCAATGCTAATACTCTCATAAGATTTGGTGAGAATTGAATGTATTAGCACAGGACTTTAGCAGAGTGTGTTTAGTGTGTTATCATCAGGATAAGCTGTATGAACCTTGGCTTCTCTATCTCCATAGCATGGAGCTATCAATTCCTGCATTGTGGTCATTATAAGACTACAACGAGATACTGTCAGGCATATAACCTAGGGTAATCTGTTGTTTACCTTGGTAATTAGATAGCATTTTATTTGGCAGAGACACTAGTTGATACCCCATGGCTTTGGCCCCTAGACATAGTCCACTAGCTAAAATAAGCATGTATTATATAGAATTATAAATATTGTATGGTGTCATCTATGCCATATTTGTGTCTGGCTCCTATCACTTAATGTAAAGCTTTCATCATGACATAGCAAGTTTAAAAATGGTTACAGGTCAACATGAATTACTTAATACAATGTAGAGAGACCCAATAAATGTAAATTAAATTTAAATGCAACTTTTTATCATAAACAATTTCCCTGAGTCTTTCAAGGAAGATTATGCTATGTTCATGCATTCTTTAAGAAAGAAGTCAGGGGCTCACCAAGAACAAACCCTAATGTAAAGTGTGCACTTGGATAGTGATGATATGTCAGTATGGGTTCATGTAGTTCAACATATCCACCATTTTTGTGCTGACAATGGGAAAAACCTAAAAGGTAGAAGAAATATGGAAAAATCTCTGTACTTTCCATTCCATACCGTTGTGATCATATGACTACTCTAAGGCAATAATACATTTTACAAAAAAAATTAAAATAATTTTTAACATATCAGCATATGCTTTCTGATTACAGAATTGGGGGGAGCTTAGAAATTAAGACACAGGATACAGCATCCA
Source organism: Rhizomys pruinosus (assembly GCA_009823505.1). Classification (NCBI taxonomy): domain Eukaryota; kingdom Metazoa; phylum Chordata; class Mammalia; order Rodentia; family Spalacidae; genus Rhizomys; species Rhizomys pruinosus. The sequence goes on along the minus strand of VZQC01011429.1, from coordinate 2,100,163 downwards.
TAAATCAAAGATGGGCTTATATTGAAAAATAAGGCAAATATGGTATGGTGAGTTCATGAAAACATCATTCGCATTATCAGTACTAGGGCTTGAATCAAGGGCACCATGCATGTGAGAGGCAAGCCCCTTACCACTGACTTGCAGCCCCATCTTATGAGTTACAGTGTCACTCTGGCCTTTAAGAATTTGACTGTAGACAAATGTAAGCTCAAAGATGAAAGCTGAAGTTTTTCAGTTACATCTAAACTCTACCTTTATGTATAATAAAAAGATGTAAGCTTTCACATGTGAACTTGTGGCAATGTCAAAATCAGTCATGGGACCCATACCAACTGGGACAAGGTCTCAAAGTGGAGCAAGAGAAATAAATGTGGGGGGGACTGACCCTGGACTGAGAACTACAAGAGATTGAGTATTGTTGGGTGAGGAAAAGAATTCCTTGCCTAGGATTTCTACACGTGCTGACTAGACTACAGTGGATCTATTTGCACAGAAGGGCGCCTGGGTTTGGGAGTTTGACTGAATGAGGCTTAGTGTGCATGAGTTCTGATTGGAGATTCGACCATGGAGGGGATTGGGTTTAACTGATAACTATTGCATGAGTTGTACAAATGCTCAATAAATTATATATATTAAATAAATACATAAACTAACAAAGACACAAAAAATAAAACAATTTATTCATAAAGTTATAGCTTCCTCAAGAATGAATGTATTTATCTATGTGTCTCAGTAACTAACATTTTACAGTATGATATTCATAATTATTCCTAGAAAATGTAGAACAAATATTTCCTTACTGAGTCATCTCTTCTTAGAATCACAAGAGGCATTTTTCCTTTGCTTGGTAGTGCCAATCATGATATATCTGATTTTATTTCCCATAAGTAGACCACACAGAAGAATAGTTCTGAATATGAGTCTCATAAACCTGATGATAAAACTGCTGTGAATAAAGTTTAAAAATCATTTTTAAAAGCTGGACATGGTGGTGCACGCCTTTAATCCTAGCACTTGGGAGGCAGAGGCAGGCGGATCTTTGTGAGTTCAAGGCCAGCCTGGTCTACAGAGTGAGTTCCAGGCCAGCTGGGGCTACAGGGAGACCCTGTCTCGAAAAGACCCCCCCCAAAAAAAATCATTAAAAAAAAAAAGAAAGAAGTCAGGAGAGGCAGAGGCAGGTGAATCTCTGTGAGTTCAAGGCCAGCCTGAGCTCTAGGCCAGCTGGGACTAAAGGGAGACCCTGTCTGAAAAATACCACAAAAGAAGGAAAGAAAGGAAGGAAGGAAGGAAAGAAGGAAGGAAGGAAGGAAGGAAGGAAGGAAGGAAGGAAGGAAGGAAGGAAGGAAGGAAGGAAGGGCGAACTCAGGGACCATTGTGGAAGAGGGGGCAGAAATATAAGACCCAGGGAGGGGGCACATGACCATATGGAGATAGAGTCCTACGAGCTCCTGGGACCCTGCTCATATGAACCTACAGCAATGACGTCAGTATGCACAAGACCTATAGAAACTCAAGCAGACAAAAACCCCAGCACAGAACTGTAGAAATGGACAACAAGCCCCAGTCTTAGCCAAATAATTATTAGCAGCTGATTAGTGCCGAGTGAGAAAGAACAGATCTCCTTAAAAGGAAGGACTCTATATAGGCTGACTAGACCCAAGGGGATGAACTTGCACTGAGGAATGTCTGGGGACACTAACTTGACACAAGTGACAGAATGTATGAATTCCAGGAGGGGGCTACAGGTGCCAGCGGGGAAGGGAGGTAATGATGATTAACCTTGTAACAGTTTGTTTTAAAGATGAGTGTTTAGAGGCATCTCAGCTGCTGGAAGCTTCCTTCGCCTTCTGGGGCTCCAGTCTCACAGATTGGAGATTGTGGTCATTTTGCTATGTTGTCTGTTCATTCCATTATTTATTTATTTATTTATTTATTTATTTATTTATTTATTTTTGGTCTTTTTGAGGCAGGGTCTCCCTTTAGTCCCAGCTGGTCTAGAGCTTACCATGTAGACCAGGCTGGCCTTGAACTCACAGAGATCCACCTGCCTCTGCCTCTTGTGCTGGGATTAAAGGCATACCCGGCCTTCATTCCTTTTTTGGGGGGGGGTATTTTTTAAGACAGGGTCTCCTTTAGTCTCAGCTGGCCTGGAGCTCACTCTATAGACCAGGCTGGCCTTGAACTCACAGAGATCCGCTCCGCCTGCCTCTGTCTCCCGAGTTGGTTGGTCTGCGAAGGCGATGCTCTCCTGCTGCCGCTTCATCCTGTAGGGCTGGGCTTCTTTTTTATTTTCTTTTTTTTTTTGGTCTTTTCGAGACAGGGTCTCCCTGTAGCCCCAGGTGTCCTGGAACTCACTCTGTAGACCAGGCTGGCCTGCCTCTGCCTCCCAAGTGCTAGGATTAAAGGGCTGTACTTCTTTTTTTTTTTTTTAATTTTATTTATTTCTGTATGTGTATGAATGTACTGTCTGCATGCAAATCTGTGCACCCGTGTCGTGCAATGCCGTGGAGGTCAGAAGAGGGTGTCGGATTCCCCTGGAACTGGAGTTCTCCTGGAATTGGAGTTTCAGATGGTTCTTGGCCGCCATGCGGGTGCTAGGGATCGAACCCGGGTCCTCTGCAAGAGCGGTTGGCACTCTTAACCGCTAGGCCATCTCTCCAGCCCCAGAGCTGTGCTTCTGATTCCTATCCTCTCTTTCCTCATGCTGTGAATGATGACTGTTAGACGTGTTAATCTCATATCAAGATTGACTCTTTTCATTTATTCCTGCATTCTCCTTTTTCTCAACTGATGGTGGTACAGATACAATGGCCCAAGACCAGCCACTCTGCTGGTCCTCCTGACACTGTGACTGTGTTTTCCTGGTTTGTTGAGAGGTTTCTGTGGCAACTTTAAATCCTTTGCTGAAGTTACAATTGTGAAGAAAATGACAACCCTTGATTTACCAAACTTAGAACCAGTAGTTATAGTTTTATAAAGGCAACAGGATTTGTTAATTCCACTGTCACACTGAAGAGAGCTGTGTGATTACTCTTGGGGAATAAGCAGTCAGTGGTCTACAGTGACTGTGATGAAAGTTTTCTTTTGTGAGGATCAGAGAAGCATCAATTTCCTTTTTAGTGATCATGGTTCACCTTAAATTACTAAAACAATGGCAGTTGTTCCTTTACTCTAAATCTCTTGGCTTCGGGTTTGTGTACTTCTTAAATCTAACTAGGAATGGTGGCACATGCTTTTAACCCCAGCACTCGGAGGGCAGAGGCAGGTAGATCTCTGTGAGTTCAAGGCTAGCCTAGTCTATACAGCAAGCTCCAGGCTAGCTGGGACTAGAGGGAGACCCTGTCTCAAAAAGACCAAAGAATAATTTTATAATAAATGATTTCTTATAGTTTTACATAATTGTCTCCAAATTCCTAATTATCATGTTGAAGCTTCATCTAACCCAGAGTCCACCATTGTTAGTAGCGGTTACTGCCCAAGTCAAACTTAGGGTGTAGATTTGCCACCGAGGGTAAAGTCCATATGGGCCCAACTTCCTCTTGGAAGTCCCAGGAATACCTAATAACTGCCTCATGATGATCTCTGTCCAGCCCCTCCTTAATGCTTAAATATCATGCCTTGGTGTTTGCCCCACCAACCTTGTTCTCCCATGGTGCACTTCTTCTAGTTGATTGTAATGGGCAGGCAGCCATAAGCCTCTTCTGCCAAGTCTGGTCAAAGTAGGTTTTCCTCTAAAGACTATGAGCTGAGCCAGCATCTTACCATTTTGTGGGAAACTTCCTCCTTTTAGTAGTTGATTGCATTGGATCCCCAGGGCTGATGAATGTCTTGCAGCCTTGATACACTTCCCTTTTGGGGAAATAAGCTGGCCTACTCCCAAGTTTCTATAGCCCCGCATCCTAATTACAGAGATTGGAAAATCATTCTAGAGATTCACAGAAAAATAAACAGAACCCTCCATGTATGTTACCCTCTATCTATTCCCCCATCGACTCCTTTGGAAATGTAGCTGATTATTGGTTTCTAAGGCCAGATGGCACAAAAATTCTCATTCATTCAGAGGTAAGGTCATCAACTGTTTCCATCTTTTGGTAAGGTAATTTTGAAATATGTGTCAGATCCACTTAAAAAACCCTCAGAACTGCTCATTTTTTTTCTGGGAATTTATCCTAAAGACATGACCAGATGTGCAGAAAAATTTATGTTCGAGAATATCATGCAGAATTTCTGTGTTGAGAAAATTGGGAGACAGTCTAATTGTCCAAAATAAGACTACGTAAAATCAGTGCCTTTATTATATGACCATTAAATTGTGGGTTTTGAATGATGTTTTGAAAGAAGACCTGGAAAATCCAGAGAGGTCAGGAAAGTAATAAATGTGGGGGGGGAGCTTTATGGGTCGCGAGATAAACTGCAGTGATATGAAGGTGGAAAGGAGAGTAATAGAGTAGGAAAGGTTAAATGGAGTGGGGATGGGAGGGTGGGGCAGAGGAGGGAGAATGTCTGGAATAACTAACACTAAAACACCATATGGTGGGCTGGAGAGATGGCCTAGTGGTTAAGAGCGCTGACCGCTCTTACAGAGGACCTGGGTTCGATCCCCAGCACCCACATGTTGGCTAAGAACCTTCTTTAACTCCAGTTCCAGGGGAATCAGACACCCTCTTCTGCCTCCGCAGCATTGCACGACACGGGTGCACAAACCTGCATGCAGACAGTATGCACAAACCTGCATGCAGACAGTACATTCATACACATACAGAAATAAATTTAAAAAATTAAAAAAAAAAAGAAAACACCATATAGAAACCTATCACTATAAAAGCAGCTTAAAGTATACACATACACATTATAAAAAGAGACTGATTGGAAGGAGTTATAAGAATTAATAATGGGGATGTTGTCCTAACTAGACACCATAGGCTAGCAAAGTAAAAGCCCAATGCCAGGCATGAAGTCCCCACTTTGGAAGCTGTTGACCAGGGGTCCTATAGACCCTCACACAATACTGTCCATTGCCCCTTCTTGATCCCCTTCTTGGTTACCCACCAGGACTTGATAGTAAAGCCCTGTTGCTAAAGATACTACATGCATGAGCTATAGAACAGACAAGGAGAAATCAAGCTGGTGCTGACTTCGAAGCTTCATCTCTGTGGGCTAGCTTCCATAGTACTAGAAGGTTCTATGCATGCCACCAAGAGAAAGTTAATCACCACCCTTACCTAGATGTGAATCCTCTGAGCCACAACTGGCCTGGTCAGTTCCTCATATGAACTCACAGCAGAAATGACAACATGTGCCGGTCTCACCTAAGCTCAAGCCAGACAAAATCCCAGGATAGATGTGGGGAAGTGGGTAAGGAAGCCCAACCCTACCGGAGGAATTACGGGAACTGATGGGTGCTGGGAGGAGAGAATCAGTCTTCTTTATGGGTGAGACTCTTGGTGGATTGGTCCACACTGAAGGGCGTTTGGAGACACAAGTTTGACTCTATAGGTGTGTGTGTGTGTGTGTGTGTGTGTGAGAGAGAGAGAGAGAGAGAGAAAGAGAGAGAGAGAGAACATGAAATTATGAAATTGGGTGGGAGTAGTAAGGGAGTGCAGATGGGGAGGGAATTTAAATATGATCAAAATACATTGTATGAAACTTGCAAATGCAATAAAAAATTTCCAAAAATTTCAAAGAGTCTGAGAAATGAGAGTCTATCAGTGAAGAACAGGACATATTGCTTTAAGGGATAATATTATTCCAACTTTATAAAAAGAGGAAGAACATTTGTGTGTATGCATGCTGCTGGCAAGCATAAAAAAGTTACCATTTATCTCTGGGCAGCATAATTACTGGTGTTTTTTTTGTTTTTTTTTTAATTTTATTTATTTATTTTATGTGTATGAATGTACTGTCTGCAATGTCATGTCATGCAATGCCGTGGAGGTCAGAAGAGGGTGTCGGATTCCCCTGGAACTGGAGTTCTCCTGGAACTGGAGTTACGGATGGTTTTCAGCCTCCATGTGGGTGCTGGCAATCAAACCCGGGTCCTCTGCAAGAGCAGTTGGTGCTCTTAACAGCTGGGCCATCTCTCCAGCCCTACTGGTGGTTTTTTAAAAATGCATTATTCTCTGCAAGAGCAGTCAGTGCTCTTAACCGCTAGGCTACCTCTTCAATCCCCAACACCCACATGGTGGCTGAGAACCATCTTTAACTCCAGCTCCAGGGGAATCCGATGCCCTCTTCTGACCTCTGCGGCATTGCATGACATGGGTGCACAGACCTACATGCAGACAGTACATTCATACACATAAAAAATAAAAATAAATAAGTAAAAAATGCATTATTCTATTCTCTATAATTAATGTGTTACTTTCCTAATCAGAAAAAAACAATCATTGTGATTTCTCTACAGCAGTCAGATCACAGAATGCAGACATGAAAACACCACAAGCTTCTAGCTGTTTTCCCTTGTTTCATTCTTTTTCAGTGTGTAGAAGAAAGAGAAACAAGGAAACATCACAAGGGTGATGCCTCGGTGGGTGAAATTCTTACTATGCAAACATGAAGGCTTGAGTTCAGATCTCCAGCACCCACATAAAAGGTTAAGCAGGGGCTGCAGAGAAATGGCTCAGCACTTAAGAGACTGTGTGATCTTGCAAAAAGACACAGGTTCAATTCCCAGCACCTACATGGTGGCTAACAACTGTCCATAACTCCGGTTCCAGGGGATTTAATGCTCTCTTCCAATCTCCATGGGAACACATGACATGGGTTCAGGCAATACTCATACACATAAAATAAAAATAATAAATAAAATAAAATAATGTTTTTAAAGGTTGGACAGAGAAACGCTCTCCTTTAATCTCAGAGCTGGGAAGTAGAGACAGGAGGATCCATGGAGCTTGCCCAGATAGCCAGACTACACAATTGGTGAATTCCTGATTCAGTAAGAGACCCTGTCACAAAAATTAAGATGGAGGGCCAATAAGATGACTCAGCAAGTAAAAGTACTTCATGCAAGGCTAGTGATGAGAGTTTGATCCCCTAGAGCTCACATAAATGTGGAAGGAAACAACCACGACCACCATGCTGCAGAAGGCATGTCAAGTTCTCTCCCCCATTTTCAAGGTCGGAAAACAGTGGCACAAATGTTGGGGAAACAGGCTGTAAGCTGGGGACACTGCGTGAAATGCTTCTTCTTCTCACCTCTGTGTTCTTCCCATTGGGATTTTTGTTGTTGGAAGTGGTGTCTCACTGAGTTTCCAAGGCTGGTCAAATTGAGCTCAAATAATCCTCCTGCCGTAGTGTCCTCAGAGCTGGAGTACACTTTGAGCGTCACCCCCCACAACTCAACTGTTATATTTTTTATATAAATTAAGTCTTACTCTGTATTTCAGCTTTCTCTCTCTCTCTCTCTCTCTCTCTCTCTCTGAATAAACTTCTCAGTAGGGCGTGGTGGCACACACTTTTAATCCCAGCACTTGGGAGGCAGGGGCAGGTGGATCTCTGTGACTTTGAGGCCAGTCTGGTCTACATAGTGAGTTCCAGGCCAGCTGAAGCTCCAGGGAGACCCTGTTTCCAAAAGACAAAAAAAGAAGAATAAAAACAATTTATACAATTTTCACAGTAGTGAACTTGTTAGCTAAGATCTCGCCTAAACAGTGCCAGTTTTCAAAAAAAAAAAATTACCTAATTCACCGGAATAAAACTACACACTGCAACTGTCTGCACAGGGGGATGGCTGTGGCCTTTTTGCATGTGTCTTGTAATTTGGGTGGTCATCATTGTGAACAAGTGTCTGACACAAATGTCTTAGACTGATAAGGTTGAGGAAACCATCATCTCCCGCTATTCTTCATAGATGATACTCCCAGCAGGAAGCATTAAAATCTGCCTGAGCAGGGGAAGGCCTGATGGGCTTTGTGTGACGCTTCTGGGAAGAGCTGACCAGGCTGTAAATACTACTGTGTCCAATTCGGTTGTGAAACCAGCCTTCAACCATTCATGTCACTCAGCCCTGAAAATACCTTCTAATTATGGTGAAAGATAATCTTGCCACTGTCTGAAGGGCAGAGATCCTGCCCCTTGGAACAAGGATTCCTGGGTCCTACTTAGCTAGATCCTCAAACCAAGGAGGATATGAGCAGGTGGACCAGAGCTCTGGAAAGCCAAACATTATGATTTGCATTTTATGATAAGGAAATGCAGACTGAGCAGTCACGCTGTTTGCTGAAGGCCAGGTGACTGAGCACCTGTCTCTCAAGGCTGCTGCCGGGCATAGCCTCCAGGCACTTGAATCTGAGTGTAAAAGATGCCTTTGAAGACTTGTCTAAGAGAAAGAATGTAAACTATTTCATTAGTTTATCTGTTTATTTGTTTATACAGAGACTTTGGCTCAGTGAGTATAACCAGCTGGCCCTGGACCTCAGATCTGCCTTCCACATTTTTATATCAACTACATATTTAGTTAATGTTTTTGATTACTGAATTAAATAAAACACCATTCAAACTAATTTCACCCTTTTAATTTTTGTCATCTTAAAAGTGGTTATTCAAAACTTTTATTTTTTGTGGTGCCTCATTGGATCCAAGGCTTTATAAAGGCCAGGCAAGGAGCCCAGTGCTGAGTTACACCTCAGCCCATGAAAACTTTGAGGTATGAATGTGGCTTGAATTAGATTTGTATTGACTGGCAACGTTACAGAACCATTTCCTCATCTGTGAGCTGGCGTAACAGCAAGGAAACCCCCACACCCTGCTTCACTTTACTGTGTGTTGCAGCTGCTACATTCCTCTGTAAATGTAGTGGGTCTGTTCTCACCTTTACCCAGTAGCTGTAACGGTCATTAGTATTTTGAAACAAAACATCCTTTTTGTGGTGCTCAGGGTGAAGCCCAGATCCCAGTGCATGCTGGGCAAAGGCTCTTCCGCTGACCTACACTCCCAGCCCTATAACACATTTTTTTTGTCCTGTTTTTTTTTTTTTGTTTTTTGGTTGTTTTTTTTGTTGTTGTTCTTTTTGAGACAGGGTCTCCTTGTAGCCCCAGCTGGCCTGGAACTTGCTACGTAGACCAGGCTGTCCTAGATCTTACAGGGATCTGCCTGCCTCTGCCTCCAATGTGTGGGGATTAAAGGCAAACTGCCATGCTCATCCAATACTGTTTTATTGAAGAGGCCTAGACCGGAAACTTCAATATCACTGAGGTACACCTAGGCTACCTATAATCCCCAAATCGCCTGTGTTCTAAAGCTGATTTCTCTCCCATACCTCTTGCTGTGCTTTTGCATGCAAGGCCCAGGTGTATTAAAAACACTGTGGAGACAAGGTGGCTCAGCAAGTAAAGACGCTTTCAGCCAAGAATGATGACCAGAGTTTGATCCCTGGAATTCCCATGATAGGAAGAGAGAATCAACTCCTTTCAGTTGACCTCCTCACATGCACTGTGTCATGCGCACCTTCCCCCCAACATACAACCATACACATAAAAAAATCTTGAAAAACAGTGTTCCACCCGAATTCCTCTTTAGGAAGGGCATGATTTTTAGTCATGTGTTATTTGAACTCTTGTGATGTACAATTTCTAAGCATCCAGTCAGAAATTAGCAACTGTAGCCAAGATCTTGAGTGTCCCTCCCCTAAAGACGAGGATCAGAGAATGAACTTATTCATAACCCCCCCAGGGGGCCCAGGGAGGAGATGCACTGACATTTCAACAGCAAACACACACAAGGTAATTCTTTTCCACAGAGGCTCATGGAGCGTTGGGCTGGATGTGATGTGAATTATTCATGGATTCCTCCACATCACCCTCCAGTTGAAGGTTGACATCAGGGCAGGACCCTTAGTTCCCTCTGCTGAGCATCTGAACATAGACAGGGTCAGCACCCCATCCTAGAATGGGTTTGTCCTCCCCAAAGCAAACCACTGACACCTAATTAATTGACCATAGTGTTAGTTTTCTTTGTCTATCTATCAGACACCAGTTGATTCATCCAGAAGCAAGCCCCCAACTCCTAACTGAACAAGTCCAAATAATTTATGAAATTGGTGTATGGTGCCCTTCTTTCCACAAAGAACTTATGGTGGTCATGTAACAATAGAGTGGCCACACAACACAAATGGCCTTTTCAGAATTTTCCAGTGTCTTCTGGACAGAAATTAAAATTTTATACAGAGCCCAAACAGACTGATGAGAAGTAGAGCAGCAGGAAATAGTGGGAACTGTGTCCAACCAAAGAGCCCAGACCCATCTGCAGGGATGGCTGGTGCCTGACCCCAGAAAGTGGTAGTCTTATGAAGGTGTGCTTGGTACTGCAAATTTTCTCATCCTAAAAAGTCATATTCTAGGGACTGGAGAGATGGCCTAGTGGTTAAGAGTGCCGACTGCTCTTGCAGAGGACCCGGGTTCTATCCCCAGCACCCACATGGTGGCTGAGAACTGTCTTTAACTCCAGTTCCAGGGGAATCTGACACCCTCTTCTGACCTCCGCAGTATTGCATGACACGGGTGCACAAACCTACATGCAGACAGTACATTCGTACACATAAAAATAAATAAATAAATAAATAAATAAAACTTTAAAAATTCATATACATAAAAAAAGTCAGATTCTAGCCTAGTGTGATTGGAGCATGCCTTTAATCCCAGCACTTGGGAAGTAGAGACAGGTGGATCTCTGTGAGTTCAAAGCCAGCCTGGTCTATAATAGTGAGTTCTAGGACAGCTTGGAAATACAGGGAGATCCTATCTCAAAAAGACCAAAAAAAAAAAAAAAGTCAGTTTCTCATGTAGAGATCTGATTTTTAAAATCTTGAGCTGAACAAACTCATCAATTGATCCTGTTCAGCTGGACTTATTACCCATTTCTCTGATCTTGCTTTACTTATTTTTTTAAAGTGTGCATGTACTGGTGTGTGCGCGCGCGCGCGTGTGTGTGTGTGTGTGTGTGAATACAGACCTGCGTACACCATGGCATGGGTGTAGAGGTCAGTGGACAACCTCCAGTGTGAGTTCTCGCCTTCCTCCTTGCCCGAGGTAGGGTCTCTTGTTTGCCACTGTGTATGGCAAGCTCTCTGCTCTGCACGCTTCCGGACATTCTTGTGTCTCCACCTCCCATTTTGACATAGAGTCCTGGGATTACAGACACAGATGTCTTACTATGTCTGGCTTTCGCGTGGGTTCTGGGGCTCTGAATGGGGTCCTCACACATGCGCAGCAAGCGGCTTGCCCACTGAGCCATTTCCGGCAGGCCGGTGAATGGTAGTTTTTCCTGAAAAGGAAATCTAGTCCTGCTTCTTGTTCCTCCTTCCGTGGCGCATGACATTTATATCAGTTATGATTTTCCAAAGCTAGACACCACTCTACTAGGTTGATGATTGTTCAGACTTTTCTTCCCGTGTTCTCTTGGTTTCTCATCGTTCTCTGGACTCAGAAGAGGTAGCATGAACAGGAGTTGGGACTGGCCTTTCTCTCTGATTGCACAACCTCCTCTCCCAGTGTACTAGTTACTTTTCTGTTGTGATAAAACACCATTATCAAAGCAACTTATAGAAGAGTTTATTTCGCTTACTATTCACAGGGTTAGAGTCCATAATGGCAGAGGAGGTATGGTGGTAGAGGGGGCTGGAGTAGAAAATCAAATGGTCGCATCTTCAAACAGGCACGGGAAGCAGAAAGCGAATGGGAATCTGGCAAGTCGTAGGAACTCAAAGCTCACCTCCAGTGATGTGCTTCTTCCAGCAGGCCACATCCTCTAAAACCTCCCCAAACAGTGCCAGTTGGAGACAAAATGTCCAAATATTCAGAGCCGATAGGGGACATTCTCATTCAAACCACTATACCAAGAAAAGGTAGATCCACCTTCCCTTCTAAGTGCCATCTTCTGCACTACCAGAGGGTTTCCCATGTCACTGGAGCTCAGGAGAGGACTGAGAGGGGATTGGGTCGCGATGGCAGGTCTAGGGCGGGGGAAGCCGTATCCAGACTCATCTTTGCCACAGGTGACTGGGACCCCCGACCTGCTGTGCTCCCAGGTCTCCATTTGGGAGAACACTTCTTTTTCTGGAGCTTGTTCTTTAATAAAGCCCACCAGTCAGGCTTGGAGAGATGGCTCAGTGGTTAAGAACACTGCCTTGCAGAGGACCCGAATTCCCAGCACCCACATTGGGAAGGTCATAAATACCTGTAACTCCAGCTCCAGAGGATGCAAGGCCCACTTTTGGTGTCCAAGGGCACCTGTGCTCATGTGCACATACCCCCCACCCTCCATGCATACAAATAATTTAAAACAATAAAAAATAAAGCTCACAACTGCCACTCAACCAGATGATTTGCCTTTGAGAACAAGCCCTGGGATTCTGAGAAAAACAGGCTATTTTTTGCATAGTATCCAAAATCTTTTTTTTTTTTTTTTTTTTTTTTTTTTTTTTTTTTTTTTGAGGAGACGAACTTTCCCTATAGCCACAACTGACCTGGAACTAGATATGTAGATAAGGCTGGCTTCCCTCTCACAGAGAACTGCCTGCTTCTGGGTCCTGAGTACTGGGATTAAAGGCATGCTCCACTATGCCCAGTGGATTGCTTTTTATTTTGAATTGACAAATAAAAGTTACATATGGGGGCTGGAGAGATGGCTCAGCGGTTAAGAGCACTTGCAGAGGACCCAGGTTTGATTCCCAGCACCCACATGGCAACTAAGAACTGTCTTTAACTCCAGTTTCCGGGGAATCTGATGCCCTCTTCTGACCTCTGCGGCATTGCATGACATGGGTGCACCAACCTACATGCAGACAGTACACTCATACACATAAAAAATAATAAATAAAAAAAATTTTTTAAAGCTACATATTTATAGTGTGCAACATACTGTTATGCATATACTCATTGTGGAACAGCTGCATCAAGCTGAACATGCAATCTATTAGCTAGTTTCACAAGTGTGCAGCATATTTTATTAATGATAGTCATCGAGCTGGAAATAGACCTCTTGAACTTATTCCTTCTGTCTAACAGGCATTTTGCATCCTTTAACCAACATCTCCCCAATTACAATCCTCCCACTCCTGATAACCACCATTCTGCTCTTTGCCGATAGGAGACTCTTCTTCGAATTCCCATACAAGTGAGATCCTGCCATTTTGGATTTGGCTTATTTCACCTGGCACTGTATTTCAATCTCACGTGTGTTGTTGGAAGTGGCACAATTTCCTTCTTTCCCAAGGCCAAATGATGTTCATTAGGCATGTATATCACATTTTTAAAGCTCAGTTATCTATTCAACATTTAGATTTCATCGGTCTTGACTATTGTGAACAATGCCACAATAAATATGAGAGTACGGATGTCTTTTCAACAGGCCAATTTTATTTCCCTCAGATAAATAACCAATAGTAAGGTTGATGGATCCTAGGGTATTTCTATTTTTAATTTTCTGATGATCTTCCATTATTTCTTCTACAGTTTACAAATTTATACTCTGACCAACAGTGCTATAGATCCTTTTCTCTCCACATAGACTATTCTTTCTTAATGCTCAGCATTCAAAGTTTTGGGAAGTACAATATTATTGCAATAAATGTCAAATATATTTTTGGGGAATTGAAAGAAGACAGTTTCCTCCTGTATCAGGAAACAGAGAAACACTCAGTGAAGCAACATTTGTCCCTACCTGCACACCAGAAAGTCCCTCCATGCAGCAGAAAGTCTGCACATCTGTCTCTGCATGCATCACACTATGAGTCAAGATGATACTGATAGTGGCCCACGTCACAGGTCAATGTCCTGGAAGGATACCATTCTATGTAATACTGTCTCCAGCTGGAAAATGCAGAGTTTCCCCTGTTCTGAGTCTCCTGCTACATGGGTAGACTTTATTAGGTCAGTGGATTCACCCCACCTTGAACCTTATGGGGCTTCCTTATCTGTGGCTAGTAACCCCAATACAGAAATTTTGAGGGTTTTTTTTTCTACTTGGGAATAGGAGAACTGCCTAATCTTTGAGGCTGTGATGTGTGCACATTTTTGCCTCTGTCTTTTTCTTGGTGATACATACATGCATTTTGTCTTTGCAGTCTCCTAAGTTGACTGTCAGGTTGCAACAACCTAGAATCATCTAGAAAGAGTCTCCATGACAGACTGTCTACATTGGATTGGCCAGTAAATATGCTTGTTGGGATTATCTTAATTAATGGATATGGAAAGACTACGCCCACTGTGGGCAGCGCCATTCTCTAGTCAGGGCATCCCGAACCATTTAAGGGTGAAGAAAAGCAAGCAAGTATGCATGCTTTTCTTTCTCTGTGCTCTCAACTGTGAATGTGAGTCAAGTTATCTTAACTTCTCCCACCTTGATTTCCCTCCTATGATGGACTATAACTTGGAACTGTGAGCTAAGTTATAAAGCCTTTCTCCCCCAAGTCGCCTGTTTCAGGGTGTGTTTGTGACAGGAACAGAAAAGTAACTAGGACACATGCTATGGTGTCTCCAGACTCTATCAGACTGGAGTTTGCTGTGATTCCACATTTGCAACTGGGCTTTATCTGGGACCCTCAAGTTTCAGCTTAGGGTGTTTTGCATTATCTACATTTTTTTAAATTTTTTTTTAATTTTATTTATTTTTGTATGTGTATGAGTGTACTGTCTGCATGCAGGTTTGTGCACCTGTGTTGTGCAATGCCGCGGAGGTCAGAAGAGGGTCTCGGATTCTCCGGAACTGGAGTTCTCCTGGAATTGGAGTTACAGACGATTCTCAGCCACCATGTGGGTGCTGGGGATCGAACCCGGGTCCTCTGCAAGAGCAGTCGGTGCTCTTAACCGCTAGGCTATCTCTCCAGCCCCATTATCTACATTTTTAAATGTAAACTATGCCTTTATGCTTTCCAATTTAAACTCTGGGCACACATTGCCTCCCAAGTGTGATTTATTTTTTAAGATTTTTATTTTTGTTTTAATTATATGTATGTAAGTGTGTCTGTGTGGAGGTGTGTGCACATGAGGTCCTACAGAGGCTAGAAGAAGACATCTAATCCCTTGCAACTGGAGTTATAGCCAGTTATGAGCCACTTGACATGGGTTCTGGGAACCAAATGTGGGTTCTCTGAAAGAGCAGCATGTACCCCTAACTGCTGAGCCAAGTCTCCAGGCCCCAATACACACTCCTAACCACTGAGCCGTCCCTCCAGGCCCCAATACACACTCCTAACCACTGAGCCGTCCCTCCAGGCCCCAATACACACTCCTAACCACTGAGCTGTCCCTCCAGGCCCCAGTACACACTCAATCACTGAGCCATCTGTCCAGGCCCCAAAAGACCTTTCTCACTGCTGAGCCATCCTTCCAGGCCCTAGTACATACTCTTAACCACTGAGCCGTCCCTCCAGGCCCCAGTACACACTCTTAACCACTGAGCCGTCCCTCCAGGCCCCAGTACACACTCTTAACCACTGAGTCATCTCTCCAGGCCCCAGTAGACCTTCTAACTGCTGAACCATATCTCCAGGCCTAGCTCTGTCCCCAGGTCCTGTGAACTGAGGGCAGTATATGTCTGTTGTTTTAGGCATCCCAGATTCCCTGAGTGCATGTCCAAATGTATTGTCATCAGGGACTATGGCTGATTTCCTATAGCTCCAGTCCTCCCAGAGCACTACACTGGATAATTGAGCATACAGAAATATATCATGAAGGCCAGACCTGGTAGTGCACGCCTTTAATCCCAGCACTTGGGAGGCAGAAGAAGGTGGATCTCTGTGAGTTCAAGGCCAGCCTGGTCTACATAGTGAGCTCCAGGCCAGCTGACATGGGACTAAAGGGAGACCCTGTCTCAAAAAGACAAAGAAAAACAAATACATCATGAAGTCTGCACTTCCCTGGAGCGATAGGTGTTGTCATCTACTGCTCTGTCTTTCTTGGCTTTGCTTCCCATTGGGTTGGTTTCATCTTTGTGATGACTGGGGCAGCTATTTTATTTATTTTTTTTTAAATTTATTTCTGTATGTGTATGAATGTTCTGTCTGCGTGCAAGTCTGTGCACCCGTGTCGTGCAATGCCGCGGAGGTCAGAAGAGGGTCTCGGATTCCCCTGGAACTGGAGCTCTCCTGGAATTGGAGTTTCAGACGGTTCTCGGCCGCCATGTGGGTTCTGGGGATCGAACCCATGTCCGCTGTAAGAGTGGTCGGTGCTCTTAAACTGCTAGGCCATCTCTCCAGCCCCTGGGGGGGGCAGCTATTTTAACAACCCCCTCCTAGCCATGGTCAATAAATATAAAACTGTACCCTTGACTGGCACTGGCCACTCCCATGTCTTTATCATATCTCACTCTCCAACCATAGTTGTGTGACCCAAGGGTGGGGTCATGACCCACATTGGAGTAATCAGTCTCCTTCCCCAAGATTTTAAAGCTGGCAAAGAGAAAGAATAAATGTCTGCTGAGCAGATGGAATAGGACTGTGGAGTCAGAGGCAGGTCTGCAATGAACAAGAAGAAGTGTGGCCACACACAAGAGGCAGAGTTGAGGATGAGAGTTTATTTGGGAGGTCAACTTCATCCTTATTATATTATAGCTTCTAGTCTAAAATCCTCCTTTTTGCTAAATTTTGTTCTAATTAGATTCTACCACTTGTAACCAAAGCTGTCCTAATTGTTATGGTGAGGTTAGAGCATGTGCTGCCAACATAAACAAGCTACACACACAGCTATTTCATTCTGTGCTCCTGAAGACCTTTTATAATTCATCCGGGTGGTATTTCTGCCTCCCAGGCAAGATGGCACCACTGTGTGTCATTACTATAATCATAGCATATGACTTGCTGGGCCCTCTGGCAGTGACTGGTGGTGCACGGTGTTCTTTCTTTCTTTCCTTTTTAAGCATTTTAAATTTGAGGGTGCGGAGAGAATTTTGGGTGGTTGTAAAAGATTTCTAAAAGCATTCTATATTTCTCTTTTCAAGATTTATCTTTTACATGTAGTCGTAGACAGTCTTCCAAAGTGCTTGCAGTAATTATCCTCCTACCAGCAGGGTAGGAGATCTTAGCAAACTTTGATGTTCTTAGTCATTTTCATTTTAAGCATTTGATATCAGTAGATGGTAGCTATCACATTATACTTTTAATTTGTATTTTCCTAATGACAAAGAAATTGTGTAGCATTTTAGATGGTGATAGCCATTTGGACACTCCATTTCATGAGGGGCCGGGTCCAGATTTTGCTTGTTTTACTGCCCAGATGATTGCCTCTTATTGACTGATTTACATGACACATTCTGGGTATCAGTTTTGATGGCTTGTAGAAATGACTTTTATAAAAATAGACATAACTTGGGCTAATGAATTTGAACTTGGCAAAGCCAGGTTCTCTTATGTCTGGTGACCTGGGCACCTGCTTTTGTTTCCTGGGAACCTCAGTTTGGTTCTCCATTCAAAAAGTTAGTGAATGAAGACAGCACACCAATTTCTATAGAAAATGTAAAGATTAGCCAGGTGTGGTGGTTCACGCCTTTAATCCTAGCACTTGGGAGGCAGAGACAGGCGGATCTCTGTGAGTTCAAGGCCAACCTGGTCTACATAGAGAGCTCCAGGCCAGCTGGGACTAAAGGGAGACCCTGTCTCAAAAACAGCAAAAAAANAAAAAAAAAAAAGAAAAAAAAAAAAGAAAAAGAAAAAAGAAAATGTAAAGATTGAGAAAGGATGGTTGCTTGATAAGATAAAGGTGGATTCAAATAGAAGCTGGAGAAACCATTTTGAATAAAATCACAGGTAGGGCCTGATTCAGTTCCAGAGTACAGTTCCAGACAGAGTCCTAGGGCACAGATGTTTCCAGGAGATATCTGGGGGAACATGTGTCCTCTGAGTTCCTACATACTCTTAAAAACTAAATTTAAGAGTCAGGCTTTTTTAATCTGGTAATTGCAATGTTGGTGTAGAAGTGCTGTGATGGCTATAGGTATTGCCAATGTCTTTTGATCTGGATGACTTTTCTCACACCAGTGTCTTTGGGGAACAAAAGTTGCTTTGCTTTCTTTTTATTATTTTTTTTCTTTTATGTTTAGTGCTTTTTTAAAAATATTTTGCTAATGAAGCCTTTGCCCTAAATAATAATGAAATTCTCCTCCTGTTTGCTCCTAAACGTTCGTTTCTTTATCTGGCCCTGGCCAGGTCACCTGGATTAGCTCCCTTTCTCTTTGCTGTGGACAAGAAGCAGCTTAAAGGAGGAAGGATTTATTTTAGCTCACAGCTTGAGGAGATACAGATCATCATGGAAGGGATGGGATAGCTGCAGGAGCATAAGGCAGCTGGTCAGATTGCACCTGCCATCAGGAAACAGAGAGAGAATGGCAAGTGCGGCCAGACTCTAAAGCCTCCAGACCCACTGCCAGGGATCCACTTCCCCCAGTAAGGCTCCACCTTCTAAAAGTTCTACAGCTTTCCAAAACAGCACCACTAGCTGGGACCAACTATTCAAAGGCATGAGCCTATGGGATATTTCACGTTCAAGCTAGGACATCCTCTATCCATCAGTCTACCCCTGGTTCACGTACTAATTCTGTGTGGTGTCTCATGCGCTATAGATCCACACTCTGGGTTCATTCCAGATGAAACACACTGCAGCCACTGGGATTAGGAGTTTTTCACTGAAACAAGGTAGTGTTTGTGATCTATGGCTTTGAGGTCGAATGGTACAAAAAGTAGAAAGCAGTGGTTTAGCTAAATTAGGACAGTTGTTCTCAACTTTTGCTGCCCACAGAATTATCTAGAAACTTTGAAAACCTATGTGTTGGGGCCATACTCCATAGCAAAGACATCAGTCTTTGGAGGTGAGATCCAGGTAGCCATAATAAGCACGGTGCCTCTGATGAATCTACCGGCAAAGGTAGAAGCCATGGATGAAAAGTTTTCTTTCTTTCATATAACAAGAAATCTGAAGTTGTGCCATTCAGGGATGCTGTGGGCTTTCACAAAGCACTAAGGACCTAGGCCCCTCCTGAACTCTGCTGTCATTTTAATCCTCATAGTCATCAAATAACTGCTAAACCGCTGGGCATGGTGGTGCACACCTTTAATCCTAGCACTTGGGAGGCAGAGGCAGGCGGATCTTTGTGAGTTCAAGGCCAGCCTGGTCTACAGAGTGAGTTCCAGGACAGCTGAGGCTACAGGGAGACCCTGTCTCAAAAAGACCAAATAAATAAATAAATAAATAAAATAACTGCTAAGCCAGCCATGGTAGCACAAGCCTTTAATCCCAGCAGGCAGGCAGATCTCTGTGAGTTCAAGGCCAGCCTGGTCTACAAAGTTAGTTCCAGGCCAGCTGGGGCTATAGGGAAACCCAGTTTCAAAAAGATAAATAAATAAATAAATAAATAAATAAATAAATAAATAAATAAATAAATATTGCTAAAGTTCTGAGTATCAGATCCAAGTTCTATACAACAGAAGGATGAAGAGCCAATAGAAAAGCTGCAGCTAACAACTTCTGCTTCGTTATCAATGGCAGAGACTTTATCACATGTGACTCAGGTAGTTTCCTTGACAACCCACAGCCCCACACATGCTACGCAAGCACCCTACCACTGTCATATCCCTGGCTTTTCTTTAGTATTTTTTTAAATTTCAAGACATGTGGCCCAGGCTGGACTTGAGCTCACTCTGTAGCCCAGCAAGCCTTGAATTTGTGACTCTCCTGCCTCAGCCTCTCAGGTAACTGGCATTACAAACCTGTACCACCAAGCCCAACTTCACAATTTGTATTTCATTTTCAATTCTTAAGGCCTCTTATAATTTAAAATCATGTTTTTCTGAATGGTATTAAAAAAGAAGAATGCAGCAGGCATGGTGGCCCACATCTTTAATCCCAGAACTCAGGAGGCAGAGGCAGATGGATCTCTGCGAGTTCAAGGCCAGCCTGATTTACATAGTGAGTTCCATCCAGGCCAACTCAGACTATGGAGAGACAGTCTCAAAAAAACAAAACAAAACAAACAAACAAACAAAAGTTTGTGGCATACCTGAAAAGGGGCTTGGGATCCTAGTGGCAAGATGGAAAATTGATATCCATGGCAGGCTGTAGGACTTGTAGGACTGACCACCCCTCTTCACAGTTGGTCAAATGTCCCCTCCATACTTGTAAGCCCTCTCCAATGACATGTAACTTCTTATTCCTGGCTACTCTCCAGTTTGGGGTTCTGGTTCCTGGTTTTGTTCCTCACGAAGCCCATGTGTACCCCTTTCCACACCTAAGCTAGGTGATAGGGGTCCCCTCCACCACTATACCACAGGCTGAGGTCAAAAGGCTTTGTCATAATGAGGAGACAGGACTCCTGGAGAGAGATTCATGTCCTCCAGACAGTTACAAAAACTCAGCGTCCAACAGCTGACTGAAATGTACAGGAGCAGAAAGGAAAAAGCGAAGGCTGAGCCTGAGACCTAAGCTTCAGTCACAGTAAGAAAGAGACACTATTCCCCAAATGGGGAAGAGGGACGGGGTATTAGTCTGTTTTCTGTTGTTATAACAAAATGCTGATTATCATAGATTGGAGGCTGGAAGTTGACGATGGGGTGGCTCTATTAATGTTGCCTCTGGTGAGGGTCTCACAGTGGATAATATGGTGCCGACATTATATATCAAAGGGATCAGATGGTGGGACAGGAAACCAGTCACCTTGAGGAGACAGGCTCTCATCTTTCAAAACTCATTCACATAGAATTACTGAGGTCCCAAAAAACTAAGTTAGCACAGTTCTGGATGTGGTGGCACATACTTGTTATCCTAGCTTAGAGACAAGATAACTGTGAGCTGGGGGCCAGCCAAGGATCATAACACACAACACATTCAAGAGCACCATGAGCTATACAGTGAATCCCTGTCTTTAAAACCAGGGGCCAGGGATGTAGCTCAGTGGTAGAGTATTTGCCTAGAATAAGCAGGTCCCTGGGTTTGGACCTCAGAACTGAAGAAAAAAAAAATAGCCTAGGTTAGTCCCTTCTGAGTATGGCACTCCTATGATGAAGCCCCTTGGAGCTCCCAGTACCCAGTATTACCACACTGTAGCAGAGATGTATTTTGAGGAAGATGATAGTTTGGTTTTAGAAGGGAAAGGGTGGCTGCTGAGTCCTCCAGCCTTAATGACAGAGGATGTTATGGGCTAGTTCTGTATCAAACTCAACATTCAGATAAAGGCAACAGCAAGTGGCTGGGGCTCCAGATGCAGAAACCAGGACAGAAGTCAAGATGGCAGAAAGCTCTGGGAGAAAGAGGAGAGAACCAAGAGGCCCCCAACCCCCACCAAGGCTCTGAATCTGACTCAGCAGGAGACAGGCTCAAAGCCCAAGAGAAAAAAGGAAGGGCTGACCAGTTCAGAACTGGCAGGAACACAGCCTAGCAGAGTGCTGGACACCATGGGGGAAGTCCCCAAAGGACCTGGGCAGTGCAGTGCTGCTTCATGGGATGGAAATGGAGGCTGAGGAGAGTGCCAGACTTGGGAGCTCAGTGGTCCTGGGCAAACTGCTCAGCCAGCCAGCCTGACCCCTCTCACTCACATCCTGGTGCTCTCTGCACAGGAGGGTTTCTGTACTTACCTATAGGTATTTCTTTTTACAAAGGTAGAATTATATTTCACATATTGACTACAGAACTCTGGAAATCACAGGTCTGGGTAGAGCAGATACCGGGGCAATGGGAGGGCTGCGCATGCACCTAGCATGGTGAGAGAAAGGCCCTTCCAGGCTGATTAAGAGTATTTCCTTCCCCAGCCCTTCCCTGGCACTCAAACCTTTGCTAATCTTTGTCCACCTGAAGATGTGCGTGCCAAGACTTATGAAGACAGATAGTCAGAAACTGACTACAGGCCATGGAGGTTAGGAAATACATCTAAAGCAGATGAAGCTGCTCTGATGTGTCCCATTCATCAACCTTCTGCTGGTGGCCCTGAATGTCTTACTCTGGAACTAGGATAAGCTTGCCTATAAGAAATTAAGAGGCCTGGGGCTTGGGGTGGCTCTGTGTGTAATCAGAGGGGAAAAGGTTTGCAAGAAGCCCATGCCCTTGCAAGGTGACTGGCATCTAGTTTACATACTGCCGTGTCCTCTGAACTCAAACAGGAGTTTAATTCCTCAAGTCTTGAGTTAACAGAGCTAAGAATGGAAACTTCACCGTGCTGTGGTACTTAGAGGTGGGGAAGTGACTCCATTCACTTGGGTCATTAGTGTGGAGTCCCCATAATTACATCTGATTTCTTTTTTTTTTTTTTTTACATCTGATTTCTTTACAAGAGAGGAAGAAACCACATATCCAGAGATGTACACATTCCTGCTATCATGCTATACAGGCAGGGGGGCCTTCACCAGCCCCTGCATGGTGCTGTTGGGCCTTGTATCTTGAAGTTGTGAGCCAGAAGAAAGCTCTTTTCTTTACAAAGTAACTTGCCTCAGGTATTTGATTATAGTAATAAAAAGCTCATTTTAGAGTACCTGATGTCATTTTAGAGTTACAGATGTGAAAACTGGGCTTCTAAGAGTTCCTAATTACTAGTATATTAATATATGTAATATCATGTAATTAACATATACCATAATAATATACCATAATAATGCCATATAGTATAAATTAACATAAATATATGGTATGATAGCATATTGATATGATATGTAACATAAACATTTATATTCAATGCATGTATTAATAGAATATAAACTATAGACTAAAATACAACTCAAATGCTAAGTGAAAAGTTTATGCTGGGTCATATTAAGAGAAAGGTAACTGAAAGGGCTTCACTAAGTCCCTCAATGGAATGTGACTATGAAATTCATCTTGCCCTCCTGCTATTTTTTGTTTTGTTTTGTTTCTTTTGTCTTTTTGAGACAAGGTCTCCCTATAGTCCCAGCTAGCCTGAAACTCACTATGAAGACCAGGCTGGCCTTGAATTCACAAAGATCCGCCTGCCTCTGCCTCCTGAGTGCTGAGATTAAAGGTGTGCACCACCATTCTCAGAGTTTTGTTTTGTTTGAGATAGCGTCTCCAGCTAGCCTGGAACTCATTGTGTAGACTAGGTTGGCCTCAATCTCACAGAGATCTACCTGCCTCTGCCCTACCCCCCCCACTCCCACCCCCCCAGTGCTGGGATTAAAGGTGTGAGCCACCATACTTGGTCCTTCTACTATTTTTAAATAGGAGAAATTGACATTAGAAATCTCAATTTCTCCTGGCCTGATGGCACAGGCCTGTAATCTCTGATACTTGGAGGACTAAGACAAGAGGATTGAGTTCAAAGTCAGCCTGGGAAACTTAGTACTTAGTAGAGCACTTATGTGATATCAGAAAGACCTTAGATTCAACATCTAATTAAAAGCAATCAAAACACCTCCTTCTTTTTGATGCAGAGAATGTGCCTCCTCTGGGCTTCCATTCTCGGGAGGGGGTGGGGGTGAGAATGGCCCTAGCTGTGCGGCCGCTGCTGCTTCAGGTGGGCTGGCTGCTGGCCTCTAGCCCAGCTCTCCTCGGTCCCTGCTGCTTCCTGACTTAGGGCTCAGCCGCCATTTAACCTCATGTTCAAGCTACCAGTGTCTTGGCTCTTCTCTCGTTCTGCTCACCTCTCTACATCCATGAGCAGACTTTTATCAGCCTTTATGTTATGCAGTGTCCTTTCTAGAACATTCATTCTTCAACGGAGGGAATCAGTAAGGAAGTTCCCACATCCAGCTATCAGAGAATCCCCAAGAGCAGTATTTTGTGCCTGGGATTGTCTTGTATCCCTGTCAGACCTGTGTGGGTAACTAACCCTTCCACATACTATCAAATCGAAGCCAGGAAAGGCATATTTTAGATATGAAAAGTACTTTCAGTTTTTTTCTTAAAGTAGTAGAATGGCTTCAAAATGTAGTACAGCTCCAAGTCAAAAGATGAAAAAGATAGGCCTAGCCAGGCATGGTGGTGCATGCCTTTAATCCTAGCACTTGGGAGGCAGAGGCAGGTGGATCTTTGTGAGTTCAAGGCCAGCCTGGTCTACAGAATGAGTTCCAGGACAGCTGGGGCTACAGGGAGACCCTGTCTTGAAAAGACAAAAAAAAAAAAAAAAGATAGGCCTAGCAGGGTGTGGTGGTGTACACCTTTAATCCTAGCACTTGGGAGGCAGAGGCAGGCAGATCTTTGTGAGTTCAAGGCCAGCCTGGTCTACAGAGCGAATTCCAGGACAGCTGGGGCTACAGGGAGACCCTGTCTCAAAAAGACCAAAAGAAAAAGAAAAAGGCCTAGACAGTAATAATCCCTCCCTCTTTTGTTCACAGATTTAACCCCCCACCCCCTGCGCCCCCCACCAAGCTGTAACAGTTATGGGAGAGGTCTTTATTTTGAAAAACTGCTTCTCATTTCTTAGCTTATGTGTAGGGGCATTTAGAGGATAACCATGTTTTTTTCACAGTATGTAAAGTTTTTTTTCCTCCCTTCCTTCCTTTGAAAGTCGTTTTCATAAGACACACAAATTTAGTGTATCCCTGTTGGCCAAAGGATGAAATGCCATTCATAGGTGAACATTACCAACTACAGCTCATGCACTGGGATTTTAATCAGAAGTAGATGAGTCTTAAACGACTACCATGAACACTGCGCTGTTCCTCACTGGTGTAAGCCACGTTCTACTTAGGATTTAGGAGGACTGTACCAAAGAGCTCTGGCCTCGCATCCCTGGTGGGTCAAGGAGAGATCCACAGAGCTGTTTCTTCTGGAACTCTCCTTTGATCATTCCCTCATGCATGGATCAAGTAATTAATTTTTTTTTGAGACACGATTCCCCTTTAGTCCTAGCTGGCCTGGAGCTCACTATGTAGACCAGGCTGGTCTTGAACTCACAGAGATCTGCCTGCCTCTGCCTCCCAAGTGCTGGGATTAAAGGTGTGCACTACCATGCCTGGCCTAAAATGGTTCTTAGCTGTAGCCGCCATGTGGGTGCTGGGAATCGAACCTGGGTCCTCTTGCAAGAGCAGTCAGTGCTCTTAACCACTGAGCCATCTCTCCAGCCCCATCAAGTAATTAATTTTAAAACATTAACAGATCAGGCTTCATTAATGCTTTCTTCTGGGTATAGATAGCACAAGACCCCAGGATATGGCTTAGTAGGTAAAGTACTTGCTTTACAAGTGTGAGGACATGAGTTCAGACCCCCACAACCCACAGAAAAATGCAGGCATGGGGGCAGGCACTTGTAATCCCAGCAATGGCGAGATGGGAGGTAGAGACAGGAGAGTCCCTGGACGCTCACTGGCCAGCTAGCACAGCCTCCTTAGTGGAGTTCTAACAAGAGACCTGGTCCCAAGCAACAGACAGAAGGAACCAGAGGGCGAAAATCCCAGGTTTCCCTGACTTCCACATACATACTGTACACATGTGAGCACACACATACACACTGTACACATGTGAGCACACACATACACACACACCAGTGGACCCAGTCACCCACAGCATGCACACAAGTACACACCACTCGGGGGGGTGGGGGGGAGTGAGTGAGCATAAGCTGTGCTAAGCAGCTGAGAGAACACGTAAAGTCAAGACCACCTCTGGGAAGAGGCCTGACTCGGCCTGAAGGTAACGGTCATGAGAGTGGTCTCCCCCTCATTGCACCCTGGTCTCCTTCACCCTTTGGGTGCAGCGGAAAGACTCCAGACTTTTTTTTTATTAATTTTTTATTTATTTCTGTATGTGTACGAATGTACAGTCTGCCGTGTCGTGCAATGCCGCGGAGGTCAGAAGTGGGTGTCGGATTCCCCTGGAGCCGGAGTTCTCCTGGAATTGGAGTTTCAGACGATTCTCAGCCGCCATGTGGGTGCTGGGGATCGAACCCGGGTCCTCTGCAAGAACGGTCGGTGCTCTTAACCGCTAGGCCATCTCTCCAGCCCCGACTCCAGACTTTTAAGTGCCAGCCTCAGTTGCTTCTTAGCCATGATATGGCCTTAGCCAAGCTGCTCCCTAATGCTCTTGCATTAGAATCTGTAAGGTACCCTCTAGCTCCAAGGGTCAATCAAGGCTGAAGATGTTGGCAGACTCTTCCCTGTATTGAAGGGGCAGTGATGTTCCACTTAACCTACACCACTGTCCAAAATGAGCTTGTATGTAGATACAATGAGCACTCCAGAGTTTTCTCTGAATGTGTTTAGTTCCTGCAAACTCTGAGAACTCCTCTTACACCTTTGCAATGGCTGGAGGCAGCCAGCATCCTAATTAAGAACAGACTCCAGCAAATTGCCTAGGCTGCATCCCAGCTCAGCTGCATATCTAATTACATAAATTAAATTATTTAGGTTCTTTTGCCTCTGTTTTCTTATCTGTGAAATAGGCAAAATGGGAGTCCCAACCTCTTTGGGCTGTTGGTAAGATTAAACTCACCAGTGTGCACATCGTTAGTGTGGTGCCCAGCAGAGGATGAGCACTGCTTAATTCATCTTATCCGAAGTGACAGAGATAGTGGAGATGGAACCAATGAGATGGATCAGTGGGTATCCTAGTTTGTCTTCAATTGCTGTGACAAAACACTCTGACCGACACCAACTTGGGGAGGAAAGGGTTTATTCAGCTTACATCTCCTGGGTCATAGTTCATCACTCAGGGAGCCCAAGGCAGGAACTCAGGGCAGAAACCTGGAGACAGGAGCTGAAGCACAGGCCTTGAAGGAATAGTGCTTACTGGCTTGCTCCCCTGGCTCATGCCCAGCCTGCTTTCTTATACAGTACACAACAACCTGCCCAGGGTGGCACCACCCATAGTGGGCTGGGCCCTCCCACATTGCCCAACAATCAAGACTACTCCACATATGTGCCTACAGGCCAGTCCAATGGAGCCAATTCCCCCAACTGAGGCTCCCTCAATCCAGGTGTGTCAAGTTGACACTAAAGCCATCCAGCACAGTGGGTAAAGCCTGAAGACCTGAGTTTGATCCTCAGAACCCACATGGTGGAAGGAGAGCACCGACTCCCATTGACAGACAGTCCTTTGCCTTACACACACACACACACATATGCACACACACACACATACACACACACATACACACACATACGCACACACGTACGCGCACACACACACACACACACACACCTAAATGTAGAATTTTTAAAATAGCAGAGCTATCAGGAACAGTGATGAATTCCGAGTTTGAATACCCAAAGGGGCTGTCTAGCAGAATGTAGTTGATTTTATATGATAATTTTTTTGGAAACAGGGCCTCATGTATCCCAGATATGCAGCTGAGGATGATCTTAGACTTCTGATTCTCCTGCTGCTACCTCTGAGGTGCTGGGATTACAGGCATGAGCCACCCCACCCAGTTTATGCAGTGCTGAGACTCAAACCAGGGCTTTCTGCATGTTCAACACATGCTCTACCAACTGAGCCATGCCAGCTTAATCCCTTCTTCGCTCTAAGTCTCTCTTATCTTCGAAAGAAGACTGGAAGGCCATCACTTTACCCCATGCAAGGTAAGCATAGCTTAAACTTGCTCTCCCACCCAATAGCTCACACAATGGGGGTGGGGTGGAGAGTAGGGTGCTGTCTCCTCCAGACACACACACATCGTGGACAACTGGTCACGTGGTTTTAGCTGCTCCACTGAACTAGCTCTTATGCAAGTGATGCAGGAGTACAAGCCTCATGACGTGTACCCACCCTCCTCCCCGATTTTTCTCCATCTTGCTGGTAGCTCCCGATCTTTCTTTGAAATTCCATGACAACCTGTATCATTTTGAAAATTCTTTGTGTTGTGTTTCTGCTGTACTGAGGAGTTGTCCCAGGCCCTTGCAGATGCTAGGCAAGCATGCTATTGCTCGGCTCGCTGCCTCCCTCTCTCTCTTACATTTTAATGTTCATTTTCCAGCAGCCCTGATGTGTCTCCTCAGTCTGACTCTGTAGAGCTGCTGTAGAGTCACATTCTTCCTGAGCATCTTCATGTGGTCACTGCTTTGGTCTGGAAAGCCACACTGGCCCTGACACTGGGCTCTGCATGGCATCTCAAAGTCCCCTTTGCCTTCTCTTATGTTGCCCCTCAGCCTGAGTCAGGATCCATTCACTCCTGCTCAAAGGACCGACCTCCTTTCCTCTCCCCCCCCATACATTATGTGGGCTGCCACCAAAATGGAGAGCCACAGCCTGAACAGGTCATTCTCAAAGAACCACAGTAGCTTTGCACCTACTGAATATACTCAAACTCTGCTGACCATTCTCCACTGCAGAAAGCTAAATACCCAGGCAGGCCCCAGCTCCATTTGCCATACTTCTGTTCCTAGCCTGCATCTCAGGCACAGTACAAGGCTGCATTCAGCTGAGTGTATGGGCACAAGGAAGCCACTTTTATTAATGTATAAGGTAATTATTGTTTTTGAGACAGTGTCTCTCACTGGTCTGGAGATCACCAAGCAGGCTAGGCTGACCGGCTGGTGAGCCCAGGGATCCACCTGTCTCTGCCACCCCAGTGCTAGGATTAAAAGTAATTGCCACTGTGCTGGCACTTTTTTGAGAGAGAGAGAGAGAGAGAGAGAGAGAGAGAGAGAGAGAGAGAGAAAGAGAGAGAGAGAGGAGACATATTCATGTGTCACAGCCCATGTGTCCCAGTGCACAACTCCAAGGACAACCACAGTGTCAGTGCCTGCTTTCTACCTTGTTTGAGCCTGGGCCTCTTGTGTTTCTGCTGCCTGTGCCAGGCTGTCTGGCCCTCTAGCTTCAGGGGTTCCTCCTGCCTTTATCTTGCACCCTGATACTGAGCACTGGGATTATAGACATTTACTCCTGTGCCTAGTTTTATTGTGGGTTTTGGAGATTTGAACTGACATCCTCACACTTGTACAGCAAGCACTTTACCCCAAACCCACACCAGCTTTTCACATGAGTTCAAAAGATTTTATTGAGAGCCTCATGCTTGTATGGTAAGCAATTTATTGACTAAGCCATCTCCCCAACCTGGTATAGTGTCCTCTGACAGAAGAGTGATGGACAAAACATAAAGACCATTAGGTTAAGTGGGCGAACACAGACACACAGACAGACACACACACACACACATTCTTTTTCTCAGCAGAATTTTCTAATAAGAACCCTGTTCTCTTTTGAGGCAAGCTCTTTTGGGCATTTTTCCAATACAATTCCAATTTATTTTTCTATTATGTTGGAGCAGTTCTTATATACTTTTTTCATTATAATGCCATGGTGCCAAATCTGTATTCTTCTAGAAGTTTGAGTCCAGTTCCTCAATACTGCTGGACTCTGTTACTCCTGAATAGCAAAGTCACTGTGCCAAGTGAGATAGGATCTGGGTTAGAAAATTAGAAAAAGTGATGAAAAATATTATCATGTCTAAATGCTGAAATGGAAAGGAGTTTATTGGTGTGATCTGATCATATTATGGTATTTAGACTTTCAGAAGAATAATGGGAATAGAAATATTATGATGACA
Organism: Rhizomys pruinosus; assembly: GCA_009823505.1. Taxonomy (NCBI): domain Eukaryota; kingdom Metazoa; phylum Chordata; class Mammalia; order Rodentia; family Spalacidae; genus Rhizomys; species Rhizomys pruinosus. The sequence continues at coordinate 2,070,751 of VZQC01011429.1, read as the reverse complement.
ATGATCAGAAATAGATCATTTTGTTTCCCTAAATGATGGGTTTAGAGTCTGTACAGATAAATCTCTCTATGGACTTATATGCCCTCCCCCTGCCTTGATGGTCTTTGCAAGCTTAGTCTCTCTACTCCTTCACCCCATGCTCAATTTGAGTTTTCAAATGAAATGACATATAGCCAAGCCTAGTCATCCTAGCACTTAGGAGGTTGACAGAGGAGGGGGCACAAATTCCAGGCTCTTAGATGATACCATTTACAAAATGATATCAGGAGTCTGGAGAGATGCTCAGTGGTGAAGAGCACTTGCTCCTCTTCCGGAGGACCAGAGTTTGGTTCCCAGGACCCAAGTCAGGCAGCTCACAACCACCTGTAACTCCAGCTCCAGGGGAACCAACACCCTCTTCTGGATTCTGTGGGTACCTGTATACATGTGACATTTCCCCTATATGGACACACATATGCACACAAATTTTTAAAATAAAATCAAGTATAATTACCTACTTCTTTTCTCAACTAACAGGTGGCAGAAGTACAGAATAACAAAACTCATGACTCTGGGAAGCATGTGCAAGCCTGTGGTTCTAGAATGTTCTGTTGTTTGCATTTGAATCCACATTTCTGACATTGTAAGAACTCTCAGTCCAAAAAAAAAACAAACTGCCAAGTGCTACTGTAGAAATGGAAGTACTTTCAACTCCCAGACCCCGCCTAGCTGCCCTTCACTGTGATAGCAAGAGCAGGCTCCCAGACTCATTAGAGCTGTCCACATCTATTTGTTGTAGTAGAAACTCCTAGTGTCTCCTGCAATCCAGTTCCAAGAGGAGCTCCCTCTCCTCGATCGAGTGTGTGATTGCGTGGTTCTGCTTCTCCTCTTACCTGCTGCTACTTTCCCCTCACACCAACTCTTACCCATGCTTCCCTCCCTGCCCTTGGCTTTCTCTTGGATCCCATCTACTTTCTGCCTACTCCAGCCTGTGTTTCTGCTTCTGCTCTGACAGTGACTCGGACCGAATGTCACTGCTTCACAGGCCTCCACAGGTGAAATTTGATGCCTTCTATTGGCCACTATCTTGTTACAATCATCTCATTGGGGAGGAATCCAAGATTCAAAGCCTTGTAGACTCTAAGTAGCTATCTCTCTTTATGATTGATATACCAAGATCACAACTAGAACTCTTATCATCTGTTTGTCTTTCTGTCTGGTTATAATTGGATTAATTTTTAGAAAACTGACACAATGATTTTGCTCTTTTCTATACAAAAACTTCGGATAGCATGGAGTACATTGGAGGAACACAACAGTAACAAAATGCTCCTTGTGATGAAAGGATGAAGCATCCATTCAGTTGATGAAAGAAATCAACTCAGGAAACCAGAGTGGGCAGGCTGGAAGATGGCCCAAGGTTAGGAAGCAGCCCAAGGCCCTGTGGTGAGTGAGAAAGAGCCTGTTGGTGCAAGACTCGAGTTCCTGTCACTCGATATGTTCAGGATTTCTGTGTCTCTCCTGAAATTGGTCTTCTACTTTCCAGCCTGGGACGGACTTGCTATGAGCTTCTCTGTTCTAGGATACCATCTGCACGTGGCTTTCCCACCCTGTTCTAAGCAGAACCAGAAAAAGCTCACTGTGTGTATCTTTCAAGCATTTGGGGTTTGTTTGTTTGTTTTGGTCTTTTTGAGACAGGGTTTCCTTGCAGCCCCAGCTGGCCTGGAACTGGCTATGTAGACCAGAGTAGCCTTGAACTCACAGACTTCTGCCTACCTCTGCCTCTCAAGTGCTAGGATTAAAGGCCTGTGCCACCACACTAGGCTCTTCCAAGCATTTGTAAAATACACAAAAAAATGTGGTTAAAAAGGCTCTCAAGGGGTGTGGAGAGGTGGGTTAGTGGTTAGGAACACTGGCTGCTCTTGCAGAGGACCCAGGTTTGATTCTTAGCACCTACAAGATGCAGAGGACCCAGGTTTGATTCCCAGCACCTACATGATGCAGAGGACCCAGGTTTGATTCCCAGCACCTACATGATGCAGAGGACCCAGGTTTGATTCCCAGCACCTACATGATGCAGAGGACCCAGGTTTGATTCCCAGCACCTACATGATGCAGAGGACCCAGGTTTGATTCCCAGCACCTATATGATGGCTAATAATGGCCTATAACTCCAGTTCTAGGGGAATCCAACAGCCTCTTCTGACCTGCGTGGGAATTGCATGACATGGATGCACTTACATACATGCAGGTAAAACATGCATACATATAAAATAAAAATAATAAAATATTTTTTCAAAAAAGCCTTTGGGGATGGGGAAATAGTCCAGTGGTTAAAGTGCTTGCTGTGCAAGCATGAGGACTGGAGTTCATTCTGGTTGTGTGTGCTCATGTGTGTGCCACACAGGCACCAGGTACATGCAGAAACCAGCAGAGGTCAGAAAAGAGTTTTGGAACCCTTGGAACTGGAGTTACAGGTAGTTGCGAGCTTCCGCATGGACACTGAGAGACGCATTTGTGTCCTTGGCAAGGGCAGTAAGCACTCTTAACCACTAAGCTATCTCTCCAGCCTGAGGCCTGGACTTCTGATCCCTGGAAATCCATGTAAATGCCAGGTCAGTGTGGCAGCCAGCCTGCAATCCCAGTCCTGGAGGACAGAGACAGGAAAATCCTTAGAGCAAGCTGATCAGCATTGTTCTGCTCTGGGCTTGATTGAGAGACCCTACTTCAATGAATAAGATGGAAGGGCTATCAGGGATGATCTCTGACATCAACCTTGGGTGTCCACACACTCGCTCATGCACCCACACGAGTGTACCCATAAACATGCAAAAATGCAGACATGCAAACACACACGCATACTACACATATGAAAAGTAGAAAAAGGAAAAAAGCATTCAAAGAATTTTATAAAAATGAGGTGTACCCTGAGGTCCCGCCCCATGGCTATCAGTGGGTGGACCTCTGTTGCCATGCTGTTCCTATTCTGCTACTCCACAATGTGCCAAGGGGTACCCAGCTCTGTCAGTTCCGATGGAAGTAAATCACATTCCCGGAGTAAAAAACAAAACAAAAAAACCTTGGTGTACCACTCAGCATGGACTTATCTTAGAATATCTTACTGATACTTCTGTGGCCGAGATCTTATTTTCAGAGCAGTTTCCTGATGGGCTGTGCTCTCTCTGCCCTTTCATACTCCCAATGTAGTTATGGACTTAAATAAGTCCATTGGATAGTGTGTTCATCATTCCAGAAGATTCTCTTCTATAGAGACACCTTGGTTTTCACCACAGCTCACTGCTGAAGTGACATGTTATTTTTTTTATTCTTTTGAAGACTCTGATATTAGAATATCTGGTTATGTAAAGACACTGTCTTTGCTCTTGTTTGTCTGATCTTATGTCTTGTGATAGTAATTGCAAAGCACTGTCAGATTAGGAGGGAAAAAATCAAAATAATGAGCAAGGATTTACTGAGTGCCTTTAGTAGAGATAAATAGATGGGACATGTCATGATGGCTTGTGATGATTATAAGACCCATTAAAATTTCAGGTAAAATTATAGCAATTTTACAGCTGGCATTAATGACAGGAGGCTTCCTCTACTCAACTATCAATTTGTGCTGTGAAAACATTCACCTTTGACTATCTTTGCTGTAATCCTACCATTCTATTTTGAGACCTTCCGTATTCTCCTCTTTCCCGTGGCTGATGTGAAAACTCTCCTACAAAGCTCCCATGTTTCCCATGATGCCTCTCTTCACACACTCCATAAGTCAGGCAGCCCTGGTCAGGCACCAAGGACAGTGCTGCCTTCTTTGTGATGAGGCACAAGTTCATATGTTCAAATCCTATTCCTGTTCTTCGAGGCTCATTGGGATAGGCCTTTCCTCTTGCACACAGTCCCGCTTAGTTTGGTCAACGGTCTTTTACTAAAGCTTCCTGTGTGGTGTGTCTAGGACGCAAAGATGAATGAGGTTCCTCCCTCAAGCTGGAACAGCTCTAAGCAGTGGCGCAGTGAGCTCGGCACCTCTGTGTTTTGTGTTGCCTCAGCATTTCCAATGAATAGAATGGAGAAAAAATTGATCATATTCATTATGACACCTAGGCTGTTTGTATCTGGAGAGTTCTAGAGATACCAGAGCTCCCTCAACCCCTTCAAAGGTGGAGAAGAGGCTTTCCGGCTTGTCTTTTCTCCAATCTCTCTGTGGCACCCCAGCGTGGTAGCTCAATGTGGGAAACCCATTGGGTGGTGGGCAACTCTCCCAAGTTTGGGTTGAAGGAGATGACATCAAGCTGAATCTTAAAGGATGTTAAGATGGTCAAAGAAGTGGTGGGATTGGGTGGAGAGTGAGTGGCTTGCCAAGGGGCCTACATAGAATGAGGCTCTAGTGATGCAGGCAGGAGAGGAAGAGGGTCTTTCGTGTTCCTCCAGCCACACTGTGACCTCCTGAAGGAGCCAGCCCACATCTTACACTTTGGTGACTTGAAAATGGCTGATCCTGGGATGGGGGTTCAGTAAAGCATTGCTGTCTGATAGGGAGGTCCTCCTAGTGACGCTGTGGTGATGGCTGTCCTGAGACACACACACACACACACACACACACACGAGACATTTTTTTTTTCCTGGTCTTTTTGAGAGAGGGTCTCCATGTAACCCCAGCTAGCCTGGAACTTGCTCTGTAGACCAGGCTGGCCTTGAACACACAAAGATCCGCCTGCCTCTGCCTCCCAAGTGCTAGAATTAAAGGTGTGGACCATTAGGAACAACAAGGAGGGGCATCTTCTAATGTCTAGGAGTCCCACTGAACTGGAAGACTGGAGGCACGAACAGTTCTCTAGTCTCTCAGGTTTCCAGGGCACTCTCTTGGTTTAGCTTGTAAGGATGCTTAATATGGTTTTTGTTTGTTTGTTTACTTCCAACACTTGGGTGGTTATTTATCTAGTCTCAAGTGCTGTTTTCCTAAAGTCTGCCCGTGATGCTGGTTGGCTGGCTACATCTTCTGTCCCTGAAGCTGGTTAGCTGGCTACATCTTCTGGCGTCGAACACCAACTGGCTTTTCCTGTTAGATTCTGTAAGGAGGAGCCCAAGTGGGAGCGGAGGAAGCAGAGGATGGCGATGCCACCTGCCTCCCTCTGCAAGTGTGGCAGTTGCTAGAGGTCGCCAGCAAGAGGAGTGGGGGTGGGCAGTTCGGTCTCCAGCTATCCAGGCCGAGGCAACACCTTTTCAGGCTTCCGGAGCCAACCACAATAGTTCTCTGGGAGCACCCCGGCAGGTGCAGGCTCAGGACTTCTGGCTCAGGAGCCTCTGTCTTGGTCCTGCTTTCTCTTTGCTCTCCACTCCTTTCTTTCAGTGTTCCTTCAAGCCCTTCCAACTCTACAGCAAGCACTGCCCAATGTGGTGTTTCCTCCATCCAAAACGCCTCAAACAGAAATGGGCATGGTGACACACACCTGTAATCCCAAAACTCAGGAAGTGAAACAGGATTAAGCATTCCTAGCCATAGCAGGGCATGGTGGCGCGTCCCTTTCTTTAATCCCAGCACTCAGGAGGTAGAGGTACGCAGATCTCTGTGAGTTCAAGGCCAGCCTGGTCTACAGAGCAAGCTCCAGGACAGCTGGTACTAAAAGGGAGACCCTGCCTAAAAAATAATAATAATAATAATAATTCCTAGCCAGACATAAAGCTTGAGACCGGGGGCTGGAGGGATAGCCTAGCGGTTAGGAGCACCGACGCTCTTGCAGAGGACCCGGGTTCGATCCCCAGCACCCACATGGCGGCTAAGAACCGTCTGTAACTCCAATTCCAGGAGAGCTCCAGTTCCAGGGGAATCCGAGACCCTCTTCTGACCTCCGTGGCATTGCACGACACGGGTGCACAGACCTGCACTCCAATTCCAGGAGAGCTCCAGTTCCAGGGGAATCCGAGACCCTCTTCTGACCTCCGCGGCATTGCACGACACGGGTGCACAGACCTGCATGCATGAAGACCGTACATTCATAAACATACAAAAATAATACAAAATTGAAAAAAAAAAAAAAAAAAAAAAAAAAAAAGCTTGAGACCTTAGTAAAAAGACAAAAAGAGGGGCTGGAGAGATGGCCTAGCGGTTAAGAGCACCGACCGCTCTTGCAGAGGACCCGGGTTTGATCCTGGGCACCCACATGGCGGCTGAGAATTGTCTTTAACTTCAATTCCGGGGGAGTCTGACACCCTCTTCTGACCTCCGCAGCATTGCACGACACAGGTGCACAAACCTACATGCAGACAGTACATTCATACACATACAAAAATAAATAAAATAAAAAAATAAAAATAAAAAGACAAAAAGAAAAAAGAAAAAAGAGAGAGAGAGTACTGTGGTTTGGCCTGTCTTCAATTCTTACTGGCAAGTGCATCTGCCCTGTGGCTGCCACCATTTTTGGCACTCCTCAAAGACATGAGCCACAGCTTTTTTTTTTAGCAGACAGGGTCTCCCTGTAGCCCCAGCTGTCTGGAATTTGCTCTGTAGATCAGGCTGGCCTTGAACTCACAAAGATCCGCCTGCCTCTGCCTCCCAAGTGTTAGGATTAAAGGCATGCGCCACCACGCCAGCGAGACACAGCTTTTTTAACCTTCCAATATGGACTGAAGACTCATGTCTCTCCAAGTATTCTCCAAACCTTCAATGCCAGATGGGGACTACTGAGATACCCAGCTTGTGGACTAAACAGCTAAGGGGATTTCAGCCTTGTCAGAATATAGACTGCCATTGTTGGACTACCTGGGCTGTATCATGGAGGCCAGTACAGGGGTATCAAGACAGGGCAGATGCTTACTGGACTTCCTTTCGGGGACCATGGGAGGGAAAGACCCCGGTGTGGAGCAAAAGTGCAGGATTGATAGTTGTTTGGGATTGCCAAGGAGGAATCTTTGAGCACTTCTTTAAGGAAAACATGACATCTTTTAGGGAAAAAAAAGATGTGTATATATATATATATATTGCTACAGTATATATATATATACTGTAGCAATACAAGTTGGAGAGAACAACAAAAAAAGAACTGAAAAGAAAACTATGGAAAGACTCAGAAAAAGATGCAGGACATGTATGGCAGAGTGCAGGGACTGGGGTGGCATGGGGGGCATGGAAAGGGAAGCGGCTCTAGACTCGACTGAGAAATGATGTATGACTTATGGAAAAAGTTCAATAACAATAAAAAAAAAGAATTCCTAGCCAGCCTGGGCTACACAGCAAGCTCCTGTCTCAAAAAAATGAAACCAAGCAGATGAAAACTCTACAAATAAAATTCCCCGAATGGGAGCTGCCTCCTCCTCCTCTTCCTCCTCCTTCCCTCCTCTCCCTCCTCTCCCTCCTCCTCTTCTTCCTTGCCCTTCATCTTTCTCCTCCTCCTTTTCCTTCTCCTCCTCTTCCTCCTCTTCCTCCTCCTCCTCCTCCTCTTCTTCTTCTTCTTCTTCTTCTTCTTCTTCTTCTTCTTCCTTCCCTCCTTTTCCTCCCCCTCCTCTTTTTAATTCTTTCCCTTCCTCCTTCTCCCCCTCCTTTTCCTCCTTCTCTTCCTCCTCTTTCTCTTTCTCCCCTCCTCTCCTTCCTCCTCCTCTCCCTCCTTCTCTTCCTCCTCCCCCTCTTCTTCCTCTTCCTCCTTCACCTTCTCCCATCCTCTTCCTCCTTCTCTGGCCTGTTTCCCCTCCCTCTCCTCTTCTTCCTCCCTTTCACCCATCTTTCATCTGTTTCCCCTTCCCTTCTTCCTTCTGTTCTTCCTCTCCCTCTTCTACTCCCTCCTTTTCCCCTCTCTTCCCCTGCTCCTCCTCTTCCTTTTCTTACCTATGAGGCCATTGGCCCAAAGAGGGTAATGAAAGAATACCACGAACTTTTCATAGTCACAGTCCCAAGTAGATTAAATGAATAAGGTTCCCCCCCAATATCCTGCTTGAAACATATTGACAGTAGAAGAATTGAATTGCTCAAATTGGGTATATGCATGGATGGATTTCAGATACAAGGTTGTTGACCCAGCATCTTTGACAAGGACCAAATTTACAAAGGAAGGAAAAGAAAAGGGGGAGGGGTAACTCCCAAATCTCTGTAATTCTCTGGTATGAAATCTCTTCCGTCATGCCTTCTGAATATACATCAACTATAATGAAAACAAGTGAGTCAGCCTTGATGATGTGGCTAAGTCACTTAGAAAGGAAGAGCAATTTCTTTGAGCCTCTGAAACTATTTTGGCAACAGTCTTTGGCTGACTCCAGGCATTGCTAGTGTGTCCCAACAATGGATGGAAGAGATCCTGCTCCCAGCAAGATCATTGGATTCTCTTTTGATTTAGAGTTTTCTTAACAAATTTTAGGCAATGTCTTTTGAACAATATGTAAACACCACTGACCATCTTCCTTAAGTAATGCATAGTCTTCTAATGCTACCTGGAGCCAGCACCCCAGTCTGGCTTTTGTCTGAATAACTTGACAGCTATGCCTGCCAAAATAATGGGAATTGAAGTGGGGAATATGAAGTGTCTTTGAAAGGGAACAATGGTGAACAAAGTATGGGAGAAAGAATAAAAATTAAAAATAAGAATAACTTAGTTTTTTTTTTTCTTTCTGCCTTTCATCCAAATGGACCTAATGTGCACACAGAATGGTCAATGCTAGTTGGCTCAATTTATATTCTCTCTCAGTTCTTGGGCCTCACCTGTTCTGATTATGCACTTTGTCTAAAATATTCTACAGCTAGCAAAGGGGTAGTAGACTCCTTTTTTTTTTTTTTTTTTTTTTTTACTGAGTTTGAACCATTGGCCCCTCACAGCACATGGCAGGCAAGCACTCTATCACTGAACTACAAACCCAGCACCCCCTGTTTTTGTTTATTTTGAGCCAGGGTCTTGCTAAGTTTACCCACACTAGCCTTGAACTCACTTTGTAGCCCAAGCAGGCCTTGAACTTCCAATCTTTCTGCCTCGGACTCTTAGGTTCCTGGGATTATAGGCCTGCATCATTAGGTACAGCTGAGCTAACAGACTCATCTCCCAGGTGGTCCCAGGTCCACTAGATCAGGGCTTCTGAACCACTTATTTTCCACTTGAGACAACTTTTCATCTGAGAAATTTTTGCATGACCCTGTGTATAGATATATGAAATAGGCATACAAATAAAACATTTATAATTAATTATAAAGAAATTTATTTTAAAACAATTATTTTGCCTGCATATAATTTCACCATTAATTAAAGACAAAGGCAAATTTGCATACTAATGAGTTGGGTGTGCTTGTTTATTTTTACATAAAGAATGAAATCTTGGCTAAATATTTGATATTCCAGGATGTAGAGCATCCTTAATGCTTTTCACAGTTCATTGATATTTTGACTCTATAGTCATGAATGCAGAGAACATTGGCTCACATACATAGTACAAAATGACAGAATGAGGCTTAGGGCCCTCTCAGAAATTGTTGGAAATTCTGCCCTAATACTCAGCTAAACCTCATTTAAAGACTTTTTTTTTTGGTCTTTTTGAGACAGGGTCCCTGTAGCCCCAGCTGTCCTGGAACTCACTCTGTAGACCAGGCTGGCCTTGAACTCACAAAGATCCGCCTGCCTCTGCCTCCCAAGTGCTAGGATTAAAGGCGTGCGCCACCACGCCCGGCTCAAATAGAAATTTTTTGAGTTTATTTGTGTGTGTGTGTGTGTGTGACTGTTTTGCCTGCATGTATGTAAGTGCTTTCCTGTCATGGAAGTCAGAAGAGGATGTAGAATCCCTGAAGCTTGAGTTACAGATATTGTTAGTCACATATGGGTGCTGAGAACCAAACCCTGGTCCTCTGCAAGAGCAGCCAGTGCTCTTAACTGCCGAGCCATCTCTCCAGTCCTCAAGTAACAATTTTTAAAAACAAACATTTAAATACAATACAAACAAAAGATATACTAATTTAATACTTACATGCTGAGGAATGACAGTAGGAAAATATTAAATGCTTTTGTTTTCTGTAATTAAACCATAATGTTTCCAAAAGAGCAGAAAACTTCATATGTAAACCAAAGACACTGGGCTCCACAGCATACGGTAATCTCAAGCCATATCGAGGTGTTTCAGGCAGAGTTCACTGGCTTCATGTGGTGTGATGGCACGCACAGTGCAGAGTGAAGTCTGTGTGTTCCAAACCCAGGCTGCAGTAAAGTCTCCCAGTGCAGCATGGGTGGATGCTGTCAGAAACATTTCAGATTCATTACATCTGAATTTGAATTATTTGGGGCCTTGGTGTGTTCAAAAACCCTTTCATAACCCTATATTCAGTTTGATGACCCCGTATGAAGTTGTGACTAACAATTTAAGAAGCAGGCACTAGTTTGTAGATGAAAGCCACTCAGTCATTGTCTTGCAATTAAAATACAAGGTTTCCTACATACGCCATATGAAAAAGTCAGGGAAAAACCCCAGATGTGATTCCTCTTGAAGCCCATATACTGAATATGGCTCCCATTCAAGCCAGGAAGCAGGGATCAGAATTACACTTATTACTACTCATAAATGATGTAAATCTGATTGCTAACACATGGAGGGGTGGTGCAGAAAAGCATGGGCATCTGATCTCATGCTTGACTTCTTGGAAACTGATTAATGAACGCAGAGTCTTACCACCAACCACTCACCATCAAAGAGATAAAAGGGGAAGATTCGTTTCCTGTGTGTAGTCTGCTTTTAGCTTGAATGTCACTTCCAGGAAGCCTTCCTGCCCGAGACTCTGATTAATGGCCTCCTGCTGTCACTGCCCAGCTCTCGTGCTTTGTGGCACTGTCTCATGGTTTAATTACTTATCTATGTCTCTCAATAGTCTGTGAGACTCTGTGGGGAGGTAGCAGCTGCCACTGTAAACGAGAGTTTGTGGAAAGAATTTGCTACCACAGGGCAGCTTTGTGGGGTGAAGTTACAATCTGAGCTTCTTGGTTTCAATTCCACTGACAGTGTGAAGGGCAAGGGAGAAACTATAGATGAGAAAAGAACCCAAAAGCCAGTTATAGTGATAGATCCTCATCATGGAAGATATTTTTTTTTAAGGAAACAAATTGATAGGACTCAGAATTTGGGTTCACTGCTTTTGATTGTTAACTAAGCAGATCCTTTTATGCAGAAGGGGCTGTTCTGTTTTGTTCTGTTTTGGTTTGTTGAGACAGTCTTACATAGCCCTGGCTGGCCTCAAACTTCTTGTTTTGTAGCTGAGGCTGGCCTTGAACTTGTAAGCTTCCCGAATGCTTGGATTTCAGACATGGTCCACCATACCCAGCAATGAACAGATCTTTAATACCTCCCACTTAACTAGTTTTCAAGAAATCAAGCACAGGGTAAATCATTTTTTCCTGATCTGTTCATGACTTCCATGTGTTAGCAATGAGACATGCATCATGTATGAATGACTGTTAAAGTATTGTTAAACAGATACCATGGACAGAGTTGGAAAAACCAGGACTGTGAATGCTCCAGCACTGAGATAAATCATCAATTTGAACCTATACCTAGGAGGCATTTTCTTAGCTCAAGAACATTGTTGCCCTCCTGGGCAACAATGTAAATAGTTTGAGATAAATGTAACAGGTAAGAGGAGAGGATTTCTTAGAAAATCTGCTCTTCATCTGCCAGTTGAAGTAGCAACAAAATATCAAGAAAGCTGGCCCATCTCTCTAGGCCTTTGAGAGGGATCAGTGGATAAAGCTACTTGCCAACATGCCTGGTGACCCAAGTTCAATCCCCGGTATCCACATGGTAGAAAGAGAAAACTAACTCCTGCAAGTTTTCCTCTGACCTCCGCACAGTGTCCCACACAATGATAATGAATGAATGAATGAATGAATGAATGAATAAATAAATAAATAGATAGAAAAAGATTGAAAGGGTCCCCAAAGGAAGGTGGCTGTTTATGTTTACACTAACCAGAGTCTAGGAAGACTTTCTATGGATATGCCACTTGAGTCCCTTCTGCTTTTCTTTCCACTTTCCTTTCTCATCTGACGTATGTCTCTGAATACTTTTGTTTCCTTCCTTTATGAAGACAGGATAGAAAAAACACAGAGAATGTGGAAATGCATCCTTTTAATCCAGTCATCAAAAATTTTGTTAATTGATAAAGATATAAGCATAGATACAGTGTAGTGAAGAGCTTTGAGTGCTGGGATTAAAGGCGTACACCACCATGTCTGGCCAGCAGTTATCCACCGTATTTTAAAATTTCTTTCTCTATAGAATAGGGGTAATAGCTGTTCGTGTTGTTTGTCTTGTGACAAATCCTCCTGGGATGGCTTGAGGGCTGTTTCTTTTTTGTCAAATTGCAGTCATTTCTTCATCTGCATGAAGCAGTTTGCTCATCTGCCATATACTGTATACCAAGGGCTGGCTACTATTAAGAGGTAATTTTAGGCAGACAATCCAGTGATGTATGAACAATTGTGTCTGATGTGGCCTTAGACTTTATTGCTCCTATCTGTCATGAGGCCTGTTGCTGGCTTGCTAAGTGGCAATGTCTTTATCACAGGATCCAGGAAACTTGGCTCCATGTCCCCATAGGGGACAGCAAAGTTATCATTGGGTGTCAAATCTGTCATGCCCAAGCTGTGCCCACAGCTGGACAGTGGGTAAACCTGTTATGTCTGCTGCCTCCGACCTGGTGTCTCCACACCCCCAGAAGAGGGGTACCACCTGTCTCTTTTTGGCTTTTTAAAACAGTTTAACAGCGATGGAAAGCAATCTCGCCATGGGAGAGCTGAGAAATTCTGAATATTGTAGCTCATTACTATTGTCCCAACACAACAACAAAGGGATTTTGTTGGAAAAACAAAACATTCTGATGTTGTCAATTAGAGTTTTCCAATTTTTAATGAGCATTCCATTTTTGAATTGATATTTTCTGAGGATCTATTTGTTACCTTGGGAGCTTGGCAGGGACATAGCTGTCTCCTTGTTCCCTGGCCCTCTGAATTCTTATAAATTCTACCTTGCAAGGTTATTGGGAGGTAACAGGAAAACCGTCCTTTGTCTTTGAACAAAGAACAGTATCTATGTAACCCTGGGTAACTCTTTAATCTCTCAGCTCGGTTCCTTATATGAAAAATAGGGATTAACATATGACATGATGCAAATCTAAGAGCTTGACACCTGGCTTCCTGTAGGGTAAATATCTGAAAGACGATTGTGCCCTAAGTGAGTTAATTATTAGAGGCTAAAAATACTGTCGGCTCTCTGACGCTTTCTATCGATGATACTTATTAGCATCTTAAGTTAACCTCAAACTTTAGGATGTGGTGATTGACATGGGCTCAGGAAAAGAGGCAGAATAGCACAGTGGAAAAATCAGGGACATCAGCACCGAACAATGTGCATTTAAAGTCTTGTCATGTCTATTCTTATTGGTTGCTTAAGCCACCCTGTCTCCTGGGTAACTTGGAGATAACGGTGCTCATCACCACGGCTGGCGGCTTGAGATGAACGCCCGGGCCTTGGAAGCTATGGTTGGATGAGGGCAAGGACCTGTCACCCAGCCTGGACCACTATGAGATGGGACCCAGAGCTAGGGGAAGAGGACCGGGCTGAGGCTGGGGAGGTGAGGCCGAGGGATCGGCCCGGCCTTTGCTGGCCGCTGGCGAAGCATCCACTCCGGCCAGAGGATGCAAGCCAGATGTGGCTGCTGGCAGCACCGCCGCCGAGGCCCGGGCCGCGCTCCTGGAGGAGAGAACTCGGGAGGATATATAGGCTGCGGGACGCGCCCCTAAGTGACAGCCGGGCGGGCCACTGGCGGCGGCGGCAGGGTGTGCGGGGCGGCGGCGGCCAATGGCTGGTGGGGTCGCGGGCGGGGCCGGGGGCGGGGCCGGCCGGGGGGCGGGGTCGGGGCGGGCGGGGCGCGCGGCCGGCGGCGGCGCAGGCGGCCCCAGCAGCGTTGCCCGCGGCCGCGGCAGAAGCGCCCAGGCCCGCGGCAGGTGAGGGGCTAGGGCTGCGCGGGGCTGCGCGGGGCTGCGCGGCGGGGCTCGTGGGGGTCCACCCGCCGGGAGCCGGGCCGCGGGCGCCGAGGCCCGGCCGTGAGCTCATGCGCCCCGGGGCGGGTAGCTGGCTGGTAGTGCGCGGGGCGCCGCGGGGCCTCGGAGCGGGGCGCGGGGCGCGGGCCGGGCGCTCTCCAGCATCGCTGCAGCCCCTGTGCCGCGCGCCCTCCCGGTGGCCGGCCTGGCGCCCGGTGCGCCCCCGGAGCTCGGGGACTTTGGGGGAAAGTGCAGTGAAGTGTGCGTCTGCAGCGGGGACGGAGAGTTGCGGGCGGGACCGGCGGCTGGAGGCCCGGAGGCGGCGGCTCGGGGCAGGTAGGGCGGGGGCAGGTTGCTCCTCGGATCCGGGACCGGAGTGCGGCCCAGGGGAGCGGTTTATCTCCAAAGTGAAGCCCTGGTGATGGTGAGGCAGAGCCCGGCTTCTCCCAGGCCTCGGGTTCCTCTTGGCGGGGATGCTGCGAGCAGGACCCCCAGGTTGGGTCCGGGGAGTCCTCCGGGATGCCAGTGACATCTGGGAGGCGTTCTGTTAGGAGCTGGCCGTGCTGCCTTTCAGCTCCCGCTTCTATTTCTCCACACGTTGTGAGTCTTTGGAGCGCATTCATGGCTTATATTCGGAATTACGAAATAGAAGTAGACACAATGTATTACTTAATGTTTTCCATCTATTTTGCTGTTGCGCTTTCGCGGTCCCGCAAATTCTTTGATGAACGATAAAAAGTGACACAGTCGTTCATTTGAATATAAAAACCTAAATTTAGAATCAAGTACTAATGGTCTTTGTGGTTGACTGTCCTTTTCTTGAATGCACAAAGAATAGTTATATTAACAGGTTATGGTAACATAGGTTTCTCTAACCTGTAAGTGTAAATCCCCAAAATGCAGTGGATGTGGAAATTATGTAAGCTGAATGAAAAAAAGCATCCTCTAGAAATGAAAAATAAATGAGTTTTTCGTAATTATGGTTTATAAAGTTGTATGGGCTTACGTCATGGTTTTCATTGATTTTGGGCATCATGAATCGTGCTTTTTATTCTTTAAGTCACCTTTGTTTTGTTTGTGGGGTGCTGATTAAGGAATATGACAAATGTTCAGCAAAGTGTTGTGAGAGCCATGGAACATATGGGAATATTTCAGAGAATACTTTAAAATTATCTTTTTTTTTTAAAGCCAGAAATATAAGAATTAAGATGCAAGACTGTTAAATCTGTTAACAAAACAGGTTTTTTTTTAAATACTAGATCTAGAGTTGAAAGTTCCATTCAGCTTTGGGAGGACAGAGAAATAACTAGTAATTTTAGCCATTACCTTTTTGTTTAAAGATTCAAATATGCTTTAAATAGCCTTTGAGACTATTAAGGTAAGTGCGAAATTTAAATGTTTGTATATGTGGCAGCTGATAAAAAATGTAGGTCACTTGTGTCTAATGGTCTAGTCGTGGAGCTGTGGTGATTTGAGAGCATGTGGCCTGTTGAGTTTGCTCTGCTCTGGAGATTTCATTCACTGGTGTTTCTCCATTACACGTCATCAGGAATGACGGCATTCCTATGGAGTAAAACTCCGTCCTGGTTTTCTTGTGAAATGCCAGGACTTTTTAGTAGAATTTAGTGTAAACATCTTCTCTAAACCAGAGTTTACTAACTTTCTGGGTCTAGTATTTAATATTCCATTTGTTTTCATGTAGTATAGTTTATAGTATACTTTGATTTTAGAATTCATTTTATCTCCATGCATTAATACTGAATTTTTATATATGCTTTGTTTGTACTTAATAAAACTTTTAAATTGTCATTTTTTAATTTTTTAATAAATTATTATGGTTTTTGTATGTGTATGAATGTACTGTCTGCATGTGGGTTTGTGCACCCGTGTCGTGCAATGCTGTGGAGGTCAGAAGAGGGTCTCGGATTCCCCTGGAACTGGAGTTCTCCTGGAATTGGAGTTATAGACGGTTCTTAGCCGCCATGTGGGTGCTGGGTATCGAACCCGGGTCCTCTGCAAGAGCAGTCAGTGCTCTTAACTGCTAGGCTATCTCTCCAGCCCCTTAAATTGTCATTTTTAATGATTCTGTGCTTCTCTGCTTCCTGATATATGTCATCTGGATATTCTAATAACCCACTTTTTAGATTCTTTTTTTCTCACTAGAACAAAATCTTTTTTTGAGGTAAAACATGGCCAAATTATACAGTAACAGAAAGATATAAGCATTTTTGTATATCATGCCAGACTTAAAATAAGTCACCAAAATATCGCCTGTGTTTTTATAATCAGAAGCCATTATTCAGTGTTTGATTTAAGGGTTCTTGCTGGGGGGGGGCATGAAGATTTTAATTGTAAGCAATTGTCATGGACATGTTTGTTGTAAAGGTATCTTAACTCTAGAAGGTGAGTAAATTTGGTTTCAGCAGTGGTAACTTGGAGCTCCTGTGCTCCAGAGGGAGGTGATGTGGTAGAATTAGTACATCTAGAATGCTACATGGAAATTAGAGCTGGTGGCCAAAAAAGGTAACAGGCATGCTTTGTTGGGGACTCAGGAGTGAGGGATTAGCCAAAGGCTGCAGGAAGTGAGAAATTTGTTTAGAGTTGTACATTTAGATGAGACTTTGAAAATTCCTGTGAATCTTGCAAAACTTATACCATAATAGACTTGTGTTATATAACATAAAACATTAAAAAATGTATATTTAGTGTTGAGCAAAATTAACATTTGTGAAGATTCTCTGGTTTAACTTGAGCTGTGGGTCATCTCTAGAGCTTCTCTATTCTGCTGTGGTATAAATGATCGAATTTGTAGTGCAAAAAGTGCTAGATAAGAACTTGCACTTAGAAGTTATTCAAAATGGGGTTTGCTTGCTAGGTCTATTTCCTTGTGTGTACAACAGGGTTCATAATGTTTGCCCCATTGGATTTTGTGAAGCTATACAGTGGGCCCAGCACATAGGAAGAAGCCAGTCTGTTATAATGATGGGTCACCATCATCATTTGTAATTTGCTGCTGTGATCTTTATTTACTAGTCGAGATTTTCAGTGATGTTCATTACTAGCAAGCAGCTGAGGTGGTGGTTTCTGAATTGCCTGCAAATGGTTCCTTTAATCAGCCATGCCCGTCTATTAAGTTAGTTGCCTCTTCGGTGTTCTGTTTGTGGAGGTGATTTAAGTTACTCCACTAGAGTGTCATTTAGTATATCACTAAGAGCAACCTGTGCCTTAGAAGTAATCAGAATCAGTGCAAGTCTTTGTTTGGCTGACACGTCCCTAGGGAATGAAACTAGTTATGCATAGAGCAGGCTGCCCCGTTGCTGGCTGCATTTGTTTGCTTATTTTTATCATACAGTTAATATTTATCGAGAACCTATTGTATGTGTGGCATTATGCGTAAGTACTTCTACAACCTCATTTCTTTCCAGTCTCTCTGCGCTTTGGTTAGGTGGTGATGTTCCAAATTTCCTGTGTGAAAGCAGTGTGAAGTGATGGGCCCTGGCTGAGAGCATGGACTGACTGGATCACTGCATCTTCCAATGAATGCATAAAGATTTCCAGTTTTCTCAGTGAAAACTCATGATGACAATAATTAACATTGATAACTGCAAACTTTTGGGCAGTTTTGTTAATATAGAAACTAGGAGTCAGGACCAGTTGTTTTCTCATCTCGTAAATGAAACTTGGTGATGCAGATAAAAGAGGCGTGCTGGTAGTCATGCGAGGAATGCCGGAGCTGAATCTAGGATCCAGACCTTTTGACCCTTCAAAATATTACAAGGAGATAGATCTCTTGTTTGTTTGTTTAGTTATTTATTTTAAACATCACTTACTGTTATACAGAATACCTGAGAGGAAGGAAGCTTGTGACTCCCTCCTTAGCAGTCTCTTTGGAAATCTGTGAACCCTATAAAGTCTTCTTTAAATGACTAGCTATATTTTTTCCCCTGCAAATAAAAGCAGCTAAGAAGGAATATAGTTTGAAGCTTTTTTCCTTGGAGAAAAAAGACCATATAATTCTGGCATATTAAGTGAATAGTTTTGATATAGGTGCGATCTACATAGAGACATTTTAGCCTTGGCAGAAGTCTGAGTATGATGGCAGATAGTAAATGAAGAAACCCATGCCCTGCGTTATTTAGCAAGCTTTTCTTTCTCTTTACCTCTTGAATAGGAAGAAGAAGGAGAAAGCTTTGAACCTCAGCCTATGAAGACTTCACTAAGAAAATCTGGAGTAGCAGTTGCAGCTGAGTTGCTGCTTGACACCTCTGTCCCAGCGTCTAAAATGAGCCTCTCTTGTCAATTGCTTTTTTTGTCCTAGAGCCAGGAATTCTGGATTCTGTTGACTTCAGGCCGAAAAGAACAGTCTTGGTTGTCATCACCAACATATGAGCCAGTGTGATGGTGAAATAATGAGATGAGGCTCCGCAATGGAACTGTAGCCACTGCATTAGTATTCGTCACCTCCTTCCTCACTCTGTCCTGGTATACTACATGGCAAAATGGGAAAGGTAAGGAGGAAGTCTCCCCAAAGGCTGATGCCCTGGAGTGGGCTTTGCTGCTTTGTGAGTTTTGCCAAAATGCTTGAGGGTGGGCTTTGCTACTGTGTAAGCAGTTTGGAAATTCTTCAGGGAAATAGCCTAGGCCTATTATTGCATTATTTCTCCTAGCTATTTCTTTTGACACAATGTGGAACAGTATTCTTGCACAGAGGGCACAGACTTTGTAGTTCCAGCTTGTTTTGTTTTGTTTTCAGTGTCTTACAGTCACATTTGGAGAAACAGATACTATAAGATTATAAATCTGATCCATGGTTTATATCACATGGACAGCCAAGTTGTATAACAAAGACTTTTTGCTTTTTTTTTTTTTTTTTGGTCTTTTCAAGACAGGGTCTCCCTGTAGCCCAGCTGTCCTGAAACTCACTCTGTAGACCAGGCTGGCCTTGAACTCACAAAGATCCCCCTGCCTCTGCCACCTGAGTGCTAGGATTAAAGGCATGCTTGTTCGCTTGCTTTTCACCTTTTCACAGGCTACTGTTAAGTGATTTTTAGACCCTCCCTTCGAAATTGTATTTTCCCTCTAAGAGCCTGCCCATTTCTTTGATGTAAGCACATTCTATAAAACTCTAGTTTTTCCTGGGCTTTGACTCATGTGTTATTTTTCCTCATATATGAGTCTGTACAAAGAATTCTGTCTCCTCTCTCTCTCTCTCTCTCTCTCTCTCTCTCTCTCTCTCTCTCTCTCTCTCCATCCCTCTCGCTCCTTCACCCTTTAATAAAGAAGCGTTCACTAAGACATCTTGCCTGATATGTGCTTGAAGAATCCTTTCCGGTACACAAAGGCTCAGCAGCCCGAGCCCTTCACAGGGAAACTCTGCCCAAGCAAGTTTCCTAGCGTGCCGTCTCTCCAGTGGCTGACAGAGGTCAGGAGTGGAAAACGGGGCCCCCGCACCCATCTTATGATGGGTTACTGTTTCAATAAGACATTTTTTTTTAAAGATCAAGCCCTTGTTTGAGAACGTAGTTCCGAGAGAAGTCTTAAGGAACAGGTGCAGAGAGTTTGGGTCCCTTCGTGGCTAAGATGGATGTTAGGTCAGGCTGTTTTTCTTCAAGACTAGCCATGCTGTGGCATTGCATGTAACAGCACAGTCAACACCCAGTGTCTTCTATTTCTCTCATCTAGTTTTTGAGGCAAGGTGTCTCAGTGAACCTGGAACTTGCCATTTGAGTTAGACTGGCCGGCCCATGAGCCCCCAGGACATGCCTGTCTCTGCCCCCCACCCAGCACTGGGGTTACAGATACCTACTGCAGTGCCCGGCTTCTATGTGGTACTAGAGATCCAAACTGAGGTTCCCCACACTTGCGCAGCATGCACTTTACCCACTGAACCATCTCCCCAACCCAGGTTCCTGTTATCTAACACTGCCCCCCCTCAAATGTACCCAAAGCTCGAAATAAGAACTACTGACTACCGCAGGGCGTGGTGGCGCACGCCTTTAATCCTAGCACCAGGGAGGCAGAGGCAGGCAGATCTTTGTGAGTTCAAGGCCAGCCTGGTCTACAGAGTGAGTTCCAGGACNCTCCCTACAGCCCCAGCTGGCCAATAACTCACTATGTAAATGTGGCCGGCCTCAGTCTCATAGAGATCCTCCTGCCTCTGTTTCCCAAGTGCTGGTATTAAAGGCATATGCCACCATGTTTGCCAAACTTTGGGCATTAAAAACAAAAAACAAAAAATTAATCATCAGGGCTGGAGAGATTGCCTAGTGGTGAAGCCCACCAGCTTCTCTTGCAGAGCACCCAGATAGCAGCTCCTAACCATCCATAACTCCATCCTAGGGGAGTCTGACTCCTGGGGCATTAGAGGACACAAGTGCACTTACACACATGCAGACAATATATTCATACAGATTAAAAAAAGAACCTACTCATCATAAATGTTTAATAAGTGGTTGTGTAGTGGGTATTGTATAAAACACTTAAAAGGACATGGTCAGGGTCTTCAGATGCGATGAAATTTCCAGGCTATTTAGGCTACTGATCTGTGATCTGATGCTATATAGTTAATGGCTTAAACTTATGCCTTGATAGGTTGCTCCTTTGGCAAAATAGCTCGACAGGAGAAATTCTGATCAGAATATTAAAAGTTTTGTAAATCGTAGTTCTGTCTAGGCTCTAGGACCGTGTTTTATAGGAAAGCTGTCTACTGATGGGAATTATATAATGGGTTGATATGTTTTTTTCTTTTTTCCCTTTTCGTTCTTCCCTGGCATTACTGTAAGAAATGTTGCTGGCAAGGTGCTGGGGTGGCTGCATGTTCTTTGTGTTAGAGCCTGTTTAGAGTAGTCTTCATCCCCTGGACTATTGGAAGCTGCTGGTGTGGCCCTCATCTTACTTGCTCATGAAGACTCCTGAAAAGATTACTTGTGGCAAATTTTTTTCTGCTGTGTGTTTGTATCTGTATGCATAGCTCCCTGAGAATATATGCTTTGTACACATACATATTGTAGTTGTGTGTATATGTATGTGTGAAATAAGCAGATGTAGATTTAAAACATATGCTCTGTGCTTTGGGCAAGTCTGACATTCATTTCCCATTTTTTATCTTTTTCTGAGTTGGGCTCTAATTTGGGGGAACTGTGAAAAACAAGTGAAAATTTTTCTAGAGGCAAGTTCTTTGGGTATACTTTAGGTTTAATTTTTCTTTTTTTTGAGACAGGGCCTCCCTGTGTAACCCTAACTGACCTTGAACTCACTATGTAGATCAGGCTAGTCTTGAACTTACAGAGATCTGCCTGCCTATCCCTCCCAAGTATTAGGTTCGAAGGGGTGCACCACTATGCCCAGCCAACAGATTTCTAGATTTTTTTAAAAATCCCATTTATTTCTGGGCATGGTGGTTCATGCCTTTAATACCAGGACTCAGAAGGCAGAGGCAGGTGGATTTCTGTGAGTTCAAGCCCA
This sequence comes from Rhizomys pruinosus, assembly GCA_009823505.1. Lineage (NCBI taxonomy): Eukaryota > Metazoa > Chordata > Mammalia > Rodentia > Spalacidae > Rhizomys > Rhizomys pruinosus. The sequence goes on along the minus strand of VZQC01011429.1, from coordinate 2,049,314 downwards.
GCCTGATCTACATAGTGAGTTCCAGTTCAGCTGGAGCTACAGGGAGATCCTGTCTCAAAAAGACAAAAAAAAAAAAAAATCCCATTTATTTTATATGCATGCTTTGTGTATGTGTGTGCACCATGGCACACATGTACATGGATGTTAGAGGACACCTTTCAGGAGTCAGTGTTTTCCCTCTACTGTGTGGGTCCCTGGCATTGAACTCAGGCCCTTACCAATTGAACCATTTTTCTGGCTTGGTTTCAGGGTTTTTTTATTTGATTTTTTTACTTTTTTGATAATTTGTCATGGTACATGAGTACCATGTTTACATAATTTATACCCCTCTATCTCCCCCTCCAATTTCTCCCATGTTTACCTCAAATTCATGACCTCCTCCTCTTTATTATTGTTATATATATACCTGCTGAGTCTACTTAGTGGTCCTAGTATGTACATGTGTTTAGGGCTGACCATTTTAGACTGGGTCCCTATCAAGACACTGGTCTGCTGAAAACCAATTTTTCTTTGAGTAGCCATTTATGTCTTGTAGTCCTGGTTTTTTGTTTTTTTTTTTAATTTTTTAATTTTTTTTTATTTTTTAAAAATTTTTATTTATTTATGTGTGTGAATGTACTGTCTGCATGTAGGTTTGTGCACCTGTGTTGTGCAATGCCGCGGAGGTCAGAAGAGGGTGTCGGATTCCCCTGGAACTGGAGTTCTCCTGGAATTGGAGTTACAGTTCTCAGCTGCCATGCGGGTACTGGGGATCGAACCTGGGTCCTCTGCAAGAGCAGTCGGTGCTAGGCCATCTCTCCAGTCCCTGTTTTTTTTGTTTTTTTTTTTTAATATTTTTATGTGTATGGGTGTTTTGCCTGCATGTATGTAAGTATACCCATTCACGCATTGCCCATGGAGGCCAGATGAGGGTGTCAGATCCCCTGGAATTGGAATTAGGGTGGGTGTTAGCCACCATGTGGGTGCCAGACCCAGGTCTTCTGGTCCTAGGTCTGAACCATCTCTCCAGCCCCAGCTTATAGTTCTTCATCTAAGAGTAGGACCTTGTGAACTTTCCTCCATCTGTGTTGGCATATCGACTGGTCTTTGTCATGCAGATCTTGGTTAGGTAACCATACTGCTGAGATGACACTATCTAGCAGCAGACATCCTGGTCCTCTCCCTCTTAACAGTCTTTCCAGGCCCTCTTCCACAATGTTCCCTGAGCCTTAGACAAAGGGTTGTGTTATAGATGTACCAATTAAGGTTGACACCCACAGTCACTTGTTCTCCGCATATTGACCAGTTGTGGATCTCTGTAATTGTCTCCAGCTGGTGCAAAAAGAAGCTTTGATGAGGGGTGAGAACTCCACTTACCTGTGGGTGTAATGAGAGGACTCAATGAGGAAGAGTTTTGAGTCAAACAAATGACTTGTTGTTAAAGTCTATTATGAAAGAAGCGAGTAGACCATAACAAAAGTACATGGGTTTTTTTTTCTTACAGGAAACATCTATTCAGAGAGTTATAGTAATACAGAAACTTGACACTTGTCACTCACTGTCTTGTTTTAGACTCCCCGCTGTTGCTCTTGCTTCTTATATAAAGGCATCAGAAGCATTACTAGTACTTTCTTACAGATCATCTCTAGCATCAAAGGTGCCCTCACTGTTCAGCCCTGCATGTGTCAGCTCCTTGACCTTTGCTCTTTGAATGTCTTTGTGATCTGTTTTTCTGGTTCCTGTTTTGTCTAGATTCAGGCATCAGCCCAGGCCTCCTGTTCTGCTTGTGTAAAATCCCCTGTGTTGATTGCTGTCGTTTATGTAACCACTCCAACTGTCAAGTATTTGGATTCTTTCTAAAGAGTTCAGGCAGTGAGACAGCATGGATTTTCCAGGACAGGCCTGCTTTTAGATATTCGATCTAGTGTTTCTAGGAACCATGTGCTTTCATTTTTATTTTGAAAGTGTGATTTCCAAAGTCTTTGACAGGGCTGGATTAATAGTTATTATTTTCCCTTCATTCATTGTCCCATACACATACCTGTCCTTCGCCTAGCGCTGTTATGCTGTGACTATGAAGACAGATAAGAATCTTTATGCTTTTAGCTGGGCATGGTGGCGCACACCTTTAATCCTAGCACTTGGGAGGCAGAGGCAGGCGGATCTTTGTGAGTTCAAGGACAGCCTGGTCTACAGAGTGAGTTCCAGGACAGCTGAGGCTACAGGGAGACCCTGTCTCAAAAAGACCAAAAAAAAAAAAAAATCTTTATGCTTTTGAGTAGGGAATAGTAGGTTAAGATGTGCGTAGATGAATTCATGATCAGCTAGATGAGATAGCAGCAGTAGCAGACTACTTGTCCTGCTCTGAACATTATTCCATTTGTGCTGGTCATTTAACCCTCACACCCCCAAAGACCATTACTGCCTCCTCTCTCTAGAGGGAGAACTCAAAGCAGAATGCTTGAGACTCTTTTTTTAAAATATTTTAATTTTTTATTTTTATTTTGGTGTATGAATGTATTGCCTGCATGTGTATAAGTGCATCCATGTCATGCAGTGCCCACAGAGTCAGAAGAAGGTGTCAGATTCCCCCGGAACTGGAGTTATAGACAGTTGTTAGCTGCCATGTGGGTGCTGGGAATCAAACCCAGGTCCTCTGCAAAAGCAGTCAGTGCTCTTAACCATTGAGCCATCTCTCCAGCCCCAGTTGAGACTCTTAACAAGGTCCGGCATTCATTCTGTGCTGGAGTTGAGGTTGGGGCTTAGGCTCTTAGCTGTTGATCTGCTGCCTACAAGAATGGAGACAGAGGCTCCCAATTTTTCATAGTGCTTAACAGAGGAGGTGGGATGTGAAAGCCAAGCCAGGTGGGAAGGAGGTGTATGGGGTGCAGGGATGAATTCCCAAAGGGAGAAGAGCACGTATTATGCTTTGTAGTTAGGAGATACTCGTTTTCTTGGGCATGTGAGTCCTTGGCAGTATCGGCGCAGCTCCTGAGGAGTACTGTGCTAGTGTACTAGTTTGGTAGAGCCTCCATTCAGTACTTGGATGAATCAGAGCTAGCCCACAAGACTGGTGTAGATTGAGGGAGATGTTATGGAATCCAGCCATGGGAGCTGAGGTTCAGCATAGGGAGTCAGTTCAGCAGGGCATACTGGATTCCCAGATAAAAATGAGGGGAGATATGCCGGGTGTAGTGGCACATACTTTTATCCCAGCCCTTGGGAGGCAGAAGCAGGCAGATCTCTGTGGGATCTAGGCCAGCCTGGTCTACATAGTGAGTTCCGAGCTGGCCGAGACTAGGGAGACCCTGTCAAAGAAAAGAAAAGGAATTCCAGTTATGTAGAATGGGTGGGCTGGGAAACTTATAGGCAGGTGTTGGAAGAATGAGACTAGAGCAGTTCCCTGTGTCATTTGCTGGTTTGAGTAGAGCTCCAGTGAGCCTTCTGCTTTGGTCGGATGCAGTCCAGAAATGGGGGAAAGGTGATTCTGTGTCCATGTGCCTTACCCAGTACGGGGGCTTAGCTCACCTTTAACACACCTTTCTTAAAAAAAAAATAATAATAGTAAAATAAAATTTTTAAAAAGACACCTTTCCTGCACAAATAGTTACTTCATCAAGAATGTGCTGAAATAATATTTAAAATAGTTTTATTGGGTAATAATTTAAATGCTAAATAGTTTACTCACTTAAAGTACTTAACCTATTTTTTTTTGTTATTTGTTGATAAATATAATTGCTGGGTCATATGGTAACTCTGTTTAATCATTTGAGGAATTTCCAGACTGTTTTTCAAAGTGTCCGAACCATTATACATTCTTATTTTATTTATTTTAATCTGTTTGTTTGCTACAAATTATTTGCTACACTCCTGTCTTACAAACAGCATGTAATTGAGTAATGCTCTTTTTATCCAATTAGATGATCTCTGCCTTTTAATTGGTTTGTCAATCCATTCATATTTAGTTGATGTAGTTGGGCTTATTCTGTCTTTTTGTCTTTCATGTTTCATATTGTTTTTATCATATTTTTCTCTTTTGTATTCATCAAATTATAATGTAGAACTTAAATTTCATTTGTCTTTTGCTGTTTGAGGTATTTTTTAATGGTTTCTCAGCTTATCAAATTCAGCTTTAGATTTAATTTTCTTGTTTTAATCATATATAGAAATGTTACTCCTGGGCTGGTGAGATGGCTCAGTATGTAAAGGTGGTGCTTCCTGCAGAAGCCTGGTGACCTGAGTTCAACCCCAAAACCCATGTAAAGGTGGAAGGAGAAAACTGAGTTGACAGCTGTCCTTTGATCTCCACATATATTCTGTCCCATAAGCCCTGCCATCATCTACTCATACATGATTAAAATCGAAAAAGAAGCAAGTTATTCCTGTATAACTGTTCCCTTTTACCTTTTTTGCCTGATGTTATCACTATGTGTATTTACATCTATTAATGTTACAAATCCAACAGAGTGTTGTAATTATGATCTTACATCTGCCATTATGTATTGTTGTCATTATGATTTTACCATCTGTCATTATCTCCTTGTTCGGGTGCAGTTTTATGCTGCATCTCCTTTGTGCTATTATTTGCAACTGTATTATTCATAGATTTCTATATATTGTAGACCCCGCAGTACGTTATATCTGTATATTGTTTTATATATTTGCACTTACAATCTGTTAACAGGAGAAGGTACATAACATTTATAGTGTCTCTTTTTTTAAATTTTTTTATTTTATTTATTTTTGTATGTATATAAATGTACTGTCTGCACGCAAGTCTGTTCACCCGTGTCGTGCCATGCCGCGGAGGTCAGAAGAGGGCGTCGGATTCCCCTGGAACTGGAGTTCTCCTGGAATGGGAGTTTCAGACGGTTCTCAGCCGCCATGTGGGTGCTGGGGATCGAACCTGGGTCCTCTGCAAGAGCAGTCAGCATTCTTAACCACTAGGCCATCTCTCCAGCCCCCTATAGTGTCTCTTACAGTGTGTAATTACTGGTGCTCTTTGTGTGGGATTGATCTACCTTTTGGGGACACTCAGATCAAAGGACTCCCCCTTTGCCATGTCTTGTATGGTAGGTCTGCTAGCAATGAGCCTTTGTTTTTGTTTACTTTGGGATGTCTTTTATGTCTTACATTTTTGAACACTGTCTTTCCTGCACACAAGTGTCTTGGTTGGCAGTGGTTTTTTTTTTTTTTTTTTTTTTTTTTTTCTTAGACAGGGTCTCCCTGTAGCCCCAGCTGTCCTGGAACTCACTATGTAGACCAGGCTGGCCTTGGGCAGCATTTTACAATACTTTGTTTCATGCCACTGCTTCTGACTTCTGTTATTTCTGCTGAGAAAAATCAGCTATTAATCTTATTGGGACCCCTTTGTAAGTGATGCATCATTTTTTTCCTTCTGCCTTCTAGATATTTCTACATTTAACTCTTTGTTACTTTTTTACCATGGTATAGATTTGAGTCTTTGTGTGTAGGCTGCTTGGAAGTTTTTTGAGCTCCTTAGATATATGGGTTATTGCTTTCCAGTAAATTTTCTAAGTATTCAACCTTGATTTCTCTATTTTTTCTTCACTTCTCTTTTTCATGTTCCCGTTGCACACAACACAGTGTGCTGCATAGGCTCTCCCTTGAGGCTCTGTTCTTCAGTTTACACAGTCTCTTTTGATCTATCTTAAGTTTGTCAATTCTTTCTTGTGGTTCACATTCATTGTTGTATTAGTTGGAGTGTTCCATAGACATGGCAGATGTAGTAGTTTTGATATATATATATGTATCCCATCCCAAGGTTCTCCAGTGAACTTTTTACTTGTCTTTTTCAGGTCTAAAATGTACATATGAGATGTGCTAGTCAGCTTCTGTCAGAGGTAGAACACCCGAGAAAACCAGCCTATGAGGAGGAAAGGTTCATTTTGCTTCATGGCGCAGAGGTTTTTGCTTCACAGCGGTTTGACCTAGCTGCCTGTGGTCCCGAGCTGCTGGCGCTGTCCGTCCTCATTGCAGAACCACGTGTAAAGGTGGCTTGTCTGGCTCATGTCTGCCTGGATTAAAAGGCAGGTAGGAGCAGGCATAGAGAGGCTGAGGCAGGAGGGTTGCTGGCTTTAAGCCAAGACTGGCTGCACAGTGCGTTTCTGTATTTAAAAACAAAAGCAAAAACAGAAACGAAAACACTTACCCTGCCCCCAAACCCAAAGAGAGACAGGGAGGATGGAGCTGCTAGTGACTGAACATGCTCTCACAGGTCTGAACGTCCCACCTCTTCCCGGTAGTAAAGTGGACTGGGAACAGGGCTTTTCCTGTAGACCTTTGCTGTACATTCAAGATCCAAAATATAGCCGAGGTAAATTTGTTTTAAGACTCTGTTCACTTGTCTGTCTGCCCCCGAGACATGACCAAGACCAGCCCTGAGTACATGATTTTCCCTTGATTTTTCACTGTCATCTGCCTCATCCGCCATAATCTTTACCACCCTGAGTGTCACTGTGCACAGGCATGGTGGCAATGTTGGCTGTGTAGTCTGACCTGATCATGAAGTCCATCGTTCTAGTGGCTATGGCTAGCATCTCCGTCTACAGCTTGGTGGTGGTAGCCCTTATCTCCAACTCTGGACTGATGGCATCGCCTTCTACAGTCTTCTCCAGCTGGGTGCTAGCCTGATGTGAAGCTTTGCTATTGGCATTGTGCAGCACTGTTTGGCCAGCATGTGGGGCACTGCCTAACAGCATAATTGTTGGTGGGCATGATCCTGAGCCTCATCTTCATGGAGGTGCTTGGTCTCTGCAGTCTCACTGTGGTCCTCACAAGGTAGCCCTTTTCCAGGGCACAGACTACTAAAGACCCCCTCCCCCCATTTCCAGAACAAACAGCCTGACACATACACACTGGTAGCTGCCCTTCCGTAGTTGGTCTTGTAAATGAACAGTGTCCTGGTGTCTGTTGTCTTTGGTCCTTGCTTGGCCTCTGCCGCCTGGCGATGTGGACATCCTCCATCCAGGCCCCTGACCAGTCTCATTGCTCTAGAGTGTTGTGTATAAGGATGAATCAGAATTGTCATTTTTCTTTTCACTGGCTGTTGATAAAAGATTTGAGGGGCTGGAGAGATGGCTCAGCAGTAAAGAGCACTGGCTACTCTTGCGCAGGACCTGGGTTCAAATCCCAGTACTCACATGGTCGGTTAACAACCATCTGTAACTCCAGTTCCAGGGGATCCGGTGCCCTCTTGTGACCGCCACAGGTATTACATGACATGGGTGCCTACATATACATGCAGGCAATACACACACATACATGCAGGCAGTACCCTCATACACATAAAGTAAAAACAATAAAATAAAAAATCGAGCTGCTCATGCATCTGTGGAGCATGTCTCCCAACTGTACAGTAACCATTAGTAGAGTGTTGCCTCATAGGGTTCCTCTTGCTAAGACTCCTTGGTTGGAGCCACCCTCCCCCAGCCTTGGACAACCAGGCTAGAGGCAAAGTGCTGTTGCTGCCCAGGCCTAGTGCCAAGCTGTGTCCAATTAAGTACTTGGATATGAAAGTAGAAAAAAATTGATGCCGGGCATGGTGGCGCATACCTTTAATCCCAGCACTCAGGAGGCAGAGGCAAGCAGATCTCTGTGAGTTCAAGGCCAGCCTAGTCTACATCGTGAGTTCCAGGCCATCTGGGGCTACAAGGGAGACTCTGTCTCAAAAAGACCAAAAGAAAAAAAAAAACTGGCTCAGGATTATGGAGGACAGGAAATCCCATGAAGTACCTGCAAGTCAGGCAGCTGGTGGTATGTAGGGTTAGTCCAAATGTCTGAGGATAAGGGGAAATGAGGGTGTCAGTGTCCGTCCCTGTCCAGGCCCGAAGCCCAGGACCTCGCATGAAGAGCCGTCTAAAGGCAGGATGTTCTAGCTTAGAATGAAACAAATTTGCTCTTTCACCACCTTTTCCATTTTCTTTTTTTTTTTTTGGTCTTTTTGAGACAGGGTCTCCCTGTAGCCCCAGCTGTCCTGGAACTCACTCTGTAGACCAGGCTGGCCTTGAACTCACAGAGATCCGCCTGCCTCTGCCTCCCAAGTGCTAGGATTAAAGGTGTGCGCCACCACACCCGGCTGCCTTTTCCATTTTCTATCATCAACCTGAAAAGATCAATGGATTGGACAGTATGTGTCTTCATTGGTCAGGGTGATCTTCTCTCCTCAGTCTACTAATTTACTCACTAACATGCTAGTGTCTTCCAGAAACTCAAGGACACAGTCAGCTATTGTGCTTTATCGGTTATCTGGGCATCCCATAGCTCAGTCAACTTGACACATGAAATGACCCATCCTGAGACTCTGCACTCAATTTTTTTTTTTTTACTTCTGTTGTTCTTCTAGTCCTAGTTTTGTTCTTTAATAAGTTTTTTCTCTTTATTGGGATTCAATATTTAAAACAACATCGTCATGCTTTCCTTCATTCCTTTTTTAAAATTATTTTTCCTTTATTGACAGGGTCTCACTATGTAGATCAGGCTGGCCTCAGACTCAGAAAGATACCCTTGCCTTGGCCTCCTGAGTTCTGGTATTAAATGTGTGTGCCACCTTTATTGCTGTATGCTTCCATTGGGTCTGAAGCAGACACTTAAGCCCGTCATCTGGTTACACTCATAGGCAGTTTCCATTGCTTGCTATTTTCTGGTGTTTGGACCATTCCTTTTTCTTTTTTTTTTTTTTTGGTCTTTTCAAGACAGGGTCTCCCTGTAGCCCCAGCTGTCTTGGAATTTGCTGTGTAAACCAGGCTGGCCTTGAACTCACAAAGATCGCCTGCCTCTGCCTCCCAAGTGCTAGGATTAAAGGCGTGCGCGGCTACACCCTGCTGGGCCATTCTTTCCTGTTTCTTTTTGCACCCCCCCCCAAAAAAAATTCCTTAATAGTAGGTACTAGGCGTTTTAGGTAATTGTATTTAACAGTTCCGAGTCCTGGTTCTTTTCACCTGTGAGGCTTGTGGTGAGTTGCTTACTTGTTTAGTCATTGGATTATTATTTTATTAAAGTTTTCCCTTCCTTCCGTAGTGCTGTATTTGGTGTTCCTCCAAAAGGACTCACCACTGTGGCTGTGCCCACGGTCACCCTGGGATACCATTGTTTATGGTAGGTCCTCTTTGATGCTGCTTCAGGCCGACTGTGCTGTTGTTTACAGCAATGCCCTGCACACACATTTAGCTACAGACTAATCAAATTGTGATTTGTCTGAAAAGAAAAGTTTCTGAGGCCAGCGATGTGATGTTTGTCTGTCCGAGGATTCCTGCTAGCTGCCAGTCAGTCCGGTTCTCTCCTGCGGGCCATCAGCCTAGGCTGTATCTTCATCAGGCCCAGGGCTTCCCCCCCCTTCACTGTAGCATCACTGTCTTTGGGTGGCTTTCAGGCTTGAACTTAACAGTGCTGCATTGCAAATGAAGCCAAGAGAGGAGTGCTTTATGGATTTGGGCAGTTTCCGTGCTAGGATTCTGCCAGTGGAGTGGGGACTGTGACAGGCGTCCCCTCTACAAGCTGAGCACTGGCTTGGCCACAGGACCTTCCTGTTCCGTGGCACTGCCTCATTTTGTGAAACCATTGTCCCATGAGCCCCTGGGAGGGCTGGTAGTGCACAGATTTTGATAATAGGATATAGAAGGTGGAGCCTTCTGTTCCAGCAGTGAGAGTTGGAGAGAATAAGGGGGCCCACAGCTCTGAGCCCCAGTCTCCTGGGACTTAGCACCATGCTGCTGGGGGCAGGAAGAAAAGCCACAGTCCTGCTTCTTCCAGGACCCCCAACCCCCATCCCTAGCTCCAAGGGAGCAGTGTTCTTGGCTCACAGAGCTAGAGTAAGGTGTCTACTTTATGGCTGTCGGCACAGCATGGTTACACGTTGTCTTAGTTCAAATACTGGGCCGTCTCTGTGTGTGTGTGTGTGTGTGTGTGTGTGTGTGTGTGTGTGTGTGTGTGTTTGAGACAGAGTCTCCCTGCAGTCCTAGCTGGCCTGGAACTCACTCTGTAGACCATGGTGGCTTTGAACTCAGAGATCCGCCTGTCTCCTCCTCCTGATTCCTGGGATTGAAGGTGTGCACCACCGCGCCCAGCAGGGCTGTCTCTTTCTGTATTGAATGTTCTTGATTGTGTAATTCTGTATTTGCTGTTTGCCTACAGGACAGCTTCCAGATGCTCTTAAAGGGCTTGTTTGCTTTTTTTTTTTTAACTGTTTTTTTTGGGAGGGATGCTAGGGATAGAACCCAGGGCTTTGCATTTTCTCATTGCTCACTCTATCTCTAAGCTATGTCCCTAGCCCCTAAGTGGTGTTTAAACAACAACAAAAGTTGTTACAAATGTACTCGAAGGAAGGTCATTAGAACTCATGCTGCTGTGCTGGAAGCAGAGATCTGAAAATACTGTTTAAATGATTTATTCATTAGCGTACTTCCTCCAGTCTAATATATCATCTGTCATAAGATGCATTACTATTCTGAGGCACTCCTCATCAGAAAGAGCTGATGCTGATTAAGCCATGACATATCAATACATGAAAGACTCACCTCAAGCTCAGATGCTAAAATACAGGAGAAAACGTGCAGCTGCACAGACACTATGGTGTATTCGTAGAGAAAACAGTGCTAGAGAATATCAGGTGTCATGTCGTGCTAGCTGACAGAGCCTGAACATCAAATATTTTATTGAAAGCTGCTGCTTATTTGAAAGCAAAAACAGTAAATTAAAGTTTTTATTTTTTTCTTGTATGTACGAATGTGTGCAGGTATATGTGTATATGCATGTTCATGTATGTGTAAAGGTTGCATGTATGTGTACAGGCCAGAGGGGAACCTCAGGTGGTGTTCCCTGGGAACTGTTCACTCATACCTCTTTCAGACAGGGTCTGTCATTGGCCTGGACATTCCTTGCAGCCTAGGAACACCCAGGGACAGGGACCCTCCTGTCTCTGGCTTCTTAGTGCTGGGATTACAAGCAGGTGCTAGGATACCTAGCTTTATTATTTTTTTTTACTGTGGGTTCTGGACCTTGAACTCAAGATTCTTGTGTTTGCATGCAAGATAAGCCCTTTATTGAGGGACCTAATTCACCAGCCCGTAGGCTTTCTTTTTTTTTTTTCTACAGAATTAACAAGGCTGGGTAGGACATCAAGAACAAGGAAGGTGAGTCTAAGGTTTGCAGTACACCATCGTTGCTCTGACTCACCAAAATGTTCTACTTATGTCTGTTGAGTGTCCTCTGTGTGCCAGGTACTGTCAGGATCTGGGAGGGATTCCTGAGTGTGCAAGAGAAGAATGCCTCCCCTGCTGTGCAAGAGGAGGGAGTGAGAAAGTAGAAAATCAGCACAGAATAAGTAGTAAGTTAAAGAAGAAGTAGCTTATTTTTAAAACTTTTTTTTTTTTGATCTTTTCAAGACAGGGTCTCCCTTTAGTCCCAGCTGGCCTGGAGCTTGCTATGTAGACCAGGCTGGCCTTGAACTCACAGAGATCTGCCTGCCTCTACCTCCTGAGTGCTGGGATTAAAGATGTGCACCACCATGCCAAGCCTTTTAAAGCATTTTTTCTTTGAAATAATTTCATATTTACAATAAATTTGCAAAATCAGCGCATAAAGTTCCTTTCTACTCCCCCTTCTGCCTCTTCTACAAGTATTAATGACTTAGAAGGTACATTTGATTGATTGTGTGTGTGTGTGTGTGTGTGTGTGTGTGCATTCCACAGATGTGTGTGTAAGCATATATGTACATTAAACAGAGCACATCTGGAGGTCAGAAGACAGCTTGCTGGTGTTGGTTCTTTTCTGCTGTGTCGTTCTTGGAACTGAACTCAAGCTGACAGGCTTGGTGGCAAGGCTCCTTTACCTATTGAATCATCTCGCTAGTCCCAGAGTGCAGGTTTCTAAACCATAAATTCACTTTGATACAATACTATTCGCTCTTCCACAAATCTTATTTAAACTTTGCTATTTGTCCCCCTGATGTCCTCCTTCTTTAGGGTCCACGCTGGGATCCCATGTTCATTTCCACTCAGTCTTTGATGGTGCATTTCCTTAGTTTGCTTTTATGCCCTTGGTATTTCTGCTGAGATTTGGGCTGTTCCTTTATAGAACATCCCTTACTTTGCACTGGTCTCATGGTTAGGTGGAGGAAATGAAATTTTGGCAAGAATCTCTTACAGAGGGCTCTGTGCCTGCCCGGTGCCTTGTATCAGTACAAGCCAGTGTCTCGGCACCACTGCTTTTGGGTGGATGTTAGACATAAGTCTTTGGAGGGATGTTTTTCCATGGTGCACCTTGGAAGGAACTAGGTCTTTGGTTTCATTTCTTGTTGCAGTTGGCATTTAGCTGCTCTTACAGGATGATGTCTGTGCTCTTACATCAGGTGATGGAAAGGTAAACACAAGGAATGCATTGAACCTCTGGTTGAAGGAGGCTCACTTGCAAGATAAGTGGTTACTCTTGCATTCACAGGGATGTGGCCAGGCACCTGCGATAGACTGCCAGCGAAAACACTCCTCCTGCTGAAGGCCAGAAAAGGCTTCTTAGAAGAAGGGACATCTGAGTTGATCTGAAAGGGAGATAGAAGTAAGAGGAATTAAACCAATGTGTGTCAGACAAGTAAGACCCAGTGGTGTATCAGAAGACCAAGTACACAAAGACTAGAAGAGAATAGGAAGTGACCTGGGTAGTTCAACAGTCACAGAGCTGGTGTGCTAGACATGAAGGTAGCAGCAGGAGATCTGGTAGCTCTGGAGGGGTTTGCATGGAAAGTGTTATCTGGTCTGCATTTTATTTCCTATAAAATATCTTGTCTCTGGGGCTGGAAAGATGGCTCAGCAGTAAAGAGCACTGGCTGCTCTTGCAGAGGGTTTAGAGGTCCCAGGTTCGATTCCGAGCACCCACATGACAGCTAACAACTGTCTGTAACTCCAGTTCCAGGGATCCAATGCCCACTTCTGACATCCTCGGGCATTGCGTGACACAGGGGGCACTTACATACATGCAGGCAATACACTCATACACTACAAAAAAATGATAGAATAAATATCCTATCTTTTTACACCGAGTACATTTTTTGTGTGTGTGTAAGGGGGAGGGGGTTGATGGTTACATAGAACTATATGTGTACGTGTGTATGTCCATGTTTTTTTTCTCTTACACATTACTTAAAGCTACGCCTCATTGATTTGAACTTGATTCACCATTGTCAGTAGAAAAAACAAGTACAAATATTGCCAAAGCTACTATCCTTTGACATTTGAACTCATTCAAAGCCCATCAGTATGATGGGCTTCATTCTTTCCTTTCTTTTTAAAGATGTTTATCATTTAAGTGTGTGTGTGTGTGTGTGTGTGTGTACACATGTATCTACATGTGTGTATATACAAGTGCAGGAGACTAAAAGTGGGTGTGGGATCTTCTGGAGCGTGAGCTCTAGGCAGCTGTGATACGGGTTCTAGGAACCAAACCCATTTGTCTGCAAGGGCAGTGAACTGCTGAGCCACCACTCCAGACCCTCTTTTTTGTATTTTGAAACTAGGTCTCACCTTCTAGCCCAGACTGTCTTAGAACTCACTCCTACCTCGGAGTGGCTTTCAACTAACTTGTGTTGGTTGGTCCTCTTGTCTCAGCCTCCCGAGTGCTGGAATCACAGGGGGAAGCTACCAAATACAGTTCTTTATTTCCTAAGGTTTGATTACAGTAATTGCTGTTTTTATAGTCTTTGCAGATAACAGGCAGGTAACAAAAAGTGACTGTTGTTTGAGATAGGGTTGGGTGACTCAATGAGGAAGTGTTTATTTCTCAAGATAATTGTCACCCAGCTCTCCTGTCTGGCTGGGGCATGCTGCACTTTGGCTCTCCAGTGTCCCCAAAGGCCAGTGTGTTAAAGACGTGGCACCTTACTACCATTGTTGGGAGGTGATGGGACCTTTCAGAGGCTGGTCTAGTGAGAGGCCCTTTATGCCTTGAAAACATGCTGCAAGGGGGCTTGCAGGGTCCCAGCCTAGTCCCCTTTCTCACCTCTCAATTCCTGGTGAGATTCTTTTTTTCCAACATGCTACTTTGCCCCAGGCCTAAAGCAGTAAGACCATCAATGGGGACTGAAACCTCAAAAACCGGAGCCAAAATAAGCCTTTTCTCTTTACAGGTAAGTTATCTCAGGCGCCTGTTAACAAAAAGCTGACCAACACAGGTTCTTTTTTGCAATTAAACTTACTAGGTTACTAAATCCTTTACTACTTATCCAGTACATAGAGGTTTTAATTGTTTCCAGCCTTGAAATGGGGTTCTTTATTGGCCTCTTGTCATTACCTGGACCTGATGCTTGGAACTTAGCATACCCAGTTAGAATCATCTGGTTAGAAAGCCACCATTTAGTTTTATTTAGATAAGGGGACCTTCCTTTTGTAGGACAGCTAATGGGATATTCTTTGTTTCTTGTACAAGTCAGGATCTCATGTAACCCAGAACGCCTCAAGCTTGTTCTGTAACCAGGGATAACCTTTGGACTCGGGATCCCCTGGATCTGGAGTTCTAGGCAGTTATGAACTGTCTGATGTGGGTGCTGGGAAGTGAACATGGGTCCTTTAGAAGAACTCTGAGACCCCTTTCCAGCCTCCACCTTATTTTTTCAGGATGAGGTCTCTCACTGAACCTGGAACACATCAACTTGGCTAGAATGGCTGGCAGATGAGCTCCAGGATCTGCTTGTCAAATTTTTTTATTGAGCTTTCGTGAATTTTGTACATTTCTTAAATCAAATTTAGGCCCGTTTCTGTATCCGTGTCTCCCCTGCCCCCACCCCCAGAACTCGTGCATTCTGCCGTACATGTTAAATTCCGTCTTGCATTTTTTTTCCTCAGTCTTTTTAAACTTTTTTGATGCAGAAGTTTACTGTTTTGGTCAGTTCTTTTTTTTTTTTTTCTGCTTGTCGAATTTAGAAAGCCTTACTAATCTTATAAATTTCCTCTTATCTGAGCATAAGAAACCCATTGTCAGCTGTGTACCAGAAATAACTTTGCTATTGAGTGATTCCTAGGGGAAGATGCCATGGGCTTGGCTTACAAGTTGGTCTGTTGCAGAGTTGGTGAAGGTAAACCAAGAAAGTGCCCACCATTGACAGGCAGATGCAAAACATTGCTGCTCGATGGAGAAACTTGCATTACTTTGACCAGTTTCGTAGAATGGCCCCTGCCATTCTAAGAATAAGGGATGTTGTAGCATTTTCAGTCTCTAACAGGTGGTTCACTCTTCAGGTTAAATCATAGAGAAGATCCAGAGAAGACTCTGGAAATGACCAGCCTTGCTCAGGAATGGTAGGAATTATCCAAGGAGAAGAACAGGGCAGGGCAGGGCAGGGCTACATAGATGTTGTTTACCTTGTCAGTTGATGCTACTGGTTCACTGAGGAATACTGGTGTGCTATCACTGCAGTGAAATCAAATCTGGGAGTCTGGTCTTTTGTTTTTTTAGTCTTGTTTATAAGTCACTTTAGTTTTCTTGAGACTTTCATAATCTGCTTCTCTCTCTTCTTCCTTCCTCCCCCTTCCCTACCTGCTCCCTTTCAGCTGTTGATCATGGAGAAATTACAAAGTGGGGGAAGTCTTAGAAGTAATATTTAGGCAAATAGGGGTTTCTTCATTCTTTTTCAAAAGACAAGAAGGTAGATAGTAGAAATTGCAGAGCTTGACCCCTAGAGAGAGACTTCCATTGGGATCTATGTGAATATAACATTTATAAAACAAAGCAATGATTGTTAGCCCACAAAACTGAACTGGGATTGACTGCAGCCAGTACATTTTGGAAGGGGAGAGACCATGTCCTCACTGCCCCTCCCCCCCAAAATCAAATTATACAGAAAAATGTTGAAACATGTATATTCTCATTACACAGATTGTCCATATTCACTCCTACGTTTCTTTTCTTTTTTAACTTTATGTGTATGAGTGTGTTTCTTGCATGTATGTAAGTGTACCTACATCGTGCAGTGCTCATGGAGGTCAGAAGAGGGAGTTGGATCCACTGGAACTGGAATTACAGATGGTTGTTAGCCGCCATGTAGGTAATGGGAATTGAACCCGGGTTCTCTGCAAAAGCAGCCAGTGCTCTTTACTGCTGAGCCATCTCTCTAGCCTCTCCTAGCTTTTCTTACCATTTTTAATGAATAAAGTATGTAAGACCTAGCTAAAAATCTGTTGCTTCCTGCATTGACTGAGGCACACCACATTAGGTTTAAGTGAACTTTCCTAGTCCATTTTAATATACAGATATCTTACGTGTAAACATGTACATATATGTGTGTAGTATATGTTGATAATTTTGAGTGTTTGAAATTTTTTTGCTATGTAAATTAGTGTAATGCTAGGTATTGTACATTTGGTGTTGTGTGTGTGTGTGTTTCTAGTAGATGCTTTCTGGAGATTTCCATCATATTCTGTCTGTCTGTCTGTCTGTCTGTCTGTCTGTCTCTCTCTCTCTCTCTCTCTCTCTCTCTCGTGTGTGTGTGTGTGTGTGTTGACACAGGGTATTGCTGTGTAGCCCAGTTGGTCTCAAATTTGTTTTTTCTGTCCTGCCCTCATAGGCACACTAGGATTACAGGTGTGTGCCACTCTACCAGCCCAGCGTATTCTCTGACACCCCTCCATAGCTACTTTTTACACCATTCTATTTTCTAGGTCCTGGCAGGATTCTAGTTCAACTTCTTCCAGATTGAGTAAAAATTAAATCAGTGTAGGGCTGGGGAGGAAGCTGAGTTAGTAGAGCGCTTGCACAGAGCTGTGACACCACATAAACCGGACATGGTGGCACGTGTCCTCGCACTGGGCAGTGGAGGCAGGACAAGCACAAGTTTAAAGATTCTCCTCGGGCTGGAGAGATGGCCTAGTGGTTAAGAGCGCCGACTGCTCTTGCAGAGGACCCGGGTTCGATCCCCAGCACCCACATGGCGGCCAAGAACCATCTGAAACTCCAGTTCCAGGAGAACTCCAGTTCCAGGGGAATCTGACACTCTGACCTCCGCGGCATTGCACGACTCGGGTACACAGACTTGCATGCAGACAGTACATTCATACACATACAGAAATAAATAAACTTAAAAACAAAAGATTTTCCTTTACTACATACGACATTTGAGAGTAGCCTGAGATATTTAAGACACTACCTAAGAGCAAAAAAAAAAGTATTATGTAATATTTTCATCCTTGTTCATTCAGAAGCCTGTCTTTCACAGTTCAGGCCAAGGTATAAAAGAGAGACCAGGGCTTTCTGTCTGTGTGCACCTGGCAGCAGCACTTGGGACCCAGTGTCCGACCCTTGTTTTCCTCTGTCTACTCATTGTGTTCATCATTCTCAAAGTCTAGACACCTTTGCTGTGTCGAGTAGTAGGAACGTTATTATTAGTTGATTTTGATTAAGCTCATGCCACTCACTCCATGATCATTTATTTTTTTGATAATTTTTAGTGGTTATTATTTCCTTTACAATTAGAGTCATATGATTTAGTATTGAGGATACTTGAGAGTAAGGGGAATGTTATTGGCCACTGTGCTGGTGTGAAAGCTCTAAGTTGGAGCTATCCTGTGGTACTTAGTGCTAATTGTGCACTTGACAGACTCTAGAATTGGATGAGTTTCTGGACAAGGGTGTGGGGGATTTTCTTGATAATGTTAATTGAATGGGAAGACCCACCCTCTGTGGGTGGCACTAGTCCCTGGCTGGGGTCCAGGTTGCTGTATGTAATGGAGAAAAGGAGCTGAGTAACAGGACGTGTTCCCCTTCCTGGAAATCCTGGCTGCGGGTGCCTTGTGATCGGCGGCTTCAAGGTCTTGCTGCCTTGACTTTACCTTTCATGATGGACTGTGCTGTTATCCGTGAGCCAGAATGAACCCTTTCTCCCTTACATAGCTTTGGTTGGTGTATTATATTATAGCGACAGAAAAGGAAACTAAGACACAAAATTGGTACCAAGAAGTGAGGCCATTGTGATAAACGTGGCTGTGTGGTTCATAGGCCTTTGGAGGGGATTTTTAGGAGGGATGTGGAAGAGCTTGGAACCTTGGGCTAGAAAAGCTCTCATGCTGTAAGCAGAGCTTAATGGGCAGTTGATTAGAATGCCGGGAGAAAGGCAAATGAAGACCTGGCTTACAAGGTTTCAGAAGGGAATAAGACTCTATCAGGAACTGGGCTAGGGAACTCTGGAAACCCCCCAGTCACCTACCTTAAGGGAAGTTTCTTCCTGTGCATGAATTGTGCCTCTTCTGTTCATGTGGTTTCTGGAAACTACTCAGCTAAATTGTTGTGGAGTAATTGGAACAATGGCTTTAATTGGCCTTCGTGCTTAAACTACTGTGACAACAGTTTAGGTCTTGAGGGAAATTTACTAATTGTAGGTATAGGATACTAGTGGTTTATTGGCTTAACACTGGTTTGCCAGGAGCTTTTCTTCACGTTCCTTTTCTCTCTTTAGCTCAGTTAATTTATCTACTCATTTAGCACTTGTTCAGCATCTGCTAGTGCTGGGACATTAGGTTCTGATGTGTAGTGCTTCACAAGGTAGGTTATAGCCTTGCTGCCTAGAGCCTGTTCATGGACATGGGAAAGGGGAGTGGCTTACACAGTAATAATTAAGCAATTAAATGGTCTAAGTTATTCTTTCATATCATAATGTACACTGATAGTAAATCAAGCTCAGTGATGGAGTGAGGTGAGGATAAGCAAGTATGGTCAAAGAAAGCCTCTGAGAAGAAGGAAGGCCCAGCTGGGTGAGCCAGGGAAGCAGAGCAGGGCAGCGGGGAGGACTGAGCACACCTGACATGGAGAGGGCGAGCAAAAGGGAAGCGTTCATGAAGCGAGAAGAAAGCTGGGAGACTGGCGAGGAAGAGCGGAGTGTTCATCTTCAGCACCTTTAATACCTAATGTGAACCCCAGATTGGCAGCCACATTTGCTCCTGAGGTAACTATATCCAGAACAGTCCTCCTGAGCCTCGTCTGCGAGAACCTTAAGGCCTCGGCTCTCCC
This sequence comes from Rhizomys pruinosus, assembly GCA_009823505.1. Classification (NCBI taxonomy): domain Eukaryota; kingdom Metazoa; phylum Chordata; class Mammalia; order Rodentia; family Spalacidae; genus Rhizomys; species Rhizomys pruinosus. Next base: position 2,030,333 of record VZQC01011429.1, on the reverse strand, counting down.
TTGATGCCTAGCTGCCCCTCCCAGCCTGCACTGTGGCAGCTGGGAGCAGGTCTGCAGGCCCTGTGTAGGAGTTCTGTCAGCTTGCTGCCCATATCTACCGGGGTTGGCATCTTGCTACCCCTCTGCTCCATTTCTCCTGATGTACCAAGTGGCTGAGTTCTTTGTTTCGTCTGAATGCTTCTTTTGGCCCTCTGGTAAGCAAGGTAAATCTCTTGACTTTGTTTTGTAGATTCTTCATTTGTTTGTTTGTTTGTTTGTTTGGTCTTTTTGAGACAGGGTCTCCCTGTAGTCCCAGCTGTCCTGGAACTCACTCTGTTGACCAGGCTGGCCTTGAACTCACAGAAATCCGCCTGCCTCTGCCTCCCAAGTGCTAGGATTAAAGGCGTGTGCCCCCATGCCCGGCTTTTGTAAATTCTTTCATAAAAGCTTCTCATTGTTGGCTGTTTGTGTGTGGAAGATTTCTTTATTTGTGTGTACGTGTGTGCCTATGTATCCGTGTTCGTGCACATGTGCTGCTGTGTGCATGTGGAGGTCCGAGGACCGCCATGGACATGGGTCCTGGCCTTCCGCCTGGTTTGAGGCAGAACTCTACTTTGCTGCTGCATCCTCCAGCCTAGCTGGCCTGTGAGCTCCCAGGGACTCCCCTGTCTCGACTTCCCATCTCATCATAGGCTGACTGGCATTATGTGGATTCTGGGGATCCGAACTCAGGTCCTCACACTTGTAGAACAAGCACTTTACCCACTGAGCCCAGTCCTGAGCCTCGTCTATATACTCTTTAAATTGTTATATATTTTTGGACATAGAATCTTACTATTGAGACTGACCCTGAACTCATGATCCTGTTGCCTCAGCCTCCTGGAAGCATTGAGGTTTCAGGCATGCACCACCATGCTTAGATGTCCTCTCACTTGTCAAGACACATGTTCACTGTCTTTTAGTGGTTCTTGAGATGAATGATATAGTCATTACATATGACCTGTTTTCTCTTCAGGAACTTCTGCTTTTGCAGTTCTGGGGATCAAACCCAGGGCCTTATGCAGACTGGACAAGTGTGTTCTGTCACATGACTGTGTTCTTAGCACCAGAAACTTTTTTTTTTGTTTTACTTACTTAATTAAATTATTTATTTATATGTACGAATGTACTGTCTGCATGTAGGTTTGTGCACCCGTGTCGTGCAATGCCCAGGAGGTCAGAAGAGGGTGTCGGATTCCCCTGGAACTGGAATTCTCCTGGAACTGGAGTTAAAGATGGTTCTCAGCTGCCATGTGGGTACTGGGGATCGAACCCGGGTCCTCTGCAAGAGCAGTCGGCGCTCTTAACCACTAGGCCATCTCTCCAGCCCCTGCACCAGAAACTTTTAAAGCTTGCTTTATATTACTTTTCTTTTGTCCTTATTGGATTGGCTAGAAACTTAGTATAATGAAAAGTGACCAGAGTGGACATCTCTGTCTTGTTCCTATGAATTAAATATAGACCTTTAAAAAATTATAGTATCTCTGGGGCTGGAGAGATGGCTCAGCAGTTAAGAGCACTTGCTTGCTCTTGCAGAAGACTCAGGTTCTATTCCCAGTACCTAGATGGCAGCTACTGATGGTCTATAACTCCAGTTCAAGGGGATCTGACACCACTTTCTGAGCTCCACGAGTATTGCATGACACGAGTATTGCACAACACGAGTTTACTCAACACATAAAAAAATATAGATATCTCTTATGTTGAAGGATTTCCTCCCATGGACCTATGAAGTTCCTAGTTTGTCAATAGTGTATTTTTTAAAGTTACAAATGAGTATTGGGTTATGTAAAATGCTTTTAAGGCATCTCTTAAAAATTATCATGTGGTTTTTATCCTTTATTCAGTTAATGTAGAATATTAATTGACTTCTAATATCCAGTCAACATGTATTCACTGCCATTTGAGCTGAGAATATGTGTATGTATGTGTGTACCCATATGTTCATGTGTGTGTGAGAGAAAGAGTGTGTAAAAATGTTTACAAAGAACTAATTTTTGGTTTTACTGGTGTTTGTTTAGATTTTCCTTGATTTGTTTCAGAGTAGAATTTTGAAGTTTTCCATACATATTTTGTTAGGTTCGTATCTAATTTTTTGTGTTAATGTAAACAGTCTGGTTGTTCATTGCTAATATACACAGAAACAGTTGGCCTCTAAAACCACACAATTTAGTTTTGAATATTAACCTTGTATCATACAACCTTGCTACAATTGTTTATTAGTTCCAAGAGGTTTATTTGTTTTTTTTTATTTTGCATAAACATGACACTTGCAAGGAAGTGTTGTTTCTTCTTTTTCTATCTGAATAGCATATATTTCCTTTTCATTGCACTAGCTAGGACCTATGTGACATTAAATAGAGGTGGTGAGAATAGCTGTCCTTATATTGTTTCTAGTCTAGAAATGTGTCCAGTGTCTTATCAATAAATATGGTATATCAACTGTAACTATTTTGTAGATATATTTTCCTTTTGTAAAGTTAAGAAAGTACCCTTGTATTCCTAGTTTGTAGAAGGCCATTTCTCCTTACATGCAAACACACATCCATCTTCCCTCCCTCCCTCCCTCCCTCCCTCCCTTCCTTCCTTCCTTCTTTCCCTCCTTCCTTCCTGCTTGTCTTCCTTCCCTCTTTGCCATTACCTCCTCTTTTTCCTTCCCTTTGTTTCTTCATGCCCTGCATTGGCAGTCACAGTTGTTGTGTGTTCATTTTACGAAGCCCTGCCACACCCACAAGACAGCACTCCCCTGTACAACTTCCTTCCTTTGGCCCCCATAGTCCTTCTGCTCCCTCTTCCAAGACGTTCCTGGAGCCTTGGGTGGGGTAACCTCGGTGTCCCATTTGGATGGGGTGACCTGGATGTCCCATTTGGATGGGGTGACCTGGGTGTCCCATTTGGATGGAGTGACCTGAGTGTCCAATTTGGATGGGGTGACCTGAGTGTCCAATTTGAATGGCGTGACCAGGGTGTCCCATTTGGATGGGGCGACCTGGATGTCCCATTTGGATGGGGTGACCTGAGTGTCCAAGTTGGATGGGGTGACCTGAGTGTCCAATTTGGATGGGGTGACCTGAGTGTCCAATTCGGATGGGATGACCTGGGTGTCCCATTTGGATGGAGTGACCTGAGTGTCCAATTTGGATGGGGTGACCTGAGTGTCCAATTTGAATGGAGTGACCAGGGTGTCCCATTTGGATAGGGTGACCTGGATGTCCCATTTGGATGGGGTGATCTGGGTGTCCCATTTGGATGGGGTGACCTGGGTGTCCCATTTGGATGGGGTGACCTGGGTGTCCCATTTGGGTGGGGTGACTTGGGTGTCCCATTTGGATAGGGTGACCTGGGTGTCCCATTTGGAGTCACGCATTCAGAAGTAGCTTATTCTATGCAGCTTGACCAGTTTTGAGTCTGGCTTTGCCATGATGCTTCACCGACCAAGGCTGAGATCTGCACTAGTCAACAGGTATGAACATAAATATCTAGAAGGCAGCTTGGCTACATGCTCATCTGGTGTAATATCAGCACTAGATTCCCCACTGGTCCCCACAACCCTCTTATCCAAGGGCTTTGACTAGTTCTCCAATACCTAGCATGTTCCTCTCATGGAGCAGTCCTGAAATCTAATTAGGAAGGGATTGGTTACTCTCAGTCCAAAAAAAGTCTTAGAAATCAAACAGAATTTTATTTTGTTCAAGAGAGAGGAGAAAGAGAGAGAGAGAGAGGGAGAGAGAGAGAGAGAGAGAGAGAGAGAGAGAGAGAGAGAGANTTTTTTTTTTTTGGTACTTTTGAGACAGGATCTCCCTTTAGTCCCAGCTGGCCTGGAGCTCACAGAGATCTGCTTGCCTCTGCCTCCTTAGTGCTGGGAATAAAGGTGTATGCCACCATGCTCGGCCGTAAATAGAGCTTTTTAAAGCCTTAAACAGCTGTCCTTCCTATTAAGTGTTGGGTAATCTTCCAGTCCATTGCTCACTCCAAATAGAACAGTAGCCCTGGGCTCTTCTTGTTCACTGTCTTGGAGATTGCTGTGTGTACTGGGAGTACTCAAGATCAGACGAGCCCCCCTTGGAGATTGCTGTGTGCACTGGGAGTACTCCAGATCAGACGAGCCCCCCTTGGAGATTGCTCTGTGCTCTGGGAGTACTCCAGATCAGACGAGCCCCCCTTGGAGATTGCTCTGTGCTCTGGAAGTACTCCAGATCAGACGAGCCCCCCTTGGAGATTGCTGTGTGCACTGGGAGTACTCCAGATCAGACGAGCCCCCTTTGGAGATTGCTGTGTGCTCTGGGAGTACTCCAGATCAGACGAGCCCCCCTTGGAGATTGCTGTGTGCTCTGGGAGTACTCCGGTCAGATGAGCCCCCCTTGGAGATTGCTGTGTGCACTGGGAGTACTCCAGGTCAGATGAGCCCCCCTTGGAGATTGCTGTGTGCACTGGGAGTACTCCAGATCAGACGAGCCCTTTCCAGATCAGATGAGCCCTTTGGCATCAGCAGTGAACCTGCTGGTTTCCAAGGCTCGCCACACCCTTGCTGACCTTCTGAAGTGACAGGGCTGGGAGGGATGAGGGCTGCTCCTGGCAAGAAAGTCAGACTTTGTGCTGTTCTTACCCTAATCCAGGCGATTTTATGAATAAACACTCCTCGGTCTGTTGAATGTCTCGGTTTATTTCCAGAGTTACTGAAATGGCTGTTTCTGACGCTGTTGACCAGTTCTGTAGTTGCTCTCTGGGGAGAGGATTTGTGGGCTCCCTCCTGCTTTCATCCCAGAAGCCAGGCTTCTTCTGTCTCCACAGGTGCTGTGATGGGCAGCCTGGGTGAGAACTGTCACCCCAGGGCTGCTCAGTCTTGGAAAACATGTCCATAAAATCATGGCTTGGTAATGCCTTTGCCATGTCGAATTTCTAAATAAAAAACTGTCGCTAAGCTTTATAAATAAGGGTCCAATTTTTAAAACCAAGTGCTAAAGAGGGGCTAGAATATGGCCCTTGCCTCTGCCAAATTGGCCAGCATCCTGTCTTGTTTATGTATGAAAGCTGACAGTTGGAGCCTTTGGACTGGGAATGGTATTATTTTCTCTTCAGCTTAGTTGGCTGGCGTCTACTTCCTAAAACAGCCTCCTAATCTAATTTTTCCAGGTTGGAAAGCTGCTTAGGCATGTGCTGTGCTCAGAGGTTGTCTGGAATCTATGCTTGATGTATTCTTAACTCTGAAAGGAAATTATTCATGGCTGACATATTAGAGGAGACTAAATTGGGAACATTGGGTTATTACAGAACATTAGCTAACTGACTTTTTGGTGATACTCTAGAAAGGCTGCCAACTAGATCTTGAAGATAGGAGTTATTGTCCAGCTACAGACCCACTGGATGGTGAACTATGATGAAAGTGCCTTGTACTCTTCTTTTTTCTAATTTAATTTTTTTTTTCGCATGTGAAATATGAATGTACTGTCTGCATGTAGGTTTGTGCACCGGGGTCATGCAATGCTGCAGAGGTCAGAAGAGAGTGTTGGACTCCCCTGGAACTGGAATTAAAGACGGTTCTCAGCCGCCATGTAGGTGCGAACCCCAGTCCTCTGCAAGAGCAGTCGGTGCCCTTAACCGCTAGGCCATCTCTCCAGCCCGTGCCTTGCATTCTTAAACCTGGACTGGACAAGCATACCACGAAAAGGAGAAAAGCTGACCGTATTCACTCACGAGGCTGCAAACACATGGGCATTTTAACCTGCTAATGAGCTGGCTTTGGTAACTAGATCAGCAGTGACATTTATTGGTATTTTTGGTTTTCGTTTTTCTGGACTAGTGGCTCTCAAAGTGTAATCTCAAAGAGCCAGCGGCCTCTGTAGCCCTGTGTGGGAAGCTCATGAATACAAGATTATTTTATAATGATATTGAGAGGTCATTTGCCTTTTTCATTCTTCATAAAAATAGCAGAAGCAGATACAATTCTACTATTTTCTGCTAAGCCAGACATTAACAAGATGAGAGAAAAATGTGTCAGTCTTTTCACTATTTTTTGTTTGGTTGAGACAGTGATTGCTGTCTAGGGGCATAGGAATGGGTTTCTTTTCTCTGCTGATTAAAGAATTAAAAGGTAGGAAAAGTTAAGCAAAGTTCATTCAAAGAGGACAATTTTATTAGAGTTTAAAAAGAAAAAGGAAAAACAAAATCCAACAACTAACACCAAGCAAGCTGTAAATCTCAGCAGCTCCCTGGAGGAAGGAGAGAAGGAAAAAAAGCCATGTTGTTTAACTGCAGCCAGCATGGAGTCAGTCACAGAGCACAGGCAGCCACATGGCAGGGAGGACAGCTATAGGGAAAGAGCACGGAAGCCCAAAGTGTCAGAAAAAGCATGGAGTCAGTCACAGAGCACAGGCAGCCGCATGGCAGGGAGGACAGCTATAGGGAAAGAGCACGGAAGCCCAAAGTGTCAGAAAAAGCGTGGAGTCAGTCACAGAGCACAGGCAGCCGCATGGCAGGGAGGACAGCTATAGGGAAAGAGCACGGAAGCCCAAAGTGTCAGAAAAAGCAGACTTGGGCTTAGCCAGCATCAGAAAGACAGACAAAAAAGAAAAAGGAAATGGACTTTTTCTGAGTCAGAACTGAGAAGGGCAGACAGACCCAGCCCACCCTGGTGGCTGGCAGGGACTGCAGCAGGGGAGGGAATTCTGAAAAGGAAAAGTACAGTATCTCATGAAAAGGATAATTATTTTGCCTATCTCTTTATCCTGGCTTAAGGTAACTGACCTTCCTAGGGGTGATGCTGCCTTACTGAGGGTTGGTTCCTTGGCTAGGATAGGGAAGGTTGGCATGTTAGGTCCCCAGAGATTGCAGCCTCTTGATCAGAAGGAACTAGCTCCCCCTTATTGGGCCTTTACTACTGCTGTGTCAACTGGGTCTCACTATGTAGCCCAGGCTACTCTTAAATTCATAGTCCTTCTGTGTTAGCCTCCCAGGTATGGAATTATAGCAAAGAACCACCATGCTCAGCTTTGCTAATATTTTAGAACACATAGTCACTTTCATAATGTGTTATTTGTGCTAATATGTGATCGATTTTACTTTTTTTGTGTGTGTGTATTTTTGAGACAGGGTCTCCCTTTAGTCCCAGCTGGCCTGGAGCTCGTTCTGTAGACCAGGCTGGCCTTGAACTCACAGAGATCTGCCTGCCTCTGCCTCCCAAGTGCTAGGATTAAAGGTATGCACCACCACGCCCAACTTAATTTTACATTTTAAGTATTTAATAAGTTCTTTGGTTTACTTTCTTATGATAAATATCGATATAATTCACATAAACCAAAAGTCTTTGGAGCCCACTAAACTTTCATTTATTTTTATTTTATTTTACATGTATGAGTATATTGCCTGCATGCATGTAAATGCCTGCTTTGTCATGCAGTGCCCATGGAGGTCAGAAGAGGACATTGGATCCCATGGAACTGTAGTTACAGACAGTTGTTAGCTGTCATGTGGGTGCTGGATTTGAACTCGGGTCTTCTGCAAGAGCAGCCAGTGCTCTTTAACTCCTGAGCCAATATCTCCAGGCCCCCTTCCCCTGATAAATATTGTTGGCATTCTGCAAGATGTTGATGTTTGGGTGTCTCGGAATAAATCCTGAAGCAAGATTCCCATTATACAGAACGGAGTTCAGATTGGAACTGCTTGTCAGAAAGGCCGGCCTGCAAGGCTTGGCTGGGATCTGGGATCTTAGTTGATAGCAGAAACTTTCCCTACATATATGTGTTGCTCTTTGCACCTAAGCTATTTATATAAGCTGTGTGGTTTAACCAAAAACCCACTTTTCTCTTGGAGTCTGGAATTTTGACTAGTTCTTGGTAAAAGCTTTGGGCACTAGGTCTCTGGTCCTTCCCTGGAAACACTCTGTATGTGTTGTCAACACTTACTGCTGGAGGTACGCGTATCCTGTACAACTCCACTGCAGTTTAGCTCTTGGAAGCTATACCTGATTTCCTCTAGACTTGGATCCATGAGCTTTTTCCTTTTGCTGGGACAATGCTCTTCTGAGTCCTGTGAGTCCTTGCAGATCATGGAATCTGAGGCTAGGCTTGAGACTTCCTGCTAACAAAACCTCACAGTGGAGAAGGAACAAAAGAGGTAGGTGTAATTGTGATATACAGTTAGATATACAATTAGATACAAAGTATCTAATAGTGCCTTAGATACAAAGTATCTAATTGTATATCACAATTTTTTTTGGGGGGGGGAGGAAAAGGTTTATTCAGCTTACATCTCCTGGGTCACAGTTCATCACTTAGGGAGCCCAAGGCAGGAACTCAAGGCAGGAACTCAGGGCAGGAACCTGGAGGCAGGAGCTGAAGCACAGGCCATGGAGGAATGCTGTTTACTGGCTTGCTCCCCTGGCTCATGCCTAGCCTGCCCTCTTATATGGTACACAACAACCTGCCCAGGGTAGCACCACTCATTGTGGGCTGGGCCCTTCAACACTGCTCGACAATCAGACAATAATCCACAGATGTGACTACAGGCCAATCCAATGGAGCCAATTCCCCAATTGAGGCTCCCTCAGCCCAGGTGTGTCAAGTTGACACTAAAGCTATCTAGCACACAAATGATGTCCCCTGTTTGTGGATGCTAGCCCCAAATCCCTAGATGCAAAACAAACATCATCTATGTTATATTTCTTTTTTATATCAAAGCAGCAGTACAGTTAAAAGACAAATCCCTTAAGGGGCTCGAGAATTAAACTACCATTTATATTCACACTTTGTAATATTGGTATATGGGTGGAGGGTGTATATATGCATATTTTAGAGTAATTTAAAATTAAAGGGAAAACGGTATATCACAATTTTGTATCAAAGATACAAAGCCTTAGATACAAAGCAGGAGTTAACAGGTAAAAAGGAGCTAGACAGGGAACCAAGGTCCATGAGAATGTCATAGCCACGAAGTCAGAAGTTCAGGAACTGAAGGAAGAAGGGAGAGGCCGGTAAGCAGTTAGGCTGAGCAAGGTGCCATGCTCAGTGTGTTTGGAGAATCCTAAGTAGTTTAATCACATTGCAGCAAGAATTGATCCTGGATAACATGTGTCAGAGAATCAGTAGCCCTTTCAGGTTTACAGTTTAGAAAGTTTTGTGGACTAGAGCAATGGCTTTAGTAATTAGGGACACTGGGTGCTCTTGCAGAGGGTCCTGATTCAGTTCCTAGGACCCACAAGGTGGCTAATGATCATCTGTAACTCCCATTTCTAGGGGATCTGGCCTTTGCAGGTACCAAACATGAAAGTGGTATACTTACATACATGCAGGTAGACATTCATACACATAAAATGAAAAAAAAATATCCAAAGAGGAATGGAAAGGGAATATGAGCTCAGAGACCATTTATGCTTTTCTCATCCACGAGGAACAAAACAATGGTTTGCAGTGGCATCTGTGTGGAGGAGAAGGTGGGTGAGCACGTAGGTCAGCAAATGGACTGGGGCTCCAGAGGTCATCAAGACTGACGGGGAGGAGTCGGAAAGCCTGAAAGATATGTGACAGCCAGTCGCCAGGTGTGTACTCTGCCACTGAGGTACAATTTCAGCCCCAGAGGTGCTTGAGAGCCACACCTAGTCTCATTAGCACCGGGTGGGAAGGGTGGGATGGAAGCCTAGGATTGTCTGACTTGACCTTCTTTGATTCCCAGCGGGGAGTGAGTTCCTGTACTGCTGGGTAGGGTGAAAGAGCACTGCCCCTGAACGCCTCTGCGGACACTGCCTGTTTGGAAGGGGGAGTGGTGCCGACTTAAGCTTCCCTTTGATCACCACTGACCCCTCATGGGGTGGAGGGACTTGCTGCGGGAGCAGGGCGAAAATCCCAGGCACTCAGTCTTTTACAATACACCCAGTGTGTTCATGTGACTGGAGCCTTGTGACACTTGGCAGGGGTGGAAGCCTAGACTTGGCCATGGATGATAGGGTGGGAACAGGACCAGGCTTCTTTTTAAGGTGTGTGACTATAGTAGAATGGTGATTATAAATGTCCTGTCTCGCTTGGTTGTCCCTTCCATAGTTTGCTGGCTGTAGTGAGTGAACTTTTTCATGTATTTGTGTGTGTGTGCATACGCATGTGCACAACCATGCAGGTGCCTGCAGAGCTCAGAAGAGGGCGTTAGACCCCATGGAGAGGCAGAGTTGTGAGTTGTCTGATGGAGGTGCTGGAAACCAGATGGGGCCTGTAGAAGAGCGGCACGTGCTCTTAACCAGGATCCATCTCTCCAGCCCTGTGAGCTTTCAGGGGTGCTTTTTCTGTGTGTACGAGCTGGAGTCCACAGGCTGCGGCCCTCCCCATGTTGGAGTAGAGCAGGCAAAGAGGAACCCAGGGAGGTCACTGTTATGTTTGCTTTGGTCCAGGGACCTGACCCTTTCTGCTTTCTGCTTCCCAGAGAGTTCTTGTATTTGTTTATGACATCTGGCTTTTTACTATACTGGTAGAAAGTACAGTAAAATAGAAAGTATGTTGATTCCAGAAGCTTTGATCTTGAACTTGAGAAAATGCTAGGATAATAATCTGAAGACTCATATTCTGAAATTGTATCTTTACAGAAAACCTCATATCTGTAGTAGTTACCTCCTTTTTTGTACATTTTTATTAAGGTTTTGTGTATTTCATACAGAACATCTTTTTTTTCTATTCTTTATTTTTTTTTCATTTTTTAACAATAAGTAATAATTTATGAATACAAGCATCCTTCATGTAAAACCAGTTTGCAAGCAGTTGTGCCCAAACCCACACAGCCCAAGGGTCCTACCATCCAGCTGGGGGTCTTGTCATACAGAACATCTTCATCATCTTTATATCCCCTTCCCCACTGGCCCCTCCCACTGGATTTCATGCATTCCGTCACTTGCATTAAGGCCTATGGAGTCAAGTTAGTGTCCCCTGATGTTCCTCAGTGCAAGTTCATCCACTGAGGTTTAGTCAGCCTATCTAGAGTCCTTTGCTTTAAGAAGACCAGTTCTTCCTCACCCAGTAGTATTAGCTGCCAATAGTTCTTCAGATAAGATTGGGGCCTGCTGCCTACTTCCACAGTTCTGTGCTGGGTTTTTGTCTGCTTGAAGTGGTAATGAAAAATTTAAATCTTTGAAGAAAGAGGCTGAGGAAGACAACAGGAGATGAATTGCTCATGGGTTGGAAGAATTAATATTGTAAAAATGACCACCCACCGGGCATGGTGGTGCATGCCTTTAATCCTAGCACTTGGGAGGCAGAGGCAGGCGGATCTCTGTGAGTTCAAGGCCAGCCTGGTCTACAGAGCGAGCTCCAGGACAGCAGGGACTAAAGGGAGACCCTGTCAAAAAATTACCCCTCCAAAATGACCACCCTACCAAAAGCAATATATAGATTCAATGCAATACCAATCAAAATCCCCCTGACATTCCTCACAGAATTACACACACACACAAAAATCCCGAGATTCATATGGAATCATAAAAGCAACCCTGAGCACAAAGAGCAACACTTGGGGGAATTACCATAGCAGGTCTCAAACTATATTACAGAGCTCTAGTCATAAAAACAGCATGGTACCAACACAGAACAAACACATAGATCAATGGAACATAATTGAAGACCCAGACATGGGTACATGCAATTTCAGCCACCTGATATTTGACAAATGTTCAAAGAACACACACTGGAGGAAAGACAGCACCTTCAACAAATGGTGCTGGCAAAACTGGATTTCTCTCTGTAGAAGAATGAAACTAGACCCTTATCTTTCACCTTGCACAAAAGTCAACTCCAAATGGATCAAAGTAATTACCTTTTGATGCAAATCACCACAGCTCTTACAGCCAAAACCAGCTCATACTTTATGATCTCATAGTGTCTGTGGACCAGGAATTTGGGTCTGAGATTCCCAATATTCCACTTAGGGTTGGAGAAATCTGCACTGAAGGTGTCACGTCAGTCACGCTGCTGTCTTGAGACGTGACTGAGGAAGAATCTGTGTCCAGACGCTGCAGGTTGCTGGATGATCTCATCTCTTGGCTATGGGAGTGACAAGCCAGGCTTGCTGTTCGCTGTTGGCTGTTGGCTGGAGGGAGTTCTGAACTTTTGTCTCATGGCCCTTGCAGTTGAGTTGCATCTTCAGAGCCAACTTGGGGTAGAGGAGAGGGTATTTAGAGAGCATTGGGTGGCAAGCCAGAGCCTCCTATGTCATGGTATTATCTTAGAAGTGACGCCATCTGCTTCATGTTTTTATTTCATTGTTCATCAGAAACAAGCTAGTTTCTTCTCACACTCAAGGCAAGGGGATTGTGCCAGGCTGGGAACTCCACACAGGTGAGGATCACTTGGGTACCCTGGAATCTGTTGCAGTGTCTTAGATTTATAGAGTCTGATGGAATCAAACAGTAATTCTAAGTTAGAATGAATTTCACCCTTTAACATTTTTTCCTTATTCTTTGGAAGACCTCAAGGACTAAAAGTCATGAAATAGCAGTGCTTAAAAATAATTTTCTGGGGCTGGAGAGATGGCCTAGCGGTTAAGAGCGCCGACCACTCTTACAGAGGATCCGGGTTCGATCCCCAGCACCCACATGGCGGCTGAGAACTGTCTTTAACTCCAGTTCCAGGGGAATCCAACACCCTATTCTGACCTCTGCGGCATTGCATGACATGGGTACACAGACCTACATGCAGATAGTACACTCATACACATAAAAAAATAAATAAAATTTTAAAAAATTAAAAAAAATTATTTTCCAGGACTGGAAGAATGGCTCAGCAGTTAAGAGCACAGGCTGTTCTTGTATAACTCCAGATCCAGGGCATCCGATGCACCCTTCCTACCTTCATGGGCACTGTACAACATGGGCACACTTAACATACATGTAGACAATAGACTTATACACCTAAATACAAATAATAGATTTTTAAAAGGTTTCAAAGGCCGGGGAATGTAGCTCAGTGGTTAGGGTGTTTGCTTGAAGTCCTGGGTTCACTCCCTAGCACTGAAAAAAGAAAAGTTTTCAAAATATGAATAGCTTAATTTGGCCAAGTAGACCATGGTGGTGTATTGAGGTCAAAGAGGACTAGGATGGGACGGCGCATAAAGACAAACTGTAATGTGCTGTACCCTAACCTTCACCTTTGCTCCCAAGGCTAGCTTGAAAGCTTGGGCACTGTCACTGTTGTCCCTGCCAGACCTTCATTTGTGGGTATCCTTTATTAGCCTGGGGCATCTTTGGCTTTATTAGGTTATAAGACAGCAGAGTGTTCATTGAATTCTTATGGTTAAATTGAGAAACCTTCAGCCTGAAAGCACTAATTGGTTCTAGAAAAGATAGGTGTTGTGATTGTGGTCTGATGGACTGGGACTGGGAACCTCTTGGAGCCTGGATCTGGAAGTTGGTGACAGAATTCTTGTGTAGCAAGCAGGACATAAGCTTTGGATCCCTACCATGAGCCACAATTCCACATGCCTATGGTGGTAGGCTGATGGTGGAGCTGAGTGGAGGACGGAGGACTTCTGGATACCGTCTTCTCTGAGCGACTACATTCCCCACAGCCCCCTCTCATGAGGTTCTAGGTTGTGCATAGCAACAATTTTGGGGACAGAGGAGGCTTGTTATTTGCAGATTCTGATTTTGGGAGGTCTGCTTCTCTGGAATGCACCTCCCACCTTCCCTGAGGCCCAGCTGTTGTCCTCACTCCATATGTGGTCCTGGCTATCCAAGCCTTGATGTTGAACCTCTCCCATTACCACACATGAAGAGGTTTTCCATTTTTTTTTTTTTTTTAGACAGGGTTTCCCTGTAGCCCCAGCTGTCTTGGAACTCACTCTATAGAACAGGCTGGCCTTGAACTCACACAGATCCACCTGCCTCTGCCTCTCCAGTGCTAGGATTAAAAGCATGCACCACCACCCTTGGCTCCATTATTTTTATATTACTCTTCTACAGTCCCAGTATGCCTTCACCTATGCCCTAACTGAACTTCTAGATATAAAAATCATGGGCTGGAGAGATGGCCTAGCGGTTAAGAGCGCCGACTGCTCTTACAGAGGACCCGGGTTCGATCCCCAGCACCCACATGGCGGCTGAGAACCGTCTGAAACTCCAATTCCAGGAGAACTCCAGTTCCAGGGGAATCTGACACCCTCTTCTGACCTCCGCGGCATTGCACGACACGGGTGCACAAACCTACATGCAGACAGTACATTCATACACATATGGAAATAAATAAAATTTAAAAAAAAATAGAAAAAAAAATCTATAGATATAAAAATCATGGTCTGGGAAGTGAAAAAAGAAAGAGAAGAGAGAAAAGAGAAGGGAAAGGAGAAGAAGAGAAAGAGGAAAAGGAAAGGGAAGAAGGAAAGGAAATAGAAAATATCACTAAAGTGATATAATCTTCAAACTATAAATATATAATTATATCTTAGAATATAAATTCTAGGATGAAGAGATGGCTCAGTGGTTAAGAGCACTGGCTTCTTGCAGATTCGATTTGCAGCACCCACATGGTGACTAACAACCATCCCTAACGCCCATACCAGGGGAATCCAGTGCCTTCTGACCTATGTGAGCATTGCATGACATGGGTGTACTTACACACAAAATAAAAAATAAAATATCAAACAAGAATGAAAAACACTTCAATAAGTTTAAGTACTAGAAGAAAAATGTTTATAATCATCTGATAATTTTCTCTCCAAGTTCGTCATGGTTATTGAATTTTGAAAAAAATACTGAATAAAATGATAATATTTTTATTATTATATTTAATTGTATCTGAAAGCAACTGTGCTATTAATGTGAATCTCTTAATGGGCTCTAGAATTGTTCTGTCACTTGTATTCACACATTGTAATTACCATATATGAATGGAAGATATATATTCATATTCTTTTTACCTGCATGCAACTTTACTGTTAAAATGTGAATCTCTAAATGTATTTAAGAATTAACCGGGCTGGAGAGATGGCCTAGTGGTTAAGAGTGCCGACTACTCTTACAGAGGACCCGGGTTCAATCCCCAGAACCCACATGGCGGCTGAGAACCGTTTGTAACTGCAATTCCAGGAGAACTCCAGTTCCAGGGGAATCTGACACCCTCTTCTGACCTTCGCGGCATTGCACGACACGGGTGCACAAACCTACATGCAGACAATACATTCATACAAATAAATAAATAAATAAATAATAAATAAATAAAATATTTTTTAAAAAAGAATTAACCTATAGTTTATTTTCAGAATTTGTAATTTTAATTTATGTGTAATTTTGTATTATTCCAAAATATAAGCATATTTTGGAATAATATAAAATTAAAGGGAAAAAAAAAGAGAGAGAAAAACATAATAAAAAAACGACCAAAACAATAAACTTGTGCATCGAAAAGGTTATAAAAGACTGAGAAAAAGATGCAAGACAGGACTTAACATGTATGACAGAGTCCATGAGCTCTGGCGGGGGGTCGGGAGGATGTAAGGGGTGGGCATGGATGGAGGAAAGAGTCTAGATTTGATTGAGAAGTGTTGTTATGAAATGCACTCAATAAAAATTAACTTTAAAAAAGTAAAGAAGCATTGTAAGCATACAACTAAGTTTACTGAATAATAAGCACCTTTAAAAATTTTTCTTATTATTTATTTTTATGTGTATGAATGTACTGTCTGCATGTAGGTTTGTGCACCCATGTCATGCAATGCCGCGGAGGTCAGAAGAGGGTGTCGGATTCCCCTGGAACTGGAGTTCTCCTGGAATTGGAGTTACAGATGGTTCTCAGCCGCCATGTGGGTGCTGGGGATCGAACCTGGGTCCTCTGCAAGAGCAGTCGGTGCTCTTAACCGCTAGCCCATCTCTCCAGCCCCTTAATAAGCACCTTCTTAAGCCATGCAGTGTATTGTTTTTCTCCCCCATTTCACCATGATAATGGAATTTAGGAATTTATAATGAAATTACAAAAGAGGTATCATGCCTTCCCCAAGGAAAAATCAAGGAAACTGACTAACTCTGTTTAGATTAAGAATATGTTTCTGCTAGGCATAGTGTTGCATGCCTTTAATCCCAGCACTCAGGCGGCAGAGGCAGGTGGTTCTTTGTGAGTTTGCATCCAGCTTGATCTACATGGTAAGTCCAGGCTAGCCAGGGCTATATAGTGAGACCTTAGCTCAACATACACATATGTGTGTGTGTGTGTGTGTAAGCATGTAGTTATGTGCAGCATCATTATTGTAATATATTGGTCACTTATTAAGTTTGTTCCTGGAAGTTACCTTGAGTTACTTTGTTAATGATTACATTACCTAAGGGGCAATGAAGAGAAATAGCAGTTGTGTTCCAGAACCCTTTCCATTGTCAGCACCTGATAGTTAGGGACTTGTTGGTATAGTGAAATCATCACAGGCAGGAACAGATGAATCATATTCTTCACCTTAAATTTAGTAAAGTATCTGATTAGACATTTATGAGCTTGGAAATGGCCTTTTGGATTCCAGGTCTATGTGATAGATCCTAATTGGAGTCCTCCAGGATAATTTCATAGAACTCTGATGTCTACCAGGTGCGTTTGAAATGCCTCCCTACCCCATGTGTTAGCCTGTGTACTGAGACTAAATGTATTTGGATCCCCTAGCATGTGGGTCAGAGGAAGGAAAAGAAGGAGCTTAGAGCTACAATCTGAGTCTCGCTGGCTGGTCTGTGGGCTAGCAGCTTCCCCATCACCATGGAGAATGCAGAGGGTCTCAGATCCCACCTCACACCTAGCTTGATTCTGGTTTAACAAGGCTTTCCTGATGTCTTATATGGAAGTTAAAGTTGGGGACACTGAGGCATCTGGTATTGGTTTATTTTTTTTTCTCTTTTTTTTTTTTCTCCATTTTTTGGGGACAGGGTCTCCCTTTAGTCCCAGCTGGCCTAGAGCTCATTATATAGACCATGCTGGCCTTGAACTCACAGAGATCTGCCTGCCTCTGCCTCCCAAGTACTGGGATTAAAGGTATGCACCAGCATGCCATGCTCTGGTATTGTTTTTAAGTATTTCCTATGTATTCTAAATAGGATTGTCTGTCTGTAACTAGAATTTTAAGACAAAAGTCAGGACTCTGGCAGCCCTAATCTACCCCAAAATGCCAGTAAAAAAGGACAGTGACAAAAAGCTGAAACAAATATTTTCATCAATGCCCAAATTGGGCAGAGAAACAAAGGAGTCCAGGGACCCCAGGTTCATTTTGGGTTCTGATGTGAGCTTTAGGTTTAAATAGAAGAATTGGAACAGGAGGGCAGGAGTATGCATTATTAAGCAGTCCTGGTCAAGGTGTAGTCTCGGTCTGGTCCTGCAAGGCTGTCTAAAGACAGTGCTATTACTGTCATTGTTTAAAGGAGGTCTAGTCTGGCTTCTGTAAGATGTTAACTCCTGCTCCAGGCTGCGTCCTCATTTGGAGGTTGGTCTGCAGTCCTAGAATTTAAGGTGGCCTCAGGTTTAGGACAGTGACTTGTCTTTGGGCTGGTAGCCTTGAAGAAGATGAAGATAGGTTAGGCATCACTGGATTTTAGAGACACTCTTGGAGTGACTTGCCTGCCTAGGCAGACTCAAACTGGAGTCTGACCCAAAGTAAAAGAGACAGGCATAACATGTGGGCAGAGGTGTCAGGAGTTCATCCTGCAGTTACTTTGTGGGCCCAAGTGAGTCTTTAGATTCTAAGGGCCTCTTACAAGCTCACATTCCGTTCTTTGCTCCTGTTTGGTTTGGACTCCTGCTTACAGTGTGTTTTGGCTTTTCTAGGCTGCAGTTCTCCAACTCCTTCAGAATCCAGGGCTTCTTCCTTCTCTTTCCCTCCTCACCTCTTTCCTCCATGTTTCGTCCTTCTCCTCATCCCTATCTCCCTCTTTATCAGAACTTTGTCAGTGGGAAACTGCCTGCAAATTCCATCCAGATCCTCTGCTTTTAGTTTAAAATTGTTTAAGAATGAAACATGTAAAAAATTTTTTAAAGTGAAAAGCAACATCTTCCAAAGGCAATGGTTTGCTGAAAAGTAAAACTTGTTAAGTTTTGGAACTTATTGAAGGGGGTGTATATATTCTTTTTTGAGACAGGGTCTCCCTGTAGCCCCAGATGTCCTGGAACCACGCCCAGCAATATTATTCTTATTTGTATGAATATATTGCCTGCATGTATGTAAATGCACCCATGTCATGTAATCCCCATGGAGGTCAGAAGAGGGCATCAGATCCTCTAGAACTGGAGTTATGGATGGTTGTTAGCCACCATGTGGGCGCTAGGAACCGAATCCAGGCCCTGTGTAAGGCCCTGTGCAAGAGCAGCCAGTGCTTTTAACCACTGAGGCATCTCTCGAGCCCCTCCCCCTCCCTTTTTTGCCCTCTGTGAGAGTACACAGTAGTTCAGAAGGATGAGAGGACAAAGCACATCATCAGGATTCTTTCTGACAGATTTTTTTTTTTTTTTTTCTTTTTGAGACAGGGTCTCCCTGCAGCCCCAGCTGTCCTGGAATTCTCTATGTAGACCAGGGTGGCCTTGAACTCACAGAGATTTGCCTGCCTCTGCCTCCCGAGTGCTGGGACTACAGGCATGCACCACCATGCCTGGCTTTCTGGCCAGAATTTTACTGTTTGATAAATCTTAAATTTTTTTTAAATTTTATTAATTTTATTTATTTCTGTATGTGTATGATGTACTGTCTGCATGCAAGTTTGTGCACCTGTGTCCTGCAATTCCACAGAGGTCAGAAGAGGGTGTCGGATTCCCCTGGAACTGGAGTTCTCCTGGAATTGGAGTTTCAGACAGTTCTCAGCCGCCATGTGGATGCTGGGGATCGAACCCGGGTCCTCTGTAAGAGCGGTCAGCGCTCTTAACCGCTAGGCCATCTCTCATAAATCTTAAATTTTTAAAAATTAAAACATAAGGGTCTGGAGAGGTGGCTCAGCAGTTAAGAGGACTGGCTGCTCTTGTAGAGGACTTAGATTTGGTTCTCAGCACCCATATGGCAGCTAACAACCATCTAATCAGCAAATTCCAGTTCCAGGAGATCCAATGTTCTCTTCTGATCTCCACGGGTATTGCATGCATGGGTGCACTTGGCAAAATACTCAAACAAATTAAATAAATTAATTAAATAAAGGGGTTAATTTTTGTTAATTTGGGTGTTCTCATAAAATTCAGTAGTAATATTTTTCAAATTAGAAGGTACCATTACTTGAACATTTTTATATATTATACATTAAATATTAGTTCTTAGTGCTTTTGTGTTACCTATCTATATTATAGATCAACTTTTTTTTATGGTATTGAGCCCAAAGCTATTTAAATTGTTGAACTGTTTGAAATTATCAGCAAATAGGGCCACATGCCCGTAGCTTCATATTTTGGAAGTCTTCAGTTAGATTCCATTTTTTTTTTTTCCTGTAGCCATAGCTGTCCTAGAACTTGCTATATAGACCAGGCTGGCCCTGATCTCCATGCATCCACCACCACACCTGGCAGAGTTCATCTATTTTGAAAGCAAAATAGCAAGAAGACCCTGGTGCTCGCTCAGGAAGAGGGGAGTGTGAG
This sequence comes from Rhizomys pruinosus, assembly GCA_009823505.1. Classification (NCBI taxonomy): domain Eukaryota; kingdom Metazoa; phylum Chordata; class Mammalia; order Rodentia; family Spalacidae; genus Rhizomys; species Rhizomys pruinosus. Next base: position 2,010,777 of record VZQC01011429.1, on the reverse strand, counting down.
ACTCCCCAAGTTCTCTGCCGTGTTCCCCTGCAGAAGATAAATGACTGAAATAAAAAATATGGGAGTTTTGCTGCTGATATTGAAAACAGGGGATTATATAAGCACAGCAATAGTTTGGAGGAGGGGTTTTGTGTATATTAAAGTTTGAACTAAACTGCCGGGAACTAAACCCTGCTCTCCTTAAAAGTACAGAATTCTGGGAAATATAAATGGAAAAAAATTAAGAATATTCTGGAAACTTCTAGAAAGCTGACTTTCTGGGTGGAAAGGCAGAGTCAGAAGCAAAGGCTGTGAAGAGATAGGAAGAGAGTACCTGAGCCTTGTCTTACTATGGATTTTGGACTAAGAACAGCATCGGGTTAGAAAGAAACTACAGTGTGACCTTATCCAGTCAGCTATGGAAATAAGAGATCTTCTCTCCCTTCACTTTCCAAAGTCACATGCAGTTCCTCCCAAATGATAGTCTTCCTGATATCTTTTTAAAAGAGTTAAGCATTTAAAATTATGTTTAGATGTGCAGCTGTGCACACATTTGCATGAGTGTCTGCAGAAGCCAGAGGCCTTGGAGCCCCACAAAGCTGGAGTTATAGGTAGTTGTGAACCAGTTGATGTGGGTACTGGGTGCCAAACCAGGAACCCAGGACCTTTGCAAGAGATTAGTATTCAATTTTAACTGCTGGGCCATCTCTCCAGCCTCCTGACACCTCTCTCTCCCCCACTCTGTCTCTCTCTGTCTCTCTCTCTCTCTGTCTCTCTCTGTCTCTCTCTGTCTCTCTCTCTCTCTCTCTCTCTCTCTCTCTCTCTCTCTCTCTCTCTCTCACACACACACACACACAAACACACACTTTTTCTTAAGCTGGTTCTGGATTTGTTCCAGGACTGTGCTGTACATTTCATTGTTTGGTTTCCATGGTCCCTTATTCTTAGGTGTTTCTTTAGCCTTTGTCTTTGATGACCTTTGACATTGTTTAAAGAACAAGCTATGAGTTTTATACACTGTCCCTCGGTTTAGAGGAGTCTGCTGCTTCCTCCAGATTAAAATCAGATTACAGCCTCTTGGCAGGAACTCCACATAATGAGCTATGCATGTTCTTGGTGCGTCTCTACAGGAAATGCTGATCTTGGTCCTGTTATTGCTGATGTGAACTTTGATCACTCTGTTAACATCATGATGTCTGCCAAGTTCCTCCACTCTAAAATTAGCATTTTTCCCCATAAAATGAGTACTTTGTAAGGAGATCCTTTGAGATGATATAAATACCCTGTTCCCCACCACTTTCTTCTACTAGTTAGAGCATCTGATTGGTTTCTGACTGTATGGCCTGCATACATGTAAGCATACCCATGTCAGGCAATGCCTGCAGAAGTCAGACAAGGGAGTCAGATTCCCCTGGAACTGGCGTTAGGGATGGTTATTAGCCACCATGTGGGTGCTGGGAACCGAACCCAGGTCCACTCCAAGAGCAGACGATCCTCTTAGTTGTTGAGCCATCTCTCTCTAGCCCCCTTCTTATGTTATTCTTAGTGTTATTCTTTTGGATGAATTTTAGAATCAAGCATAAGACTCTTCCCCCCCCCCACCAATTGTTATTTTGAAAGCTACTGAATTGAGTTTATTATTTAGCTTAGCATAGAATTGCTTTGTTTCAGTTCTCTCATTTAGGAAGATAATTTAAGATAATATCTCTCATTTAAGAGCTATTTTTTTCTCTCTTTTTTATTAAATGACTCCAGTAAAATTTTGTAGTTTTATCACATAACTCTTGTGTCTCCTGTGATAGTCTTTGCAGCATAATTGTTCAGAGTTGTCTGTTTTTGAGCTGGGAGTCTTGTTCAGTTGCCTAGCCACCATGTATTGTCCCACTCTAAAATTAGTTTTCTTTTGTTTTTTGTTTTTTTGTCTTTTCGAGACAGGGTCTCCCAGAGCTCCTGGAACTCACTCTGTAGACCAGGCTGGCCTCGAACTCCCAAAGATCTGCCTGCCTCTGCCTCCTGAGTGTTAGGATTAAAGGCATGCGCCACCACGTGCGGCTAAAACTAGGTATTTTTATCTTTTTTTTTTTTTAATTTATTTATTTCTGTATGTGTAGGAATGTACTGCCTGCATGCAGGTCTGTGCACCCGTGTCGTGCAATGCCGCGGAGGTCAGAAGAGGGTGTCAGATTCCCCTGGAACTGGAGTTCTCCTGGAATTGGAGTTTCAGACGGTTCTCGGCCGCCATGTGGGTGCTGGGGATCGAACCCGGGTCCTCTGCAAGAGCGGTCAACGCTCTTACCCGCTAGGCCATCTCTCCAGCCCTAAAACTAGGTATTTTTAAAAAATATTTTATGCCTGAGCCAGGCGTGGTGGCACACACCTTTAATTCTAGCACTTGGGAGGCAGAGGCAGGCGGATCTTTGTGAGTTCAAGGCCAGCCTGGTCTACAGAGTGAGTTCCAGGACAGCCGGGGATCCAGAGAGACCCTGTTTTGAAAAGACAAAAAAAAAAAATTTATGCCTGGCATGGTGTCACACGCCTTTAATCCCAGCACTCGGGAGGCATAGGTGGGCAGATCTCTGTGAGTTCAAGGCCAGCCTGATCTATATAGTGAGTTCCAGGATAGCCGGAGCTACAGGGAGACCCTGGCTCAAAAAGAAAAGAAAATATTTGTATTTTACATGTATGAGTGTATTGCTTGTATGTGTAGGTGCACCTATGTTGTACAAAGCCATGGAGTCAGAAGAGGGTGCTGGATTCCCTTGGAACTGGAGTTATGGACAACCCTGTGGGTGCTGGGAACCAAATCCAGGTCCTCTGCAAGAGCAGCCAGGGCTCTTAACTGCCAAGCCATCTTTCCAGCTCCAAGGAGCACCGTAGCATTTCTTTCATTGTGAATTGACATATACAGGAAAGCACCTGAACCAGGGATGTAGAGTACTGAACTTTGTTAGACTGTGCTCAATAAACGAGGCACAGCTGGCATTCCAAACTTCCCTAAAAGCCTTTCTCAGTCACCATCCCCTCTGCTTTCCCACCGTCCTAAAGCCAGCAGGGGAAGGGCTACAGTGACTTGCATGGCTTAGTAAGCCTAGGGAAGCCCAGCAGTGGAGCGAGCTAGCTTCCCCTGCCACCACATCCTGGAGACATGTTCACTGTGTAGACCTGTAGGTCAGGGGCTTCCCTGCCATTGCATCCTGGAGAGGTGTTCGCTGTGTAGACCTGTAGGTAAGGGGCTTCCCTGCCACTGCATCCTGGAGAGGTGCTCACTGTGTAGACCTGTAGGTCAGGAGCTTCCCTGCCACCGCATCCTCGAGAGGTATTTGCTGTGTAGACCTGTAGGTCAGGGGCTTCCCTGCCACCGCATCCTCGAGAGGTGTTCGCTGTGTAGACCTGTAGGTCAGGGGCTTCCCTGCCACTACATCCTGGAGAGGTGTTCACTGTGTAGACCTGTGGGTCAGGGGCTTCCCTGCCACTGCATCCTGGAGAGATGCTCACTGTGTAGACCTGTGGGTCAGGGGCTTCCCTGCCACTGCATCCTGGAGAGATGCTCACTGTGTAGACCTGTGGGTCAGGGGCAACAGTCAGCACACTTTGCAGGGTTTTCAAGGCCAGCTTCGCAAAGTGTGCAGACTCTTCTTTCCTCCAGACAGGGCTTCACTATGTAGCCCAGGCTGCCCTTCTGAGCACAGATATGTGCTACCACACTCAACTATGAGTTAATTTTTCATAAATCTCTTTCTGGTGGAGTCAAGTCTCAGTTAAAACAGATCATAGTGTTGAATTAAACTAGTCTTTCTACGGCTTGTCAAAATAATTGCTTTAGGGTGTGTAACTTGATGGAGAAGTTGGAAACCATTGTTTTGGTGCCTTAACTTAGTGGGCTTGTACACACCACCACTCCCCTCCTCGGCTACTGCTCCCACCAGACGAAGCAAGCGAGGGGTCTCTTCAGGTCGCATGTCTTTGTGTCACTTGCACCCTGCTGCCGCCTCTCACTGTGCTGTCCCCGAGCTGTCTCATTTATACTTACTGTTTCAGTACTTACATTTATCTTCATAAAATCAATTTTCCTTTCCAAACCAGGTTTCCTGGACTCATGATCATTCATTTAATTAGTGTCATTGAACGTCTTGCTCATTGACTTTTTAGGAATCTGGGTTAGACTATCCTAGAGACATGTTTGCGGAGTGGGAAGTACAAAGAAGACATTCTCCCCATGAAATGAGTGATTCTGCTCTAACACGCAGCTCGCTAAGCTTTTTCCACTCACGACCCTTTTTGCTTGGGAAACTTTTATGTAAAAATAGGTGATATAAAATTGTTATACAAATCAAACATTTATTGATAGTAAATCATAAGGAACTTTATTTAAAGCACTTATTTAGTATACATATAATTTCACCATTTATTAAAGACGGAGGCAGATTTTCATATGAATAGGATGGGTCTACTTGTTTATTTTTATGTAAAGAATTAAATGCTGGGGTGGCAGCTATCACTTGCTGGGTCCTCCCTTACCCTGTGCCCTGGCCCTCACCTATGGACCTGGGTCTTAGCTGTGCCATTTCTCTCTATAGTCTGCTGGTCTTTGTCTCTTAGTTGTGACTTGTACATAGGTGTCTTTGGGTGAAGAGGCTGGAGAGTTGTTTCCTGAGTCTTCCACATGAGAAGTTCAGGGTGTTTGTACAACTTCTGTCACACAGGCTGTGATTTTGACACATTTGTAAGCTGTGGCTGACATCCAGAAGAAACTGGTGATTGTTGGTGATGGGGCTTGTGGCAAGACACACTAGCCCACAGTCTTCAGCAGGGACCACTTTACAGAGGCATACATGTCCACGGTGGTGGAGAATGATGTGGTAGATAGTGAAGTGGGTGGAAATCAGGTAGAGCTGGCTTTGTGGGTCCCAGCTGACAAAGATTAGGATGACCTGAGACCCCTTGCCTGTCCAGACACCAGTGTTATATGGGTGGGCTCCTCCATTAATGGACCTGACCGTTGGGAACAAGAATAGTCTATGAATTGATGAGCACACATGGTAGTTGACTGAGAGCAAGCAGGAACTGGTAACCGTGAAGAAGGCAGAGATAGGATTGCCCCATTCGGAGTACATGGCATGTTCAGCAAAGATCAAAGATGGAGTGAGGGAGACCTTCAAAATGGGCATGAGCGCTGCTTTGCAAGTCAGATATAGTATTTGAAAATATGGTGCCTTGTGAAACTTTGCTACAAGCATAGCCTTTCTGCAGTTAATTTTGAAGTGTTGTTCATTAATCTTAGTGTGTGGTTACTGGCTCTTTTCATTTATCTATAATTTACCTAAGATTAAAAATCAGAAGTCGGGGCTGGAGAGATGGCCTAGTGGTTAAGAGCACCGACTGCTCTTGTAGAGGACCCGGGTTTGATCCCCAGCACCCACATGGCGGCTATGAACTGTCTGTAACTCCAATTCCAGGAGAACTCCAGTTTCCAGTTCCAGGGGAATCCGACATCCTCTTCTGACCTCTGCGGCATTGCACTACATGGGTGCACAAACCCACATGCAGACAGTACAGTCATACACATACAAAAATAAATAAAATTAAAAAAAATTTAAAAAAAATCAGAAGTCATTTTGTTCCCAGTAGTTAGAAGCCAACCATGATTAATAATGATGTCCAACCTGTCAAACTCACCAGTGTCTGTCTACCCGCCCTCTGCACTCCACCTGATCTACCAGGTGCTAACTCAAAGCTGCTTTTTTTAAAAAATGTGGTTTTTTTTAATGTGTAAGAGCATATTTCTTGCATGTATGTAAGTGCACCTGTGTTGTGCACTGCCCTCGAGAGTCAGAAGAGGGAGTTGGATCCTCTGGAACTGGACTTATGGATGGCTGTGAGCCAACAAGTTGGTGCTGGGAACCTAACCTGAGTTCTGCAAGAGCAGCCAGTGCACTTAACTGCTGAGCCATCTGTCCAGCTCCTCAAGGCGTTTCTTAACTTCCTGCTTCTTTGGAGAAAGAGAAACAGTTAATACCTTTTGTGAGTTAAACTATAACTGCTTTGTAACAAACACACCTGCCTTTCTCTATCAGGTGCACAGAACTCTGGATTGGTGAGTCACAGCTCCAGGGCTTTTCTCCCTAACGGATTTAATTGGTACCACTCTGGGGTAGCCATCCAAATTGTTTAAAAAGATGCTCAGCCAGAAAGGCCCAAGTCCCTGCAGCTGTGACAAGCTTACAGTCCTATGATTTCATGTTAGTTACTTTATAATCTATAACTAATATCACTCAATATATGTCATCAAAAATAAGCATATCTGTCCCAGACCAGTTGTAGTAATTTTTTGTACAATTTGATTTTCTAATACTAGTATCTGCCATTCCTACAGAAAGTAGTTCTTAAAAATTATTTATTATTGCCGGGTGTGGTGGCACACACCTTTAATCCTAGCACTCCGGAGGCAGAAGCAGGTGGATCTTTGTTAGTTCAAGGCCAGCATGGTCTACAGAGTGAGTTCCAGGATAGCTGGGGCTACAGGGAGACCCTGTCTCAAAAAGACCAAAATAAATTTATTTATTTAGTGTGAATATGTGTGTGTTTCTCTATGTCTGTGTCTGTGTCTAGCCTGTACTAAGTGGAGGTCAGAGGACAACTTGTCGGAGTGAGTCAGTTCTGTCCTTTCAGGACGTGGGTCCTAGGAATTGGGGTGATTAGGCTTGGCGGCAGGCACGTTTACCAGCCAAGCCACTTGCTGGCCCCAGTATTTTTTTTAAATAACAAAGTGCTGGGCACGGTGGCACACTCCTTTAATCCCAGCCCTTTGGAGGCAAAGACAGGCAGATCTCTGTTACGTGGTCTGATCTACGTATCGAGTTCTCACCTGGCTGGGGCTACAGGGACAACAGACCCTGTTTAAAAACAAAAAACAAAACAAAAATAATAAAATTAGAAAGTATATCTGAAAATGGAATCAGATGAAGTTCCATTTAAAGAATTCTCATTTAGCTGTTTTCTCTGATAAAGTGTGGTCTTCCTTTGCTTTGCCCTTTGGTTCTCTTAGCCCCGGTGCCCCTCTCCTGTAGGAATTTGCTTTCACACCTGAGTCTGACTCTTGAAGGCAGCAAAGCCCTGCTCACTGGGACTGCCCTGCCCAGCTCTGGCTCACAGTGCTCCTTCCTCCTACCTGATCCAGGTTTCCTTCCAGAGCAGCCACCAGTGTGGCTGGGCCACTCCATGAGTGGCCTGTGCCTTTCTCTTTCTTTTAGCTGGTTAAACCTTTTTTCTGTGCCAGTTTTTCCAATCAATAGAATAAAGCCAGTTTTCTAAGCTCCTGGTGAAATAGAATTAAGTCTTAGCCGGGCATGGTGGTGCACACCTTTAATCCTAGCATTTGGGAGGCAGAGGCAGGCGGATCTTTGTGAGTTCAAGGCCAGTCTGGTCTACAGAGTGAGTTCCAGGACAGCTGGGTCTTACAGGGAGACACTGTCTCAAAAAGACCAAAAAAAAAAAAAAAAAAAAAAGAATTAAGTCTTGCCTGAATAGTTGACATTGCCAGACATAGAGCATCTTCAGCATTTTTTCATAGTTGATCAGTACCTTAATGTTATAATAGTAGATGCCGAGAACACCATGTACATGCTTAGTGCAGAATGGCAGACGTATGTTTAGGACCATTTCAGAAATTGTTGGAAATTCTAATCCCAATTCAAAAGTCATTTACCCTTAAAAAAAAAAAAAAAAGATTTAATGCGTCTGCATTTGTGTGTGTCTGGGTGAATGCCATGTGTGCAGTTGCCAGAGGAAGCCAGAAGAGGGCACCAGATTCCCTGGAGTTTAAGTTACAAGCAGTTGTGAGTTGCCTGATGTCAGTTCTGAGAACCAAACTAAGGTCCTCTAGAAGTGCAACAAGTGCTCTTAACACCTAACCCATCTCTCCAGTCCCATTAAGTTTAAAAGAAGAGTATCTTTTATTTATTCTTTGACCACTTCATACATACAAACAATGTATCTTGTTCGTATCCATCCCCAGGTCCCTTTCCCACTTTTTAAAAATTTTTTAATGAAACTCAAGTCATTAACTCCAATAGCAAATTTTAAAATGAAACATTCTAACATACTACAAACCTAAGATAAACTGATTTGATACTTATATGCTAAGGAATGACAGGATGTTAAGTCTTTGTTTTTGGTAAGTTCAACTACTATATTCCTGTAAGAGCAGAAAGCTTTATATCAATAGTAAAATGCTCTGCATTCTGTAATGTAGAGTAGTCTTGGGTCTGAGCCAAGGTGTCTGTCATTAGTATTGCCTGGTGTGACCCCCTTAATGGAAAGTGTGCGTGCTGTGTGTTCAGAACCAAGGCCAGAGTGCAGTCACACAGGGCGGCATGGCCAGGTGCTGCCAGAAATACCTCCCACTCATATGTTTTGGTCTCTGTGTTTTCAGAAGCACCTATTGTTCCTAAATGTTTCACAACCCTCTCCTTCAGTTCAGGCCTCCATGTGAGGTCATGATCCACAGTTTTAAGAAGCTAGGCCATAAACTGCATGCATTATAGCATTCTGTGTATCAGCTTTTTTTCCTGGGCTGGATGATGTTGTCCTTACAGTTGAACCGTTTGAGAAATGATATCAAGTTTTTTTTTCCCCCTCCATCTTTAAATTTCTAAGTACTAAGTAGAGTGATCACATTCTTTTTTTTTTTAATTTTTTTAAATTTATTTTTGTATGTGTATGAATGTACTGTCTGCATGTAGGTTTGTGCACCCGTGTCGTGCAATGCCACGGAGGTCAGAAGAGGCTGTTGGACTCCCCTAGAACTGAAGTTAGGGGCTGGAGAGATAGCCTAGCGGTTAAGAGCACCGACGCTCTTGCAGAGGACCCGGGTTCGATCCCCAGCACCCACATGGCGGCTGAGAACCGTCTGTAACTCCAATTCCAGGAGAACTCCAGTTCCAGGGGAATCCGAGACCCTCTTCTGACCTCCGCGGCATTGCACGACACGGGTGCACAGACNAACCCGGGTCCTCTGCAAGAGCAGTCGGTGCTCTTAACCACTAGGCTATCTCTCCAGCCCGAGTCATCACATTCTTAAAAATACTAAGAACCAAGTTGTGGCTTTGTTTCAAATTCCCTTTCTCAGTTTCAGTTCTTATATAGTGAGTATTTTCTTCTAAGAAAATGACTAATGAAAATATCTGCTTTTTCAGATGTTTACATCTTTTAGATGCATATTGAAAAATAAACTAGTAGACTAAAAGCATACTAATAACTTTTTTGTTTTGCTTCTAGAAAAACTAATTGCATATCAACGAGAATTTCTGGCTTTAAAAGAACGTCTTCGGATAGCTGAACACAGAATATCTCAGCGCTCTTCAGAATTAAGCACCATCGTCCAACAATTTCGGCGTGTTGAAGCAGAAACAAATGGAAGTAAGAATGCATTGCTTAAAATTTCAGGTACTTTATTTTTTATTTTATGTTATGAGTGTATTGCCTGCCTGTATGTAAATGCACCCATGTCATGGAATGCCCTTAGAGATAAGAAGAGGCTGTCAGATTCCCCTAGGTCTGGAGTTACAGATGGTTGTTAGCTGCCATGTGGGTGCTGGGAATTGAACCCCAGCCCCCTACAAGAGCATCCAGTGTTCTTAACCACTAAGCCAACTCTCTCACCCCAATTTTAGGTACTTTAAAAGGATTATATTTTCAAGAATTTTTATGGAGTGTGTGACTTGAAGGTTGTGTCAGTAGTTTCCAGCTGACATTTGTTGCCCTTTTCAGAAAGAACAATGGCACAAATTTCCCTAGTAAATTATAAAATATCTTTTACTACTTGTCAGCTTTGATATTGACAGCACATTATTAAATTTCAGTTACACACATTTCATTTGTAATAGTGAAGAACCTATGTGTTTTGAAAGCATTATATTTTAACTTCTGGGCTAGGAAATGGCTCATTGGGTAAAAATTCTTGATGCCAAGCCTGATAACCTGAGTTTGGTCCTCGGGTCACATGTTCTGTCAGGAGAGAACTGACTCCTACAAGTTTTCCTCTGACCACCACCATGCACATCACACACACACACACACACACACACACACACATATATATGTGCGCACTTGTGAACAAATACATGTTTTAAAAATAAGTACATAATTCACACCTCCCTTGATAGCCAGCTAAGGTCCTGTCTCCACACATGGCTGACTTTGGACCTTTCCTACTCCCAGGCACCACGATGTTTTCTCTTATTTTCCTGTGGCTCTTCTGTAGCTCCAGTGCACCTTCATCTGTGTCCTAGACAAAAAATAAAGCACATAATTGAACTTCTGGAGATTAAAAAAAAATTAGACAAGGAGTTGGAGGAAGTTGAGGGGAGTGAGGAGTGAATATATTAAAAATACGTTGTGTCCATGTATGAAATTCTCAAAGAACTAATAAATATTACATTAAAATAAGTAAATTGGGCTGGAGAGATGGTTCAGTGGTTAAGAGCACTGGCTGCTCTTGCAGAGGACCTGGGTTTGATTCCCAGCACCCACATGGCAGCAAACAACCATCCATAATTCCAGTTCTTGGAGATCTGATGTCCTATTCAGACTTCCATAGGTGCTACACAACACAGGTGCACTTACATACATGCAGGCAATACACTCATACCCATAAAATAAAAATAAAATATTTTTAAAAATAAGTAAATAATTGTTAACTTTTGTTTATGCATGTTTATATCTTAGATGGCCTCTAGGGAAGTTTTGGAACTATTTAGAACAGTCATTACTCCTAAATATGAACGATATAAGGAAAATATTTGGTTTATAACAGCTACTTGGAAAGTATGTGATTTTTTTTTTTTTTTTTTTTTTTTTCCCCTCCTGGGAGGACTTTTGGTCAGAGTCAAGTGAGCACAGTTATTTCTCTCTCTCTCTCTCTCTCTCTCTCTCTCTCTCTCTCCCCCCCATCTCCTTCTCTCTTTCCCTCTCTCCTGTGCCCTTCTTATTTCTATAATTAAGCTGATTTGAGTTCATAAATACTGTCTACAGATCTGCATGCTCTTTCTAGACTGACATTTTGCATTTAGTTCCATGTGCTCTTCATATACAATAAAAAGGACCTCCTTTACTCTTGACACCTGTTGAGTTCATTTTTCAAGTTTTTGCTTCTTGCTTTGTTTCCTGATGACAAATTTGTATCATGACACAATAACATTTAAAGTTCTGGAATATACTATACTAAAAAAATCACCCAGAAGCTTTGCACGCAGTAATTTCTGTTAACATTTTTGCTTCCTTTTTTGTCTGTTTTTGAATATGTATTTTTCTTCAAAATATCGAACTCATGAAATTATACCATGACCATTTTTACCTTGTCACCATTCTTCAAAAGACAATTTACATTTAAAAAATTTTGTGAGATAAGCCGGGCGTGGTGGCGCACGCCTTTAATCCTAGCACTTGGGAGGCAGAGGCAGGTGGATCTTTGTGAGTTCAAGGCCAGCCTGGTCTACAGAGTGAGTTCCAGGACAGCTGGGGCTACAGGGAGACCCTGTCTCGAAAAGACCAAAAAAAAAAAATTTTTTTTTTTTTATGAGATAAAAGCACAGGCTGGTCCAGAAGTCACTGTGTAGCCCAGGCTGGCCTCAGGCTTAAGATCTTCCTGCTTCAGTCTCCCCAGTGCTTGGGATTATAGGTGTCTAACAGCACCTTGGCTACAATACTGTTTTAATGGCTACAAGTATCCGGCTGAAACGTGCAGTAATGTGCTGTAACAAAGAAAGCATTTTTCTGTAATTAGCAAATGAGTGTTTTCCTGTATCACTCCCCCCCCTCCAACTTCCAGCTCTTTGATAAACATCTTTGTAGATCAATCAATCACATTTGTAGTAGCCCTTAAGATTTTTGTTAGACTGTGTTTTGATGACCATTGATTTTTCAAACACATGGCACCAGTCCTGGAAAGACAGGAAGCCTTTAAATATTTGTTGAATGCATAAAAGCTAAAATGCAAAAAGGGGAAATGGCTGAGAAATAGGGCCTTGGAAGCTTCTGAGTATCTGGCATAATCAGCACATCATGACTGACATTTAACATTAGTCAAACTGCTAATTGACGGGTAGAAATGGTCTATTACAGCTTATCTGTTTCTTTCCTTCTGAGGTAATTGATTAATTTCATGTAGGATGCTCCTACAAAAAACTCCTGCTTTTGTTTGTTTTGGGGTTTTTTTGCTATTTTTGAGACAGGGTCTCCCTTTAGTCCCTGCTGTCCTGGAACTCATTATGTAGACCAAGCTGGCCTTGAACTGACAGAGATCTGCCTGCCTCTGCCTCCTGAGTGCTGGGATTAAAGTCATGTGCCACCACATCTGGCTTGTTTTTAATGGAGTTGGGGCCATGAGTACTTACTGCTAAGTTCCTTCTTTAGAAGGTAAATCTTAATTTGATGAAAATTTAAAGGAACATTGCATGTTTGACTTTACTCCATAGCATATTAAATGACTCATTGGTCCCTCTACATAAAAACTGAAACTAGTTGAAAATTTTGGTATATACCGAACATTCTCAGCTTCAGATGTTTAAAGTTTTGTATAAGATTTTGATGAAATAAAGAAATAAAAGACAGGCATTGTGGCACATGTCTGAAATCCCAGATCATGGCTACATAACGATTTTAAGGCCAACCTGGGCTAGGTAGCAACACCCTGTCCTAAAGAAAAGACAGGAAAGTAAAATTCATAGGTGGCCAGTGTGCTTGCTATATTTTCATAAATGGATGGCATATTTAGAGTCTGCTCAGTGAATCTGAGGTCTGAGCCTTGCAAAGGTGAGTAATGAGCCTCCTACCTCCCCATGGTACTCTGGCCGCCCTCAAGTTCTCTCAGCCTGTTTCATCCACATCATGATTCTCTGAGACTCTTGTTTCAAAGCTGGAGAGCTCATTCACCAAAGTAGGAAGTTAGGAAAGACTAGTCCTTGTCATTCTCATAAATTTTCATAGCTATTAAAAATTAATAAAACCAGCACGTTCTAAAAGGTAAGGGACTCCTGTGGCCTAATTCTGTTTTTGTGTTTCAGATCATGCCATAAAGCTACTAAAGGAATTAACAAGCAAAAAATCCCTTCAAGTGCCAAGTATTTATTATCATTTGCCTCATTTATTGCAAAATGAAGGAAGCCTTCAGCCTGCGGTGCAGATTGGCAAGGGAAGAGTGGGAGGTGCGTTCACCATGTGATTTACAGTGTGCTCATATCTGTCATTTGATCTGTGACTTGGTATATTGTGTTGATGCTAGAAAAAAGTCTGGAAAGTCAAAGGATAAAAATTATTATTTTTTTATCTGTGCACAGTTACTTGGTGCTCAGTCCCAGCTGCTAGCTGAAAGAAGTTGGACAGTTTGCTCGTAGACCAGAATAGGATCAATAGAAATCTAGTTCAGCCAGACAAACGTTTAAACCTTTGGTAAATTTTCTGTTTTTAAAAAATGGGAAGATAGAAAGATGATGTTCCCCTCTGGTATCTTATTTTGGCATTAAAAGCTTTTCACAGTCATGTTCAAGGCCTTATGCATGTCCGCCCTACTTTTCCTTAGAGGAGACTGTTACTGTTATTGAACTTCTCGTGCGATAATACTTGGGTTTGCTTTTTTCCTCTCCTTTTACCCTAAAATAGCCTCTTGGATTTTCCTTACAGGATGTTTCGTCCTCCCTTCGGCTATTCTTGTATTTTAAGTTCTCCATTTTCACTTGACTTTCAAAATTTTGACTTAATTTAACTTTGGCATTTTAATTTGACCTTTTCCTAATAGATTTAAATTTTTCTTAATTTATGTGTATGAGTATATTTCCTGCATGTGTGTAAGTGTACCCATGTCATACAGTGCCTGCAGAGAGGTCAGAGAGGGCATCAGATCTCCTAGAATGGATTTATAGATGGTTGTTAGCCACCACGTGGGTACTAGAAATCGAACCTGGGTCCTCTGCAAGAGCAGTCATTGTTCTTAACTGCTGAGCCATCTTTCTAGCCCCATAGATTTTTTTTTTTTCTTTTTGGTATTTTCGAGACAGGGTTTCCCTGTAGCCCCAGCTGTCCTGGAACTCGCTCTGTAGACCAGGCTGGCCTTGGACTTACAAAGATCCGCCTGCCTCTGCCTCCTGAGTGCTAGGATTAAAAGCATGTGCCACCATGCCCCGCGCCCCATAGATTGTTTTAAAATTTATTTATTTATTTATTTATTTATTTATTTATTATTTTTTAATGTATATGAGTGTACTGTATGCATGTAAATTGGTGCACCTGTGTTGTGCAATGCTGTGGAGGTCGGAAGAGGGTGTTGGATTCTCCTGGAACTGTAGTTAAGGACAGTTCTTAGCCACCAGTGGGTGCTGGGAATCGAACCCAGGTCCTCTGCAAGAGCAGTTGGTACTCTTAACCACTGAGCCATCTCTCCAGCCCCTGGGGGTTTGTGTGTGTGTGTGTGGGGGGGTCTCACTATGTATCCTAGGGTACCTAGGAATGCATGATCCTTCCAACTCACTCTCCTGAGTAGCTAGAGTTACATACAGGTGTATGCCACCTTTCCCAGTTGGAATTTCATTTTTGCGTTAATGTTTTTGAAGAGCTGGTTTGGTTGGCTTTTCTTATGTTGCATTGCTGGTGACTGACCCCAAGTCTCGTGCATGCTAGACAAGCATTCTGCCCCTGAGCTGCACCACCAGTCTGCAGGGTTTTGATTCAGTAGGCATCTTTTTAGCATCCCATTTTCTCATGTCCTCTGAGCTATTAGTATAAGCTTTCACATTCATTTTGTTTGGATTCAGCCATCTTTCTCTTTTAGGAGTTATTTACAATTACATACCATATTGTCTTCCTGTGGCAATAAGAATCTTAAAACATTCCATTCAGATTAACTCATCTTTCTATTTCTTTATTGACTCAAAAAAATATTTACTGAGGCCAGGCATCCCCAGATTCTGGATATACAAAGACTCACAAGATCTTTAGTGCACTCTAAATTATTTTCTTTAGAATGTTGTTAATTATTTTGTAAATATGACACTGATATCTCCTTTTAATAATTACTCTTTTGGTAATATTCCATAGCCAATCGTGGGCTCATTGACTTAGATAGTATCTTCATTACTGAGACTAAAAAATGAAAATAGCAGTGTTTAAAAAGTCATTTGAAGCCAGGCGTGGTGGTGCACGCCTTTAATCCTAGCACTTGGGAGGCAGAGGAAGGTGGATCTTTGTGAGTTCAAGGCCAGTCTGGTCTACAGAGTGAGTTCCAGGCCACCTGGGGCTATAGGGAGACCCTGTCTCAAAAAGACAAAAAATAAATTGGAAAAAAAAAAAAAAGAAAGTAAGTCATTTGAAAGCCAGGCGTAGTGGTACATGCCTATAATCCCAGCACTTGGGAGGCAGAGGCAGGCGGATCTCTGTGAGTTCAAGGTCAGCCTGGTCTACAGAGTGAGTTCCAGAACAGCTGGGGCTACAGGGAGACCCTGTCTCAAAAAGACCAAAAACAACAACCACCACCAAAAGTCATTTGATACTCAGGAAGCAGAAGCAGGTGGATCTATATGAGTTTGAGGCTAGCCTGGTCTATAATAGCAAGTTTCAGGCTAGCCAGGGCTACATAGTGAGACCCTGTCTCAAAAACAAACTTAACAACAAAGTCCACTTAAATTGTACAGGATCTATAACAGATTCTTAGTATCTTCTCCTGATTTGATGACCATAGTGCTCTCCTTCCTTATAAAGGTATTTATTTCATGATTTTATCCACTATAAACATTATAAGATCTTGGTCATCCACTTTTTTAGTAATCAACTTCTTATAAAGTGGACACTGATTTTGAAAGGTAGAAATCACAGGCAGCTTGGAGTGGAATATATGAAAAACCCAGATTTACATAAAAAATTCTTTCCTAAATCCCTAGGCAAGTAATTCTTAGTAGGTTTTGAGCTAAGAACCTTTTGAATGCCCTAGAAAAAGCCATTGACCACTGCTTAGAAAAAAGCACATAGGAAAAGTTATTTTATACACACCTTCTGGAATTCATGTTTTGTGAAACCCCATAAACTATATAAGGAGTTTACATAGGAAAGTCTGTTTTCTAGATCCAAGGAAAACTACTGCTTACTAACAATTCTGATCTTCCATGGTCAGGCTGATTAATTACAGAACAACAGGCAGAGCAGTGAACAGCAACCCCCCCCCCCAGCAAGGAAGGGTGATGGCTGGGCATAACACTCTAACAGGGAAGGACAGACAGTGCTCCAGGTGGGAACTGGCCCAAGGGCAGGGCTGGGATTCTGATGCTCAGAACCAGATGTGCCCACCCACTAACCACACAGAATCTCCCACACAGTTCGGAGAGGCAGCTGCAGTAGTCAGGCACAGTAACTACAGATGGTAAAGGGGCATCTTCTGCAAGTAGGAGGTCCCAAGCATCTAAGAAGACTCATGCTGTGGCAGTAACTTAGTGATCCAGAAAATTGACTTTGTAGCAAATGGTATGATTTATTTTAGAGGGAAGGGAAAGGAAATCACTCCCATAAAACAGCAACCCATACTATAAAAGATCAATTAGAAATGTTTGCTTTTCACTTCAGCAGTTATATTTGAAGTTTCTGTATACTAATCAGTATACAGTAAAGTATATCAGTAAGAGTAGAGGCAGAAAGTAGGACTTGCTGACACTCAGGAGATTTTAGGCAGGAAGAGCTTACAGTTAAGGCCTCCCTGGGTAACAGAATGAGTTCAAGACCAGCCTAGGCAACTTAGCGAGACTGTGTCTCAAAAAGTAAAAAGGGAGCTCAGTAGTAGAGTGCCTGCTCAGCCTGCATGAGGCCCTGGGTTTCATCTCTATTTCTACCAGGGGGTGAGGGGCAGGGACCAGCAAAAAATCAAATCAGAAAGACTGAGCTGTGTAGTTCATCCAGAATGCACCAGAAAGGGCATAACAAACAGAAGGAGCTAGAAGCTCTGTATCTGATAGGCATTATGGCCAAGAAAAGAGGCAGCAAAGGACAGAAATAAACACTAGAGGGAAAATGTATTTAAGTTGGAGAAATGCCCAGGCCTTCAGAACAAAGGCCCCTTTAGTGCCAGGCCGGATGGCTGGCAAAATACTGGTCAGGTTGGTTGCCAAAATGGTGCTCTTGACTGTGAGAGAACAGCAGGTGATTCTTCAGCTGTTCCTGAAGTCAGAGACCATGAGCACCTGCCTTGAGCCTTGCCAGGTACTTTGTTAGTCCTCAGGAGGACTAACAAATCCATCCTCCTGAGCTTTAGTCTGGTACCTGTACAAAAGTAGATCTGTAGATCAATAGAACATAATTAAAGACCCAAACATGAGTACATACAATTTCAGCCACCTGATATTTGACAAAGGGGCCAAGAAAACTCACTGGAGGAAAGATAACAAAATGGTGCTGGCAAAACTGGATCCCCCACCTGCAGAAGAATGAAACTAGACCCTTACCTTTCACCTTACATAAAAGTCAACTCCGAATGGATCAAAGACCTCAATGTGAAACCTGAAACTGAAACTGTTAGAAGAAAACATTGGTAGTAACCTACAAGATACAGATGTAGGAAAGGACTTTCTAAATTGGACACCAGTTGCTCATTAATTAAGGTCAATCAACAAGTGAGACCTCATTAAGCTAAAAAGCTTCAGTATAGAAGTTTAACATCCAGAATATATAAAGAACTCAAAAAACAAAGAATCAAGAAAACATGTGGGGCTAAGAATCTAAACAGAGGATACTGAGAAGGAATAAAGATGGCTAAGAATTATCTTTAAAAAATGTTCAATATCAGTAATTAGGGAAATACAAATTAAAACCACTTTAAGATTTCTTCTTACCCCAGTCATACTGGCTAAGACCAAGCAACAAATGATACCAAATGCTGGAGAGGATGTGGAGAAAGGGGAAAGTTCACTCAGTGCTTGTAGAATTGCACACTTGTACCACCCCTTTGTAGAAAGCAGTGTGGAGAACCCTTATCTACCATTTGTCCCAGTTATACCATTCCTTGGCATACATCCAAAAGACTCATCCTATTGCAAAGATACTTGTACATTCATGTTTCTTTTTGCTTTTTTCACGATAGCTAAGAGATGGAAGCAACCTAAGTGTCCCTCAGCTGATAAGTGGATAAAGAAAATGTGGTACATTTACATAATGGAGTCCTATTCAGTGGTAAAGAAAGATGAAATCATGAAATTTACAGGTGAATGGATGGAACTAGAAACTTAAAAAAATTTTTTTTTAATTTATTTTTATTTATTTTCATATGTGTATGAATGTACTGTCTGCATGTAGGTTGGTGCACCAGTGTTGTGCAACGCCTCAGAGGTCAGAAGAGGGTGTCAGATTCCCCTGGAACGGAGTTAAAGACAGTTCTCAGTCACCAATGTGGGTGCTGGGGATCAAATCCGGGTCCTCTGCAACAGCAGTAGGTGCTCTTAACCGCTAGGCTATCTCTCCAGCCCTAGAAACTGTTACACTAAGTGAAGTAGCATAGACTCAGAAAAACAAATGCATGTTCTCCCTCATATGTGGATCCTAGCACCAAATTCTTTTATGTGAATATGTATCCTGATGTAACTGCAGGAACCAGGAAAATGGAAAGGAAGCAGGGAGGTGAAGGGAGAGAAGGAGCCTGAGGGGATAGGAGGAGACAAGTGTTGCTAAGGGAGAAATGGGTAAACTGGGGCTATGTTAATGGGAGGGTGAAGGGAGGGATATACAAGGAACTTTGGGGATAAAGGGGAAGAAAGCTTGAGAGGCGGGAGCAGAGGAGACTGCTGTGACCAAGGGGAAAGGGGACTGCGAGGGAGGAGGGCATGGAGGGAAGGTTAGACAGACGAGAGGGGGGAGAAACGGTGCCCAGCTAGTGTAAAAACCAGAGGGAATCCTAATAGTCCAACAGCCTATGGACAAACTACACATAGAGTATCTCTGCATGAGCCCATGTGTATAGCTGAAGGTTACATAACAAGAAACAGTACCATACAGAAGAAACCATCCTTTGGGTTGTTGGCCAGGATAGTCCAAGAGACTCCCAAAATTACACAGGCTATTGCCACACACAACCCTTGATTACCTCCCAGAACTTGCAGACCTCATTGCTGAAGACAGAACCTATTTTGGACAGGATTTGGAGCAGTGGAGCTGGGACTTACCTGGGAGCCACATTCCCTGAAGATGAACTCTCATAGCTTTGGAGAGAACTATGAACGCTGCTAAGGAAGAACATCAGTTGATGCTCCAGTCCCAGCTTCTAGGCCAAATAACCACATTGACTGGCACAGCAAATGAGATCGTGCAGTAGTGGCCCTATTATCTTAGGGGTAACCAACAGCTACCTAATTGGACTTAAACCCCACTCAATGGGAGGGAACTCATCTTTGGTACTGTAAACATAGCCAAATACACATGGCTGGAAAAATCATAGAACTTAGAGAAAACCATAAGGCTGTCATATCCCTAGACAAATGTAATTTCTTACTGTGTGTTGGAGTTTATCATCATCTGAGTGGTCCTTTATGCACGCGTGGCCGACATCCACATGCTATTTGTTGTCGTTCTCTCCTTGGCTTAGCCCCAGCAAAGAGAGGGGAGGGCTCGCCAAGGATTTTACCCGAGGAAATAAAGGCAGACATACAGACAGACACACATACACGGACTCAGGGAAGGCCTGAGGGAATAGACTCAATTTTATTGTTGGAACTCAGGGCTTATATACTAACCCAGGCATGGGCCAGGACACGTACACACAGTTGGGGACTGGGACAGGTAACTGGGAAGAGGGAATCTCATTCTAAAATCCGGATCAAAGTTCTTTTTTTTTTTTTTTTTTTTTTTTAAATTTTTTTTTTTTTTTTTTTTTTTTTTTTTTTTTTTTTTTTTTACTCTCTTTTCTTTTTTTTTTTCTAAGTTAAATTAGTATGGTTATATTGATGTTTGTGCAGTTTCATACATTTTTCCAATTCAATTCAGGCTTACTTTCCCTTTCCCCTCCCCCCCCACCCCACCACACCCACCACCATCCCAGAGCAATGCATTCGGTCTTTCGCATAACTTGTCCTCATCTTTTCTCTTCCCAGTTTTTTTTTTATTTTTTTCAATTTTTAGCTAAGAGGTGATAACCATGAGTAACAAGCACCTTCATGCAAACCTAGCGGCAGGCTGTTGTGTCCAAACACCTACAGCCCCCACCATCCAGTGGGGGGGTGACCAGGTTGTTTGTTCAATAAGTTGATCAAATGAGTGTCCAACTATTGCTGTAGTTTCATCCAATCATCACAAGTTCACATTCCTCACACCTCCACCATCGACCCAGCTCTTACTACGTACTCACGTCCCCATCTTCCGCGAGTTGTTTCCCCCTAGCTAGAAAAGGGGCACAGGTGGATGAGAGTTAGAACAGTCCACTTCTCCCTCTGGAGCGGTTGCTTGGATTCTGTCATATTTGGCTGTTTCTTTTCATGGGCTGACAGTTTGGCCAGGAATAACCTTTCGACCTACTAATAAAACATAAGCAATTAGATAAGTAGGTATTTAAAAGCACTAATAGTTATGGTGGGTTACTTTAGCATAGACACATGTGGGGGATATGTTGAATCCATGAATTACAATTTCCCCCCCGTTAAATATGACAGAGTCTTACATGTGGCTTAATAATCTCCATAACACTGTAGAGGATGTAAGCTTGTTGGCAATCAGCCATGGGGTAATTTCTGCCAAGGGGAGAGCCAATAGCCAATAGATTTGGATATACAGGGACATGGCCTGTCCTCTCTGCACGTATTTCAGGCAGGTGAGGTTAGCGGTGCTGACGGTGGAGTCTTGGCTGACTCAGGAGACCCATATTTTGCTTTGCACAGATATTTTATGTTTGCAGCTCTGTCACAATGCAAAAAGCTGGAACCAGCCCAGGTGCCCCTTCAGAACTGATGATGGTAGAGAAATATGTGTACAGTATACAATGGAATACTATGAAGCAGTAAAGAGGGACAAAATCATGAAAGTTATGTGCAGGTAAATGGATGAGTGGAAGACATTATGTTTTTTTTATATGTTGTTTAAGTAAAATCCAAAAAGACAAGATGGTTGTACCCTTTTATTGTGGATGCTAGTACCAAAAACCCAGATATAAATAATTTATTTTCTCACGGATCAAAGTTTCTTTCCTGAAGAGTCAGAAGGACAGTCTCCACCAGACTTTCACAGAGGTCCGTGCAGAGACAGCAGGGTGTTAAGGCTGGCCAAAAGAATAAGCCAACAACTATGTGCAAATAATGTATCCTATATATTAACAGACAGTGTGCCATCCACCATGTCAAAAGAAGCTGTTGGGCTTTTGCACCAGGATAAAACTAGTTAGAGACCACAAGCTACAACAACGAAACAACAGTGGCGTGAATTGCCACAGCCTACAGTACACATCACAGGGCCTACTACACCCTATACTTCAACATAATACAGAGGTCACAGAACAAGAAGAGTAAACAGGACACTAGTGAATCTCATCAACTTCATTGAATGAACTCCTCAGTCAACATAGGGCCCCAGGACACAAAGGATCACAAGTGGCAAACCACGAGATTGAGGAATTCGCGGAGTATGGTTGGGGTCCTTGGAACAGGATCATATTAAACTTTGCCACAACTAACTACAAGCCAGGGACCACTGTGGAAAGAGGTAAGAAAGATTTTAAAAAGAGTTGGAGGGAGGTGCATTGGCCAATAATGGAAATAGAGTATTTGCCCAAGGCTCCTTGGGACCCTGCGTCACAGAACGACTACAGCAGTGTGTTGGCCATGCACAAGACACCTGCAACGCAAGCACAGAACCCCGCTGGAAATGGGCAGCAAGTTCCAATTCTAGCGGAAGAATATTGGCAAGCGTGGATTGAATGCTGAGGTGAGGGGGGCGAATCTTCCTTAAAGGGAAGGACTGTACATAGGCTGACTATGACCCAGTGGGTTGAACTGCACTGATGGAAGTCTGGCACACTAAACTCATTCAATGATAGTAGCGTCTGTAACACAAATGGATAATGGTAGTGAATTCCTTGGAGTGGGGAGGTGTAATAGGAGGGTGGCCAATGTGGGGAAGAGGGGTAAAAGATGACGTTCAGCTTATTTTATTTGAAGATTTTATTAGAAATTACACAAAATGCATAAAAAATTAAAGCAAAATGCAAAGATAAAAACACACAAGGATTGAGGACATACCTTGACTCCACCATGGCCTTAACATAAATTATAGAATGTATGAAATCCATTAGGGGCTTGCAATAGGAGAGTGCCAGAGAGGAGAAATCACTTTATAGCCAGTAAAAATGTATTTAAAATTAAAAAAGAGAGGGAAAGGAGTCAATAGTGACTAAATTGGAAACGTTTTGTATATTCAAGCAGGGAATAAAATGTTGCCATTGCTGCGGAAATATATTTGACGTGGGACCAGTGGAATATGTATTTACCAATGAAAATGGGTGTCTTCGTGTAGTTGTGGAGGGTAGAAGTCATAAAACTCCGGTCACTAAGCTCCTCCTTGGAGCTCTGGGGGTTAATCCCTTTGCTTTTGCAGTTCTGTCAGTCTTCCTACATTCCTCTGTGGACCCTTCCTTCATGCTCCAGATAGTAGTAATCTTCGGAGAGAATTTCTCCTTCTTCATGAACCTCTATCTCTTCGTCTGTTTTTGACAGCTGCCTCTTCTCACACTTGGATCCTCCTCCTCCCTGTACCTCCCCCCGTAAAGCGCCGGTGAAGCTCACATGGTAATCCACACGACAAGCAATCTTCCCATCTCAACTGACTCTGTTTTCCCTACAAAGCTCCTTGTCTAAGTAAGGTAACATGGTCACGAGTTGCAGGAGTTAGGGCCTGACATCTTTGGGAGGTCAATGTTCTTTCTACTGTATTGAGAGAAAACAAGAGCTGTGAATGGTGGGCACTATTCCATGAGATCCAGGCCAGCAAAAATGCTCTGCAGTCATTGTTTTTTTCTTTTCTTTTTCTTTGTTTTTAAAATTGTGTGTGTGTGTGTTGGTGTGTGTTGTAATACATCTGAGGCAGGTAGCCACAGAGGCCAGACAAGGGATCCCCGGGAGCCTGGGTACAGGCAGTTGTGAGCCATTAGTTTGGGTCGCTTGGAACCAAACTGTTTTCTCTCTGGGGAGAGCAGCATGGCGTTTAAATAAACCACTGAGGCTATCTCTCCAGCCCAGGAAACGTGATTAGTTATAACTGAAGGTACACTGAGTAATTGAAGTGGGAATGCTAAACTTGAGATATTTCCTATTTTTTTCTTGTTTTAACTAAAAGAAGTAAGGTTCTAGAAGTTTGAAAACTTCATAGAAAAATGAAAGAATCCGCTGATACAACAGGTTAATAAGGGGACCAGGAAATAGGGGCCCTGTCCCAGTTTCATGAGTGTATTCATTGTAGAGTGTCTGGTACATAACAGATGTATAATTCATACTTGAACTGGAAATATCAGACAGTTACAGAGTGGAACAAAATACTTAGTCCAACCCTTCGGGTCTATTTCTGCTTGGTACCTTGGCCTACTTTGCTGCTTTCTCCTCTAAAAGGGTGCTACGGTCATATTTTTTTCATTTTGCTAGGCTGTGGCTGAAAAAACCAAAATCTCCTGAGCTCTAACACGTAGAATTTAAGATTTCCAAGACATACAGTCATGAATGACTGCATCAAACAAGAACAAGGTTCAGCTATCTGCAGATCTAACCAACCTCCCAAATCTCAGTATTTTATGGAACAAAGGTTTATTTTCTGGTTTTTTNTACAATTTCAGCCACCTCATATTTGACAAGGGGGCCAAGAAGACACAATGGAAGAAAGACAGCATCTTCAGCAAGTGGTGCTGGCAAAACTGGATCACCACTTGTAGAAGAATGAAATTAAACCCCTACCTCTCACCTTGTACAAAGGTCAACTCCAGATGGACCAAAGACCTCAACGTGAAACCCCAAACTCTGGAGGTGATAGAAGAGAAGCTTGGCAGCAGACTACAAGACATAGGTGTAGGAAAAGACTTCCTAAATCAGACAGCAGCTGCACAAGAAATAAGATCGACAATTGACAAATGGGACCTCATTAAACTCAAAAGCTTCTGTACATCAAAGGAAGCAATAAAGGAAGTGAGGAGAAGACCCACAGAGTGGGAGGAAACCTTCACAGCAGATACATCTGACAAAGCATTAATTTCCAGAGTATACAAGCTACTCAAAAAACAAAGAAGAAAGAAAACAAATGAATCATTCAAAAGATGGAGCAAAGATCTGAATAGAGACTTCACAGAGGAGGAGTTAGAGATGGCCGAGAAACATCTTAAGAAGTGTTCAACATCTCTGATAATTAAGGAAATGCAAATTAAAACCACTCTGAGATATCACCTTACTCCAATAAGACTGGCTAGGATCAGGAACATGAATGATACCAAGTGCTGGAGAGGTTGTGGGGAAAGGGGAACACTCATCCATTGCTGGTGGGAATGTAAACTTGTACAGCCACTATGGAAAGCAGTGTGGAGAACCCTTAGAAGACTCAAAATGAGCCTTCCATTTGACCCAGTCATACCACTCCTGGGTATATACCCACAAGACACAACTTACTGCAAAGATACATGCACAGCTATGTTTATTGCAGCTCTGTTCACAATAGCAAAAAGCTGGAACCAGCCCAGGTGCCCTTCAACTGACGAGTGGATAGAGAAAATGTGGTACATGTATACAATGGAATACTATGCAGCAGTAAAGAGGGACAACATCATGAAATTTGCAGGTAAATGGATGGAGCTGGAAGACATTATGTTAAGTGAAGTAACACAGTCCCAGAAAAACAAACGACAAATGGTGTCCCTCATATGTGGATGCTAGTACCAACAACCCAGATATAAATATTTCTCACGGATCAAAGTTCTTTCCTGAGAGATCAAAGGACAGTCCAGACTTTCACAGGTCCGTGAGAGACAGCAGGGGTTAAGGCTGCCAAAAGAATAGCCACAACTATGTGCAAAATATGTATCCTATATTTACAGACAAGTGTGCCAGTCACCACTAGTCAAAGAAGCTTCTTTTGCACCAGATAGATACTATTAGAGTACCACAGCTGGTCACACCCAAACAGTGGCTGTGAATTGCCCAAGCCTAAG
The DNA here is from genome assembly GCA_009823505.1 of Rhizomys pruinosus. NCBI lineage: Eukaryota > Metazoa > Chordata > Mammalia > Rodentia > Spalacidae > Rhizomys > Rhizomys pruinosus. Next base: position 1,985,615 of record VZQC01011429.1, on the reverse strand, counting down.
TGACACATCTACAATGTGGCCTCTATACCTAAGGCTCACAGAACATAGAAGAGGTAAACAGGACACTAGTGAATCTCTCAGCTCTCATTAATGAAGCTCCCTCATGCAACAGAGGGCCAGGAACACAAAAGGTCACAAGTGGCCAAACCACAGAGATTAGGAATCTGCGGAGTATGGGTCCTTGGACAGGACTCATATTAAACTTCACCTACCCAAGGCTCAGGGACCACTGTGGAAGAGGTGGCAGAAAGATTTTAAGAGTTGGAGGAGGTGCATGGCCATATGGAAATAGAGTTCTCCAAGCTCCTGGGACCCTGCTCACATGAACCTACAGCAGTGGTGTTGGCATGCACAAGACCCCTGCAAACTCAAGCACAGAACCCTGGAAATGGGCAGCAAGTTCCAATCTTAGCGGAAGAATTATTGGCAACTGATTAATGCTGGGTGAGGAGGGGCAGATCTTCTTAAAGGGAAGGACTGTACATAGGCTGACTAGATCCCAGTGGGTGAACTGCACTGAGGAATGTCTGGCAACACTAACTTCACATGATAGGTAGGTCTTAACACAAATGATAGAATGTATGAATTCCTTGGAGTGGGGAGGTGTATAGGAGGGGGCCAATGTGGAAGAGGGTAGAAAGATGATTAAGATTTATTGAGATGGTCTATTTGAAATACACAAAAATTCAATAAAAAATTAAAGAAAAATGCAGATAAAAACACACAATATCTGAGGACACTACCTTGACTCCACAGGCCTTAACATAAATTATAGAATGTATGAAATCCATTAGGGGCTTGCAATAGGAGAGTGCCAGAGAGGAGAAATCACTTTATAGCCAGTAAAATGTATTTAATTAAAAAGAGAGGGAAAGGAGTCATGTGACTAAATTGGAACTTTTGTATATTACAAGCAGGGAATAAAATGTTGCCATTGCTGCGGAAATATATTTGACGTGGGACCAGTGGAATATGTATTTACCAATGAAAATGGGTGTCTTCGTGTAGTTGTGGAGGGTAGAAGTCATAAAACTCCGGTCACTAAGCTCCTCCTTGGAGCTCTGGGGGTTAATCCCTTTGCTTTTGCAGTTCTGTCAGTCTTCCTACATTCCTCTGTGGCCCCTTCCTTCATCTCCAGATCATAGTATCTTCGGATTTCTCCCTATGAACCTCTTCCTCTCTGTTGTTGCAGCTCCTCTTCTCACTCTGATCCTCCTCCTCACCTCCCGTAAAGCTCCCTGTGAGCTCACCAGGTAATCCACACACAGCAATCTTCCCATCTCAACTGACTCTGTTTTCCCTACAAAGCTCCTTGTCTAAGTAAGGTAACATGGTCACGAGTTGCAGGAGTTAGGGCCTGACATCTTTGGGAGGTCAATGTTCTTTCTACTGTATTGAGAGAAAACAAGAGCTGTGAATGGTGGGCACTATTCCATGAGATCCAGGCCAGCAAAAATGCTCTGCAGCATTGTTTTTCTTTTCTTTTTCTTTGTTTTTAAAATTGTGTGTGTGTGTGTGTGTGTTGTATACATCTGAGTGCAGGTAGCCACAGAGGCCAGACATATCGGGATCCCCTGGAGCTGCGGTTACAGGCAGTTGTGAGCCATTGTTTGGGTCCTGGGAACCAAACTGTTTCTCTGGGAGAGCAGCATGTGCTTTTAACCACTGAGCTATCTCTCCAGCCCAGGAAACGTGATTAGTTATAACTGAAGGTACACTGAGTAATTGAAGTGGGAATGCTAAACTTAGATTATTTCTATTTTTTTCTTGTTTAAAGGAAGTAAGTTCTAGAATTTGAAAACTTTCTAAGAAAATGAAAGAATCCTGATACAACAGGTTAATACACCAGGAAATAGGGGCCCTTCCAGTTTCATGAGTGTATTCATTGTAGAGTGTCTGGTACATAACAGATGTATAATTCATACTTGAACTGGAAATATCAGACAGTTACAGAGTGGAACAAAATACTTAGTCCAACCCTTCGGGTCTATTTCTGCTTGGTACCTTGGCCTACTTTGCTGCTTTCTCCTTAAAAGGGTGCTACGGTCATATTTTTCATTTTGCTGAGGAACTGCTCCTGAGCTCTAACCCGTAGAATTTAAAGATTTCCAAGACTATAAGTCATGAATGACTGCATCAAACAAGAACAAGTTCAGCTATGCTGCAGTATCTACCAACTCCCAAATCTCAGTATTTTATGGAACAAAGGTTTATTTCTGGTTTTTGGAGATGCAGCTTGGGGCATCATGGGCCTCTTAGGGGTCCAGGCTGACATCTTTAACTGACTTCCCCACTAGACAAAATCCACCCAGAAGGATTTCAATCTACAGATACAGAGACCACACAAGCTGGTAGTTCACCCCCCCACACACACACAAAGTGGATTTAGCCATAGCAGGCTTACCGTGAGCTCAGAATTCGTGGGAAGCTGCCCTTGGTGTGGCTGTGGGGAATTTTCACAACCACGAGTGCTCTAATTTTGTAGGTTTGTCCAAAATTCATACTTTGATTTTTTTTTTTTTTAGTGCTTTTGTAGTCTAGTCATTCCTTGGTTTAAACTAAATTTGAGTTCTAAAATAGACCATATAAGTAAAATGGTTTGTTTTCTAAACATAAAATGAAAAGCAAAACAAACAAAAAACCCTTCAGAGTACAGTAAGAACTCAGGAATTATGACTATGTACCACTGTTTGTTTGCGGACTTGGGATCAATATGTTTTGCTTTTTTGGTAAACAAAGTCTTCACGAGTGTGGGTGATGGGAACTGACTTGGTCCTCTGCAAGAGCAACGAGTCCTCTTACCCACTGAGCCATGTCTCCAGGCCTTCCTCCCCAACATTTTAGCTTAAATTCTGAGGACAATTAAGTGTCTGAAAATTGGCTCCCAAGGCAGTTCATTCTGTCTTTGGAGTCTCAAAGTAACGTGGATAAATGGAAAGCTAATCTGAAGGCTCCGGCCCTGCAGATGTGCTCTGTGCAGATGTGCTCTGTGGTCACGGTGTCTCTTCACACATTCAACCATCCTTCCTTTCCCCTTTCCTTGCTTTTCCCAGTCCAAAGGCTCATTGACGAGGTGATGCAAAATACATCTCAGATCCACCCACCTCCAACTTCTGCCACCCTAATTCAACTCCCCCATCGCTTGCTGTGGTTAGCACAGTAGCTTCTTAACCTGTCTTTCCCAGGTGATTTTACTCTAAAATCCACAAAGAAAACAAAACAAAACAAAACAACCCTGAAACCATGCTTTTACTTTCTGCAAATTTGGTAATCTTTGAAAGTGCTGGGCTTGGTGACACACATCTTTGATCTCAGTACTTGGGAGGCAGAGGCAGGCGGATCTCTGAGTTCAAGGCCAGCCTGGTCTACATAGTGAGTTCCAGGACAGCTGGGGCTACAGGGAGACCCTGTCTCAAGACCAAAAAAATGGAAGGAAGGAAGGAAGGGAGAGAGAGAGGGAGGGAGGGAGGGAGGGAGGGAGGGAGGGAGGGAGGGAGGGAGGGAGGGAAACAGATACAAATCAGATGTGAGTCCCTTGCTTATAGCCTCACAGTGACTTTTCTCTGGTACTCAGGATTAAACTAACTTTGCTACCCCAACTCCTAATTCTCTAAGCCTAGGCTCATTCGCTTTAGATCCATTATGTTCCTGAATTTCTTGAATATATTAAGATCATTGTGTCTTCAGTGTGTTGTCATTTCCTCTTCTAGAATGATGTTGTTCCTCAGCTTTCTTAATAATTATCAGGTGAAAACAGACACTCTCTATGACTGCGCCATCTACAGTGGTGCCTCCTGCCTGTTCATTACTCATCCCTCTATTACATTTCCATTTGTATAGCACATGGAGTCCTTTACAACTATATTATTTCACTTTCCTCCTTCTAAATCTTGGAGAAGCTAACACTTTATATTGTTCTGCATTGTATGCCTAACATCTAGAATCATTCCTAGATGTTATTTAATAAGTGTTAATAAGTGTTCAAACATAATTGAAGAAAAATTAAAGCCCATCTTTCTAAGACATCAACAACTCTTTATCACTGACATGGAAGAGAGGCACGTATGCCATTTCCTTATGCCATTTGTGCCTTAGCATTTTTATCTGCAGAATAATGATAATAGATGCATGGTCTTCGAACTTCTTCCAGCTTTGGAATTTTAAGTGTTGAGCTCCATCAAATTGTTCCATAATTAAGATCATTTTTACCATTTGAAGACTGTTGCTGTAAAACACTTAAGACACAGCTTTTTATGTGTTTTGTTGTTTTTGAGACAGGGTCTCCCTGTATCCCTAAGTGGCCCAGAACTTGCTATGTAGACCAGGCTGGCCGAATTTCACAGAGCTCTGCCTGTCCCTGCCTCCTGGGTGTAGGGATTAAAGGTGTAAGCCACCACACCTGGCCTATTTAACATACACTCTTAAAAATCTTTGACGAGGCCCAAGTAGAGTCCAGGCTGCTGAGCGGCTCCGCGTGGCAAGCAGCTGAACGGCCGGACCGAAGGCCAGCAGTGGACATGCAGCCGCTGTGAGCGCGCCCCGCCGAAGGACCGGGCCTAGCTGTAGATCCGGGGATGCTCGCGCTGGGCCGGGCCTCCTCCTCCTCCTAGGGCGGCGGCGGGCCGCACCCCTGGCGCCGGGACCATGGCGCTGAGGGAGCTCAAAGTGTGCCTGCTGGGGGATACTGGTGTAGGGAAATCCAGCATCGTGTGGCGGTTTGTGGAAGACAGTTTTGATCCAAATGTCAACCCAACCATAGGGGTGTCTTTTATGACCAAGACTGTCCAGTACCAAAATGAGCTCCATAAAGTCCTAATCTGGACGTAGCTGGACAAGAACGATTCCGTGCCTTGGCACCAATGTATTATCGAGGGTCAGCTGCAGCCATAATCATTTACGATATCACAAAAGTAGAGACATTCTCAACGCTGAAGAACTGGGTGAAAGAGCTTCGCCAGCACGGCCCACCTAATATTGTTGCCATTGCAGGAAATAAGTGTGATCTTGTCGATGTCAGGGAAGTCATGGAGAGAGGTGCTAAGGACTACGCTGACTCCATTCATGCAATTTTTGTAGAGACCAGCGCAAAAAGCACGATAAACATAAATGAACTCTTTATAGAGATTAGTGGAAGAATTCCATCCACTGATGCCAACCCACCATCTGGCGGCAAGGGTTTTAAACTCCGGAGACAGCCGTCTGAGCCGAAGCGAAGCTGCTGCTGACAAGCCAGGGCTCCTTAGACCCCATGATGAAGTAGGTGGTCCTGAACGTTTCCAGGAGGGCCAGGGGTCCTGTCACCGGTGGCCACCTGGTGCTCTTGAGTCGTCTTTGTGCAAAAAGGACTCTCAGAAACTGGCCGCTTCAGTTTTCTCTGAAGACTGCATCGAGGGCATTTCAGTCGGCAGCCTTTTGCTATTGAGACTCTGGTGTAGAAAGGGACCTTGTCTTTGGCTATTGACCTTGTGGGTGGTAGGATTAAATTGCTGAGTAGTTTTGTAATCAAGATTTCATGTAACATTTGTAAAGGGAAAATTAGCACTTTCATGGTTCTTGAGGGGGAAAGAAAAGAAAGACTTTACGAAGATAATCTCTGAAGCACTCGGGGAAGTGTATTGGCCTCAGACACTCACAGAGACACTGCAGCAACTTCTCTTGGGTTCTGCTTCTGACCCTGTGCGTTTCACCACCACAATATTGGCAACTTTCTAAATGAGCTCTCACAATCCAGGTGATGCTGGCCAGAAGCCCCCTGGAGTCCATTGAATTACATGTGTTCTAAACTAACTCACAGTGGTTTCAAAGGAGGATGAGAAAGAATATAGTGTAAATGTGTCCATTTTATTTAACCCAAGTGTTTTGGTGGGAAAAACAAGTATCTGCTGCTTAGCATATGTAAATCTGTAGTCTATATTTATGAGACCATTGCTTAAAGATTATAAATTATGTAAATACATTAATAACTTCTAAATTCCATTTGATCCTGAACCCAGTGTTGTATAACCCCCCAATTTTTTTTTTTAATTTTATTTATTTCTGTATGTGTAGGAATGTACTGTCTGCTTGCAGGTTTGTGTACCTGTGTCGTGCAATGCCGCAGAGGTCAGAAGAGGGTGTCGGATTCCCCTGGAACTGGAATTCTTCTGGAATTGGAGTTTCAGACGGTTCTCAGCCGCCATGTGGGTGCTGGGGATCAAACCCGGGTCCTCTGTAAGAGTGGTCGGCACTTTTAACCGCTAGGCCATCTCTCCAGCCCCATCCCCCCCAATTTTCAACCCGTTAACAGGAGACTTTGAAGCCCGTTTAGGACATTCCCAGGCAGGGAGCACTTAGATTACAGTTTCCCTCCTCCCGCCTTCTCCCTTCTTCATCCCTTCTGGAAAAGGTAATAAAGACATTTGCTGCCTTGACAAGCCTGACTAGTCCTTCGAAGCCTGAGGCAAGAGAGTCAGCCCGAAACACAAGTCCTTTCCCTGGCCTTGGTAATAAGTTTCTCTTCATTTCTACAGCCACCTTAGACCACCAGCTTGAAGAGTGCTTTCCTTGGTAGCAGTCTAGCTTATCTCTGTCTCTGCTTAGTCTTGGTAGTCTTGGTAGCAGTCTAGCTTATCTCTGTCTCCTTTATTTTCTCTTGCCTCTGTTAGTGGTTAACACTCTTTTCCTTAAGGGAGCCTAATGAGGTTTTTAATATAATCTAAAAATAAACACTGAAGTGAAGTTGGTGAAAAAAAAAAATCTTTGACATATGCACCGGGCGTGGTGGTGCATGCCTTTAATCCTAGCACTCGGGAGGCAGAGGCAGGCGGATCTTTGTGAGTTCAAGGCCAGCCTGGTCTACAGAGTGAGTTCCAGGACAGCTGAGGCTACAGGGAGACCCTGTCTCAAAAAGACCGAAAAAAAAAAAATCTTTGACACATAGTCAATTCTATCATATAATATATGTAATCCCCCAAACCACTGCACTCGATAAAGTTGTACGGCAAAATGAGAAAACTGGGGTTTGGATCCTAACATTCCACTGTTGGTTGCACATAGAAGAATAAGAACCTAATAAGAAATGCACAGTTTACCCATATAAAGTGGCACAGGTATACTACAGTAAATACGTTACTCTGCTTGAGGAGAAGTGGAGGCTTGCTTGTTAAAGTGGCTCCAGGAGTTGCAGCTGGAAAGCTCCTGTGAAGCCATGTGGGTGGGTGTCTGAAATCTGACAGGTTCACAACACCCCACATAGGCGGGTGTCTTTCATAGCAGCCGGCAGATGTTTAAGGTGTGACTTGTGTATTTCCATGCAGCAGCTCAGTTTTCTAAACTTTGTTCTGCCTGGTTTAGTTTTCTAGTGTCCACCTGATTGAGTGTCTCAGAGAAAAAAAACTGGGTATAAGCAAATGTGAAATTCGTATTACAGTCCAGATTCTTCCCTAGCACGTTTATCACTTAGGAAAAAATTTGCACTTATAACAAGTGGTACAGTAGAACTGACCATTTTAGAACTTAAAAAGCGTAGCACACAAAGCTCTGTATGCCTGGTGAAGACCTGGAGGCCTCACATTCCTGAGACATCCATGACTACAGTACCGCGATCAGAACCAGGAAGTGCACACTGATGCTGCACTAATAATTAATCCTGGCTTCTCTTCAACATTTTGCCATGTTCAGTATTTTTGTGTACCAGGGTTCAGCTCAGGATTCTATGTGGCATTAAATTGCCATGTTTCTTTAGTCTTTTCCAATTTGGAACAGTTCACTGTCTTATGGGACCTTCATATCATAAAGAATGTGGGCTGGTTATTTTGTGGACTGTCCCCCAATTTGGATTTTTGTGATGTCTCTTCATGGTGAGGTTAAAGTTTTATGAATTTCGGCAAGGAAATGATAGCGTCCCCTTCCCTGTGTATCACAGTCTCGAGGCTGATATATAAGACAATGTTTATAAGATGTGTTCACTGTTTCTGAGTTCTAGTTGTGGAATGAAATTTGCTATTAGTAGATTTATTTTTAGTGTGAGATTTAATCTTATTTTTAATCATGTATTTGATGTGAATTGAACCCCTCAATTATCCCTATTAATTTCAGATATTATAATACTATTGGAAGTAGTGGTGCTTTTCTACCTTGTCCATGTAAAATCTTTTTACATAATTACAGTATTGTAGCTGGGCGTGATGGTGCACACTTTTAGTCCCAGCATTTGGGAGGCAGAGGCAGGCAGATCTCTGTGAGTTCAAGGTCACCCTGGTCTACATAGGGAGTTCCAGGCCAGTTGAGGCTATAGGGAGACCCTATCTCAAAAAGACCATAATAATAATAACAACAACTGTATTCTTTTGTTTCAGCTTCAATAGTAATGGGAATTCCCACAGTGAAGAGAGAAGTTAAGTCTTACCTCATAGAAACTCTTCATTCCCTTATTGGTAACCTGTACCCTAAAGAGAAGCTGGACTGCGTTATAGTTGTCTTCATAGGAGAGGTAATTATTTGTTATTTCTTTTACCATATATGATATGATTCCATATGTAATTGAATATTTGAATGTGCTTTTTTAATAAATTTTATTTATTTTTTTTATGTGTACCGTCTGCATGTAGGTTGGTGCACCCGTGTAGTACAATGCCTTGGAGGTCAGAAGAGGGTGTTGGATTCCCCTGGAACTGGAGTTAAAGATGGTTCTTAGCCGCCATGTGGGTGCTGGGGATCGAACCCAGGTCCTCTGCAAGAGTAATTGGTGCTCTTAACCGCTTGGCCATCTCTCCAGCCCCTTGAATGTGCTTTTATGAGCATTTTAGCGAATGTAGTAGTAAAACTTGGCTGTATGTGACATCGGATAGTTTAAGGCAAGCCTGACTTTCATGTTTGCTTTAATGTCTCTCCTACAAGTACAAACGGGAGTGGTCATCTTTGTCCTCTGTAGGAGGTACAATAGAAACAGCTCCTGGGGCTGGAGAGATGGCCTAGCGGTTAAGAGCGCCAACTGCTCTTGTAGAAGACCCGGGTTTGATCCCCAGCACCCACATGGCGGCTGAGAACTGTCTGTAACTCCAATTCCAGGAGAACTCCAGTTCCAGGGGAATCCGACACCCTCTTCTGACCTCCACGGCATTGCATGACACGGGTGCACAAACCTCCATGCAGACAATACATTCACACACATAAATAAATAAATAAAATTATAAAAAAAAAAAAAGAAAGAAAAGAAACAGCTCCTAACGGTCAGCCCCCATCTTTGGCTCTGAAGCCGAAATTAGAGGTTTGCATGGATGTTCTTTAGGAATTCTGAAACCTAAGACAGACTTAGCCCTGGGTGGGGTCTTATCCTTGCTGTGCTCTCCATCTCTCCTCTACTTCTAAGATGCAACCATAATTATTTTTAGAATAGTCAATCATGAGAAGGACTTTCTCATGTTTTCTAGTCTCAAAAGATGAAATCACAGAAAACAAACCCCTGAGAGTAAATATTTCCTTAATTATTGTGTTGAATTTTAGAATAGGAAAGAGCTAGGTGTATGGCTCAGGGGTAGAGCACTTTTTAGCAACTGTGAGGTCTAGGTACAATCTCAGCTTTCTCTCCCAAATGGGACAGGATTTAGACATACTTTTAGGTCTGGGCCACTGAATCTCTCTTTTTCAGAGCTCCCCATCACTCTTTAAGTGATTACGGTCTCAATGGAAAAGTAAACACATGTACACTGTTTAAATCAATCACACAAACATATAATGCAACTTGCTTGTTATGGTCATATCTTCTCAAAGATAAAACCATTAGTTTTTTTGGCTGTATATTAAATAATTTTTCTTATGGCTTGTATATGAGAAGGCCATTTGTATATATTTTAGTATTGTGAACATTTCCCATGCAAAAAAGATTTAAAGGTCCCCCAGCATTACTTTTTATGGCTAACAAATATTTCATGATATGGTATCAGCATCATTTTTAAGGTTCATAGGTAAGTTGTTTCTGAGTTCCTGCACTTATCAACAACAACGTAAAGTATTTATGTAAATAAGTTCTTGTACATTTGTATAGTTACTCACTTGGCACTAATTTCTAAATGTGGCTCAATGTGCAAACATGTTAAAATGCTTATACTTGGCCAGCATGCACCACAAAAGTTGAGGTACTTTCTCCCTTTTCCAACAGTCTATAAAAGAACTTGTTTGTCTTTTCCAGATAGTGTTGGTCTGTGCTGGTTAGTTTTTGTTAGTTTGACAGAACCTAAAGTCACCTTGGAAGAGAGCCCTTCACTTATGGAATTTCCCCAGCTCAGAGTGTCTTGACAGATGACTGACCGGGAGGACCCAGCCCACTGTGGGGGGCCCATCCCCAGCTCCTGTTTGAGTTCCTGCCCTCACGTCCCTCAGTGATAGACCTTAACTGCAAGTACGAGCCAGATAACCTTTTCCTCCCCTCCATTGCCTTTGATCAGAGTGTTTTATCATAACAGAAAAGCAAATTAGGACAATTTTGATTTCTAATTTGATGAATAAAACTAATACTTTGGCCTTTGCCAGAATAGCTCAGTTTGGAGAACAAAGTTATACTCTGCTCTTACTTAATTTGCATTTATTTGCTATGTGGAATTAAAAGTTTTATGTGTTTTTTTTTTTACTATTGCATTTATAATTTTTATACTTTTTGCTCATTTTTTTACCATTATGCTTCGATTTGTAATAAATTTTCATGTATGAGAGCAATTAACTCTTTGAAATAGTTTGCCCATTTTTATTTATTATTTTTATGTCTATGAGTGTTTTATTTAAATGTATGTAAATGTACCCACGTTGTGCACTGTCCACAGAGACCAGAAAAGGGTGTCTGATCCCCTAGAACTGGAGGTAAGGACAGTTGTTAGCTTCCACGTGAGTGCTGGGAACCAAACATGGGTCCTCTCTAAGAGCAGGCAGTTCAACTTCTGAGCCATCTCCCAGCCCCCAGTTTATTTGTTTTAACATAATGATTTTTTTTTGCCTTTTTAAAAAGTTTGACAGTTTTTAAATATTCATTTTTATTTAAAAATATTTTATTTCATGTGCACACATGTGTGTTGAGTATATGTATGTGTATTACCTATGCCCAAGGAGGTATCAGATCACCAAGAACTGGAGTTACAGATGGTGGTGAGCCACCCATTGTGGATGTTGGGAACTAAACCTGGGTCCTCTGTAAGAGCAGCAAATGCTCTTAATGCTGGAGAAAGAAAAGAGCCCTATTTTTATTATTTTTATTTGTAGGTATGTGTTTCTGTGGCTTTGTGAATGTATGTCGTGTGTGCATTTCTGTAGAGGCCAGAAGAGGGTGTCAGATCCCCTGGAGTTGAAGCTGTGAGTCTCCCAACATGGGTGCTGGGAACTGACCTTGGGCCCTCTGGAAGAGCAATAAGTGCTCTTAACTACTGAGCCATCTCTCCAGTCCCAACTTTTACATTTTAAGTAACAAAACTTGTCAGTTACATGTTGCGTGCTGGTGGAAATGGTGCCCTGTCTTTAGAAAACGACTTAGCAATAGCTATTAATATTGAAAGTATACTCCCTGACTCAACGTTCTGCTGCTAAAGACTGGTGCAATAGAAACATTTGCAAGTGCAAAAATATATTTAAGCATATAAACATTTATATAGCTCCTCTATGGCTATTAATAAAATGTGTAAGAAAAATTATCTCTTGGAATATATGGAAGCTATTAGTAGAAGGTGCCTTGAGCCTTGGGATTATGGAGTAATTTTGCTTTCTGTTGTATACATTTTTGTAAAGTTAGAATTTATTTACAGTGAGCATATTAATGTTTAATAAGAAGAAAATGCTTAAAGTGTTAAAAGAACCATCCCTGTATTGTTTGAGCAGAAGAATTCAGAGATGAGTGTACATCAGGGTGGAACTCGTTAGCTCATTACCTCTCATCTGGTCGTGAAGGTGCAGTTCCACCCGGTTTGCTGTCAGAGGACCTGTGGTCAGGGCTGGATTCACCACATGAGTGGGTTTTCTTTTTTTTCCTTGTCTATGCTCAGTGTTATTACACTGCGAAGTTACACAGGGGTGTGTGTGTGTGTGTGTGTGTGTGTGTGTGTGTGTGTGTGTTGGGAACTATGTTAGCAGAACTCCTATGTCTGAAGAGTCATCTTTGGCTGTAGTATTTGTCTTTCTGTCTCCATAGTTTTTCAACCAAGAAAGTCTGTCTGGAACAGAAGGATATAAAGAGTTCACTGAATTCAGCCAGAAGGCAATTTAAAATCAGTCATGAGTCTGTTTGGTTCTCCATAGGTTAGTTAGTAGTTTTCACTAGGTGTTCTGGTAGGCTGAGGCCCATTAGGCACCACTAACAAGTATGTGTTCTGTGCCTTTGATTCTGCCCATGGGATAACTGACTGACTGCTGGATCTAGGTCTCTGGCTCTTCCAGTTTCCACTTCCCTACTTGATAGCATCACCTACATTTCATATGGACAACTCGTAATCTGTCCATAACTGAATTAGTCTCACTCTCCCAAGGTACTTCTTTTCTGTCCCATCTGCTTATGAGAGTTCTCTGTGCAGTGTTAATCAGCCTGTGCTTCACTTGTCCTGTGCCCAGCACATTTACAGATCCGTGTTCTCCGTTCAACATGTGTTATTCTGAGGTCTGAAATGTTGCCTCTTTTCTTCCTCGCTAAGTCCCAGCTTATCACCTTTTATGACAATACCCTGTCTCCCATTTATCAACAGAGTTAATAGACAAAAATGGATTTTTTTCAAGCATTTTCAAGTAAATCAGGAATTTCTATAAATGCATTAATTAACAATAGTTTATCTTAATATATGAGGAGAAAATTAAGACAATAAAGAGATAGTTCAGCAGTTAAGAGTACTGTCTGCTTTTGCAGAGGGCCTAGTTTTGGTTCCCAGCACCCATATGACAGCTAACAACTATCTGTAACTCCGGTTCCAGGAGATTCCCCTTCTGGCCTGCACTGGCACTGCATGCACTTACATACAAGCAGGCAAAATACTCATAAAAAGAATATAAAAGCATACCAAAGACATTGGCCATGGTGGTGCATGCCTATAATTCTAGACCTTGGGAGACTGAGGCAGGAGGCTTTCTGGGAGTTTGAAGCCTGGCCTACACAGTAAGTACCAGGCCAGCCAGGGCTACACAGGAAGACGCTATGTCAAAAAACAAAAGTACTATAGAAGGAGGGAATATGTAGGTAAGTGAGGGTTGGCATCTTTTCTTCCCTGTTTGACTTTCTGATCTTCAATATTTTTTTTTCTTAAAAGGAACCAAAAGATGCCCATCTGGGGGGTGGGGAAGGGGAAGGAGGAGATAAGAATAATTACAGCTGTGTTTTGTCCTTTGTTTCCCCTTACCCGTGGGTATATGATGAAACATTTATAGAATATCCAAAGTTGTAAATGGCTGGCCATTGATTGGTCATTTGAAAAGTTCACCAGCCCAGTTCTGAACTTCAGAAGGGTTGAAAGGACTCTAATTGCCCTGAAGGACTCTTAGTGTGACCCGAGAGGTGGATCATTTTTTAGTTATTTTTCTTAGAGTTTAATTGCAGTATTTATAGTCTGCTCATTTTTTGTTGTCTCTGCCTCATTATTTCAAAGATTTTATGCTCTTATTGTATGTAATATCGGTTTTGGGGAAGATATTTTCCCAGTGTTTAATCCAGATCTTAGAGACATTTGTCTTTCATGCACCCAGGCTTGTGTCCAGAGAATCCCCCAGTTATACAGTCCTAGGGGATGAAGTGCCACTTCCTCACAACAGAGACTAAGAGTCTTTGCTTTGCAGTTCACTGTTCTCATCCTGTTGTGTATGTAGAGCTTCTTTATTTTCAGGTAACAGAAAATACAAAAGAAATAACAGGAAATGCTAGCAAGGTGATCCATATATGGATCAGTTTATATCTTACATCTTTGCATGCCAGTGACAAGGAAAACAAAATAGGATCAGAGAGCTGACCCAGTGGGTAAAGGGGCTTGCTGCCAAGTTCGACAACCCGAATTTCATCTCCAGAGCTCACACAGTAGAAGGAGAGGAATGACTTCCGTAAGTTGTCCTCTGAACTCCATATGCACACTGTGGCACATACCCCCACCCAATAAATATATAAGTGTAAAAAAATCTGAGGGAGCCAGGATCAGACAGTCCATCTGATGACAGTACTGTTGGTGGCAGTGCCTTTTCAGGGTCATAGTGCAGGTGCAGAGGCCTCAGATGGAGGGTGAGCTGTGACCCTTGAGTGCTCTGATTTGTGGCTGTAATGTGACTTTATGTGCACATCTCTGCAGCTTGGTTCTTCAGCCCAACTAGAAGGCCTGTCCCCTTCCCAGCTGTCTTTCAGTAAATCATTTTTCTGACTATTTTTCTAGAGTCTGTTTATGATGCTTGTAGCTAAGGTCCTGTCTGATAATGCCTGTGTCTTGTTTAACAAACAAACAAAACGAATTTTATGGACTTCTGCCAAGCAGAACAGGCATTCCGTGGGGTTTGAGGGCTACGTAGATGACTGCATACTGTTCTGATGGATTAGACAGGATGAAGTTTTGAGGCAGGATTCAGGAGAGTGTAGCCTGAACACTGACAAGTAGGTGATGTTAATGAGAGACATCACGATTGCTGAGACTTTGGAAAGAGTACCTTAGATACATATCACCCTGTCTGTCCACATTTCTGCAGTTCGCCTGGAAACATTCAAAGCCCATGCTTGCTCTTTCAGCTCCTAACAGTAAAATTTGAGTTGACATTTTTACAGTGACAAGACCAATTTACTGTGTTGCACAAGCACTTGGAGTTAGTCTGAGGTGCTGAGTAGAGAGAATTCCTGCTTTGTGGTGCATTTAGGATGTAGGTGAAAGGTTTTGCATTTCGCTTAGTCTCTTTGACGGTTATATGCATTCTATTTTGTGTTTTACATAAAGCTGTGGGAGGGCTTTGTGCCTTGTTCAAATCCTTTGACTTATATTGCTTTAACAGTGTCTGTAGCCAACCTGTTGGCAAAAATTTATAAAGCAGGTAAATTTATAGATACAGAAGTTGAAAAGAGGGTTGATCAAGTCACTGTGGCATTTTTAATTGGTGTCTGCCAGTTTTTTTTTTTTTTTTCTGTTATAAAAATACCATTTTCACTTATGTACTTAGTGGTTATGTTGTGTGGGTTGATCCTTTGAGATCATGAAAATACCCTGTTTCTCATCATAACTTCAACCAACCAACTATATCCCTGATGGCTTCTTGCCTGCAGAAATTATTATTATGGTGTTTGACAAGAGATTCCTATTCCCGTCATTTCCACTGCATTGGTTACCTGGAGCTCTAGAGAGGGGCCACCCCGTTTCCAGTGTTCAGCTGTAGATAATTGCCAGGTTTTTAATTAATTTATTTTTATCTTATGTGCTAGTGTTTTTCCTGCGTGTATGTAAATGCATCAGGTGCATACAGTGCCCACAAAGGCTAGAAGAATGAGTTGGATCCCCTGGAAGTGGAATTACAGACAGTTGCTAGCTGCCATGTGGGTGCTGGAAATTGAACCCAGGTCCTCTGCAAGAGAAGCCAGTGCTCTTTACCACTGAGCCCTCTCTCCAGCCCCAATAATTATCAGTGATAATTAATTTGTATTTTTTGTTTGATTCAGTTGTTCAAGTTGCCCCAGCATGGCCATTGGGGGCTCATGGACTTATCTACTTTATCTACTGTGGCTCCATCATTCCATCATTTTCCTTTCTTTTCTTTTGGTCTTTTTTGAGACAGGGTCTCTCTTTAGTCCCAGATGGCCTGGAGCTTGCCATGTAGACCAGGCTGGCCTTGAACTCACAGAGATCCACCTGCCTCTGCCTCCCGAGTGCTAGGATTAAAGGTGTGTGCCACCACACCCGGCTTTCCTTACTTTCTGACAGCAGAAGATTTCTAGACTAACCATATATTTTCCTTGCTGCAGTCCTGGAATCAATCATTGCTTGAAGGTATCGTCTTCTTTGTATAAGATTATGGGACCTGGAGTGATGGCTTAGTTGGTGATCCACTTGCCTTGCAAGCATAAGGACCTCAGGTGGATTCCCCAGAACCCACATAAAATGCCAGGTGTGGTGGCACACACTTGGAATCCCAGAGCTGGGGAGGTGTAGTGAGAAGGATCCCTGGCACTCACTGGCCAGTAAGCCTAGCCTAACCAGTGAGCTCCAGGGTCAGTGAGAGATGTTGGCTAAAAGGAGGTGGACAGCATTCCTGAAGATGGCATCTGAGGTTGCCCTCCAGCTACGTGCACACACACACACACACACACACACACACACACACACAGTAGTTAAAAAAGGAAATCAGGATGTGAGTGAACTGTGAGGACGCTCATCAGCTGAGGGGGGGCATTGTCTCTGACCCTTCCAGCCGACAACCCCTCCCTTTCTGTATAATGTTATGCCTGTCCATCTGTATATTAAATCATATATTCCTTAATTGTTAAACTCTTATCCAAAGCAAGAAACCTATCTATAATGATTCACAATGTTTCTACTTGCTTTTCAATCCTAAATCAACATAGTCTTTGAATTGTTTAAGCAAACCTCTAGAACATCATATGCCAGTAAATAGAGTATTTGTCCTCTGTTCTTTTGTTTTTACCCTTATAGCCTCTAAAGTACTGTTCTCCAAAGGTATTCGGCTTAATTCTGTCCCATTCCCTTTCAGTGTGCTTATGTTAAATTGCTTTGGGAACATGGGAATATTACCCTGCCTTTTTTTTTTTTTTTGGTCTTTTTGAGATAGGGGGTCTCTCTGTAGCCCCAGCTGTCCTGAAACTCACTATGTAGACCAGGCTGGCCTTGAACTCACAGAGATTTGCCTGGCTCTGCCTCCCAGGTGTTGGAATTAAAGGCATGCGTCACCACACCTGGCTTATTACCCTGCTTTTAAAAGTAAACTGTATCAAAAGAAATGCCATTTCCCCTTTATTCCTTCTTCCCCATTGTCTTGGTAATTAATGTATGATTATATCCTGATTGAAAAACATACATACAACTACCACATTTTAATTTGTTATTTTTATTTTATGTGTATAAGTATTTTGCCCATGTCTATGTAATTGTATTACATGTGTACAGTGCCCGTGGAGGCCAGAGGCAGCATTGGCTCGCATGGAACTGGAGTTACAATGTAGGTGCTGGGTACTGAACCTGGGTCATCTGCAAAAGCCATTGCTCTTAACCACTGAGCTGCGTCTCCAGCCCTATAAGTCCTACTTTAATTTTTATTTTCCTTGTGGCTTAAGAGAGGCTTCACATTTGTGAGTTTTCCATGTGCACTGGAGATGATCCATTTCTGTTCTCAGGTTCAGAGATTATACATACTAACTATATGTGTCCTAGTAGATTTCAGTTTCATGGATGTCTTGGTTTCTTTTTCTGTTGCTATGACAAGATACTCAGACAAAAGCAACTTAAGGGCGAAGGAGTTTCTTCTGGCTCACAGTTCAAGGGTGCAGGTCACCATGGTGGGGCAGCCGAGGCAGCACAGGCCTAAAGTCGTGATCCGTGTGTGCTTTAGAGGGAATGGATTCTTTATAATGACGTGGCATATTTTTATATAGACATTTATTAGGTTAAATTGGTTGGTAGAATTACTAGATTTTAGGGTTAAAGCCCCTGTTCCAGGGTCCTAATGGACTAGCCTCAGCTACCTATCCAAATAGTGGCAAGAGCAGAGGAAGGAGCTTTAATCAGCATAGCCATGTTGGGCAGAATGATAAAAGGACTCAGAGACTCTAAGTCTGTCTTTAGGGGCTGATAGCAAACTTTGAGATTTCATAGAGCAAGGAAACAAAGGAGAAGGTTGAATCTATGTAGCAGAACAAGTAATTTCGGTCAGGCCTGCGTCCTGTAGATCAGCATCCACTTCTGTTCATACAAGGACTCTGCAGAAACTGTCATCTCAGTGTCGTTTGAGGTGGGCAGTCTGGTTCCTATGAAGTGATTATTCCTGTTCTGGGGTACAGCCCTACCATCAGAGGTGCTTGCCTTCATTCGAACAGTGTCCCATCCTGTAAAGCTCATTGTTGCTTGGGGACAGATTCAGTCTCTTGTCATAAAGATGATTTTTGATCAGTTCTCTTGCTCCTGGCATCCAAAATGACTGCTGAATAAAGTGACTCAGAAGAAAAGTAGTTAAAGAGAAATAGAGCAAAGAGTGGGACAGAATGGAGTTAGTGAGACCAGTCACCGGCATCTCCCCAACAGTGTTGTGTAAGTGCTCTGCATGTGTACCGGTTACCTCAGGCTACTAGAGATTCTATTCTGAAACTTAATTCGCAGATTATCAAACTGGGGCATCAGTAGTATTTTGGCCTGTATTTATCAGCAGGTTGACTTTTGAAATATTTAAGAGCTGTATGCATTCATTATAAATCTCATAAATGATAATTAAGAAAATGTATTTAACGTCCTGTGGAATTTATTGACAATTCAACAAATATTTACTGAAAAAGTGGTACATCAATGAATAAAACAAAACCTCTGCTCATTGAAGCACAGAGAAGCTACAACTCAAATGTGTGGCATGATAGAAGGTAGTGAGCACTGTGGAGGGCAAGTTAGGGGCAGGAGGAAGGAGGGTGGCACATGACCATGTGGAACCAGCTTACTAGGGTGCTCGGGTCGTCCTTGCAAAGGTCTGAAGGATGCTCTGTTGGTACAATACAAGAAGAATTGTGTATGAGACTCTGAGGTCATAGCATTGCTGGTGATGTTTTCTGAAATGGCTAGGAGAGGCCTGTCATGGTTTCTCTCTGGGTTTGGAGAAGAACTTTGCTTTTGCTTTGAGTCTTGGCCTAGCAAATATTTTTTGTAAGAGCCAATGGTAAGTATTTTAGGTTTTGTGAGTCATTTGGTCTCTGTTGATATTATTCAGTTTTGCCATTTTAGCCCCCAAATAGGCATGGATCACATGTAAATGAAGAGATGGGGTTGTCTTCCAATATTTAACTATTCAAAGTAGCAGGCAGGAGGTTGGTCTTTCTAAATACTGCTGAAAGATGGAGAACCACTGGAGAATTTTAGGTATATGAGACACTTCATACTCTTAAGACATTTTTAACTTTATTTTGAGAGAAAAGTTTCAAAAATTATCTAGTGCTCCCTTCACTTGGCTTGCGGTAATGCTATAACTTACCTAGCTGTAATAGAATTATTAAGACCAGGGAATTAACACCAATATAACATTCCTTATTATAAAGACAACTTTTTGCTTTTCTTCTACCACCTGGGTCCCAGGAATGGAACTCAAATCCTCAGGCTTGGCAGCAGGCTCTGTTACCAGTTGTACCATCTCACCGGTCCCCTACTCTTAACTATAGACTTCACTTGGATTTCACATTGTTCTTGCTACAGTCACTCTCTGTCCCAGCATCTCTTGTGGCATCCCATGTTGCATCTCACAGTTCTAAGCTCATTTTCTTCTCTTATAATTGATTCTTGGTATTTTCTTGTTGAACTTGACACTTGTGATGAGTTCTGATCAGCTAGACGCTTGATAGGCCGTCTCAGCTTGGGTTTCCCTGACATCGTGGTTATAGGTTTTTGGTGAGAAACTTAATCCTGCCGGAGCTTTGTAAAGGATGGAAACTGTTGTCATGCTTCAGGGTTTGGTACTAAGCTATTCAAAGAGGTGGTCAGAAGTGGTCAATTCATGAACGTATTTTGAGCTGAGTGACTGTGCTGGGGAATGCGTGGACGCTGTTTGGCATCAGCAGATTGTTAGGGGAAGGGAAGGCTCAAACAGATGGGTTAAAAATGAAGAAGTAGGCCTTTTTCTTCTTTTGTCTAGTCTTTTAACTTCTCTCTGACTCACTAGTTTTCGACACTTGGCCATTTTAGAAATTAGTCAAGCTAACTAAAGTCCTGTGGCATTTGTTTGCCTTTGTTGGTATATGCATATGTAAAGCAAAAACTCAAGGAAGTAATACCTTTCTCTCACATCCAGGAAAGTAAAATTTATTAAGAGATCCCAGCCTGTCTTTTTTGATTCTGTTGATTTTTTTTTCTGGAATTTTCATTGGTTCTTTATTATGTAAAACAACATCTATTTCAGTCCTTGGTGTGGAGTTCCTCATATAAGCAGCTAGAAAGCTGGGCAAAAAAATATGACTCAACTGTTCTTAGTCCCCAGACAGCAGACTACCTAGGGATATGACTGTCTGAGAAACAAAGGTCGTGGTGGCCCATTCTGTATCATGGTGTAGAAGGGGGAATGCCAAACAGAGTTGTTGGAAATTGCAGACGAGGGTTTTAGAAAGGAAGAAGTTCCACAGAAAATGACGTCTTTGAGTCTTTGCTGTATCCAGCCACACATGCACAGAGGAAATTCCACCAGGCTGGCAAAGGACCAGCCAAAAGCCCAGCAGTTCCCAGTGCCCAAGTCTGGCCAGCCACAGGGGCAGTCTTTAGTGACCACCTGTCCCTCCAGATGCTTTCATGCTCATTTTATATGTTTGTGTGGTCTGATGTGGAATTCGAGTGTATTTAAAAATGTTACACCACTTGGGAGGCAGAGGCAGGTGGATCTCTGAGTTCAAGGCCCTCCTGGTCTACATAGTGAGTTCTGGGCTAGCTGAGACTAAAGGGAGACCTTGTCTCACAAAGACAAAAAAAAAAAGTTCTATCAATAGACCCTTTTCTCATATAATGACTTTGATTTTATAGTTTATTACAGCTTATTTTGTTTAATAAAGTATAGATACCCCTGCTTTCTTTTGGTTTCCATTCCCATGGAATATTTTTTATAGCTCCTTTTTGTTTGGGTATGTAATTAATAGTAAATTGAGTCTTTTATTATAGGTAGCATATATTTGGGTCATGTGTGTGGGGATGTGTGTGTGTGTGTGTGTGTGTGTGTGTGTGTTTTGATCCATTCAATCCCTGTTATTGGAGAAATGAGTCCATGTGCATTCAGAGTGCTCAGTGGCAGAGAGGACTTCCTACTGCTGTTCTGCTTGTCGCTTTCTGGTTTCCGGTTCTTCGTGTACTTTGTTTCTTCTAGCTGTCTTCCTTTGTGGTTTGATGTAGCACTGTGCTTTGACTGTTTTCTGGTTTTCGGTTTCTTGCTTCTACTGAAGGGTTTTGGTTCGCAGTCACCCAGAGCTTATATAGAACCACTTTCAACAACACATTTCAAGCTGCTTCACAACTTAACTTTGGTTGTATACCACAACTCTACATTTTTATTCTCATACACTTTGTTTTTGATAGAGGAGTGTATTAGTCACTTTTCTGTTGCTGTGATAAAACACTATGACCAAAGGAACTTACAAAAGGAAGAGTTTATTTGAGATTAGGATTGATGGTTCCAGGGAATCAGAGTCCATTGTGGCAGGAAGTCTGGTGGCCGGGGCTGGAGCAGCAGCCGAGGGTCACATCTCGCAATGAGCACAGGAAGCAGAGAGAGCCACTGGAGACCGCAAGGCTTGTTAAACTCACTAAGCCTGCCCCCAATAACGTACTTCCTCTAGCACAGCCACACCTTCTAAGACCTCCAAGAACAGTGCCACCAACTGGAGACAAAATGTCCGAATACTTAAAGCCTATGGGGGACATTCATTCAAACCACCACATTTCACTCCCAGGCCCCCATAGGCTCCTGACCATATAAAATTCAAAATGCATTTAGTCCAACCTTAAAAGTCCCCATAGTCTTTACCAGTTTCAATGCCATTCAAAAGTCTACAGTCCAAAGTCTCTTCTGAGACTCAGGCCAATCTCCTAACTGTAAGCTCCTGTAAAATCAAAAAGACAAATTACAAACTCCCAACGTACAGTGGAACTGAATACACATTCCCATTCCAAAAGGGAGGAATAGAGGCATAGTGAGGAAATACTGGACCAAAACAAGACCGAAAACCAGCAGGGCAAACACCAAGTCCAGCAGCTCCATGTGCAACTTCTGGGACTTGACTTCCAAAGGGCTTAGATGGCTCAGCTCTTCCAGGATTGAGTGCAACATGAATCTCTTCCTTAGGCTGGTACCACTCCCTGTA
>VZQC01011429.1:1879332-1962175 GCA_009823505.1 Rhizomys pruinosus | reverse complement strand
TTTAGTGTCAACTTGACACACCTGGGTTGAGGGAGCCTCAATTGGGGAATTGGCTCCATTGGATTGGCCTGTGGCCACATCTGTGGAGTATTGTCTTGATTGTCAAGCAGTGTGGGAGGGCCCAGCCCACAATGAGTGGTGCCACCCTGGGCAGGTTGTTGTGTACCATATAAGAAGGCAGGCTGGGCATGAGTCAGGGGAGCAAGCCAGTGAACAGCATTCCTCCATGGCCTGTGCTTCAGCTCCTGCCTCCAGGTTCCTGCCCTGAGTTCCTGCCTTGGGCTCCCTAAGTGATGAACTGTGACCCAGGAGATGTAAGCTGAATAAACCCTTTCCTCCCAAAGTTGGTGTCGGTCAGTGTTTTGTCACAGCAATGGAAGACAAACTAGAACAAGGAGTTTGCCATTTTGAAAGCTTATTTTAGCTATCTTTAGTAGAGTTGCTTTATAAACATCACAGTCCTAGAATATTCTGAATGTGGCTTTTTTTTTGTTTTTTGTCTTTTTGAGACAGGGTCTCCTTGTAGCTCCAGCTGTCCTGGAACTCACTATGTAGACCAGGCTGGCCTTGAACTCACAGCGATCCACCTCCCTTTGCCTCCTGAGTGCTAGGATTAAAGGTGTGGACCACCAAGCCCAGCCTGAATATGACTTTTTACCATGGAGTACTATTGAATTCTTTGATATCTTTCATGCTATTAGAGACTTTTTATTTCAGCTTAAAGAACTCTTCTAGCAACTTCTGTAAGGTGGTTAATGTCCTTAGGTTTTGTTTTTTCCATTTATTTATGCATTTTTGTATATTTTGATAATTTTTATACATTCACTTATGTGAGTGTGTGGATATGCGGGGCACACACAAGCACAGCACGTGCAGAGGTTAAAGGACAACTCAGTGGAGTCAACTCTCTTTCTACCACATGGTTTCTGGGAATCGAACTCAGATAGTCAGCTTTGGCAGCAAGCACCTTTACCTGCTGAGCCATCTCTCAGGTCCTGTTTCTCTTGTTCTGACAGATAGCTCTGCTGGGTGTTTTTGGTTGTCAGTTTTTTCCTTCTGTAGTTTGAATTGTGTGTCATTTGACTTTCCTAGCCTGTAGGATTTCTCCTAAGAAATCTAGTAACTGTATTGTGGTTCTGTTATTTTGCTGTGTGTTTTATTTCTTTTCCTTTTGCTTTCAGAATTTTTTCTTTGTTTTTGAGGTCTCCTCTTCCCTCTCTATATGTGGGCATTGGCATCTACCCCAGACTAGGACAGTTTTCAGCCATGACTTTAAATGTGCTTTCTGGCCCCAGCCTCTTTTTCTCCTTTGCAGTTCTTACCTGAAGGTTTGATCTCTTGATGGTCTCCTACAGTTCACACAGGCATCTTTACTCTATGTTTTACTATCTTTTTGTTCCTTCCTTTGATTGGGTAATTTCCAACTTCTGTCTTCCAGCTGACCAGTTCCTCCTCCTGCTTGATCAAACTTGCTGTGTCAGCTTTTCTATTACATTTTGTCATTTTTTTCATTTCTAGGATTTCTAGTTCACTATTTAAATATTGTTTGTCTAATTTGTTTCTTTTTTGTTGAGTTTTTGATGAAAATGCCCCCCCCCAAATCTGGTGCTAAGGATTGAGTCTAGGCCACATGTATTCTAGGAAAGTGCTCTACCATTGAGCTATATTCCTATTTATAAACCCTATTAAAAATTTTTTTTTGAGAGAGACAGGGTCTCATTAAGTTACCCAGGCCATGCCTTGAGCCCAGGCTGGCCCTGAAGTGTAGTCTTCCAGTCCAGCTCCTGAGTAGCTCATATTATAGACCTGTAGCACCAGGCATGGGTAATCCTTTATCTGCATGTTCTTGTGGTTCACTTCGAGAGAATTCTTTTTTTTTTTTAATTTTCATTTTTTAATTGATGCTTTGTGTATTTCATACATCATTTTCTAATTCAGTTCAGGCATATTTCCCTTTCCCTCCACCCCACCCCACCCCACCCCATCCCATCCCAGATCATGCATTCTGCCATAACTGTCCTGCATTTTTCAGTTTTTTTTTTCATTTTTTAATAATAAGTGATAATTTATGAGTACAAGCATCCTTCATGTAAAACCAATTTGCAAGCAGGTGTGCCCAAACCCACACAGCCCATGGGTCCCACCATCCAGCAGGGGGGGCTTGTATGTTCAATCAAGTTGATCAAATGAATGTCCAGACAATATTGCTGTAGTTTCACCATTCACTCCAATCGCAGCCCTTACATTCTACCACGCCCCCTCTTCTGCAGATTGTTCCCTAGGCTTAGAAAAGGGGCACAGGTGGATGAGAAGCAAAACAGTCTACTTTCTCTGGAGCTGTTGTCTTGGACTCTGGTCAATTCTGGCTGTTTCCTTTCATGGGCTGACAGTTTGTCCAGGAATAACCTTTCGATCCTACTAATGAAGCACAAGCAATTAGATATATAGGTATTTAAACAGTACATAGTTATGGTAGGTTACTTTGGTATAGACGACAAGATGTTTGGATGGTATGTAATCATGAATTACATTTTTTTTCTGTTAAATGAACAGGGGTCTTACGGTGGCTTATAACATCTACCTAACCATTAGAGGATGTAAGCTTGTGGCAATCAGCCATGGGTTATTCCTCACAAGGAGAGAGCTAATAGCCAATTAGATTTGGGATAACAGGCATATGGCTGCCTCTGCTGCACAGTATTTCCAGGCAGGTGAGGTGTAGCTGGGATATACAGCATATGGCTGCCTCGGCTGCCAGTATTTTCAAGCAGGTGAGGTGTAGCCTGCTGCTTGACAGGAGGAGTCTTGCTCTCAAGGAGACCTATATTTGCTTTATTCTTAGTGGCCTTTGGTAACAACTCTCTGGTATTCCAGAGACCATTTTACACTTGCATGTGTTGGTCTCAATACATTTTCCCATGTTAACGTCAGGGTCTTTGACAGCAGGGCCTATGCCTCTCTTCTTGCAGGTATCCCAGTTGGAGGCAAGGAGCCTTTACCTTTTTTGTGGGGTCTTGGATCCCCTGGCAAACATCTCCTTGGTAGAATAATACCATTGCTGATATCAGGAGCTCTCCGTATTAATATATTTTGCTTAAGTGCATAGCTTAAGGAGACTTTAGTATCATATTGGTTCTGAATAGAGAATAAATCCTTTTCACAGTTCCTATGTCTATTAGTCAATTAAAGAAGGCAGTTTTACTGTTTTGTAAGAGATTACCTCTATAATAATTGGCTCCAATTTACAGTTGGAGAACGACATCATCATCATATTTCTCCCTTGTTATGGGGGGAAGGTAAGAAAGTCTTTATAGTAAATACCTTTGCGCACCTAGAACGTAAGTTTCATTAGGACTCATTATAAATAGTTGTTACAAGTAGGATCCACAGAGGGATGATGATTTTGTAGCAAAATCTGAGGCTTTTCTTCTTCCTTTCAATGTTCAGATGGGCCAACCTGTCTGCTGGCACTTCCTGGTACACCTACTCAATGCAAAGCTGTTACTTTTCTTTCTCAGCCGTTAAGTTGGTGCATTTTGACTTGTTGGAACAACAAATCTTTTCCCTAGTTAGTTTTAAAGAATTTGAATTGAAGGTTTTGACAAAAAGGTTTCATTCCTATCGTATCCCCCTTTTGGGGATTGGTCAACATATTAAAATGTTGCTCTATAATTTTTCTGTTGTACAGTATCACCCTTGTAGGCATTCTCTTTCGCCTATAGGAGAATATTAACTTAAAAAGTTTAAGTATTCTTTTCCATTTTGGCTTATTTGTCCAAATTACAGCTACACGGCCAATAACAGCATGGGTGAATTTGATGAATCTGTGCCTTGACTCCACCCAATAGGTATGGTATAATACAACTGCCTTCCTGGAGATTCATGGGCAAAAAACAAAAAATCTAAAAAAAAACAAAAAAAAAAAAAAAAAGAGAGAGAGAATTCTTTTGAATTCTTTCCCAGTCATTTCATAGACCTGTATTGCTTTAGAGTCCATTATTGGAGTTGTAGTAGGCCTTTGTGGAAGCATAGATGCGAGGGGTTGGGATGGGATATGATGGTTCTTTCCCTGATTGCGCCTGACCCCTTGTGTCCCAGGAGTTTTTTGTGGTTTGGGGACACAGCTTGCTCCCTTTTTTGGCCCTGCGAGGTATTACTTGGCAGAGGTAAACCACTATTTCTTTAGCCGTCTGGTGCTGGTGTGGACAGAGTTGTGGGTTCTCTGGTTGTCTGTCTTGCTGGCTGATGAAGAGTAGCTTCTGCTTGGGCCAGTCACATTCCCTCTTTGGGAGTTGCACCTCCCAGGTTAGACAGAGTTGCTATTCAAGATAAGTGCAATGAGAGCCTATGCTCCTTGGAAAGGTGCACTTGAGGCTGGCTTCCCTATTGAGGCAGTGCTGTGGGGCGGCTTTTTGGCTGAGTTGAGGCCAAATGTCTTTAGGCCCAAGCTCCTCTGATGTGTGAGATGGGAACCTCCTTGCTACTTCCTAGGAAAGCATGTCCATGCCTGTGCTTCTGTGAAGCTTGGAGGTGAATGGTGCACTGCTGGTCCAGGGCATTGCAGTGGGCTCAGAGGGTGGGTGTGGAGACAGCTGTTAGGAAACTTGCTCAAAGTTGAACTTTGTGTATCTGAAGTGACTATTCTGCTTTGTGAGTGGGCTGTGATGTCAGCTGTGAGATCAGGTGTCACAGACAGCAGGAATAACAGAGGTACCACCCTGATCTGAGCGGTTGTCACTGTGGCCTCTCCTGTTCTGTGCGTCTGCGTGGATGCTGAGTCTTATCGCCTGTTTGTACATAGTGCTTGTGATGCATGTCACCGTGCGCGCCTCAGATCGCTGGAAAGCGTGTCGCGACTATAGTGAGCATCGGTTTTTGCCTCTGTGAACCTTGTGCTCCAAAAGCCGTTTTCCGCCTACTTCTTCACTAGATGTCTTAAAGCAGTAATCTGAACCTGGTCCGAAGAAGAAGACTCTCAATATGGTCTTGGGCTATCGGGAAGAGGGGCATGGCAGTAGTTTTACAAATAGATGAGGTGCAGAAGATATCTCAGCAGTGGGTTATGCCAGGTGAAAGTTTTCTGGGGAAAGGAGCCGTGAGACTTCCAGTTCCTGCTTACGTTATCTCTCTTTAGGACTGCCTCTAGATGTATTACAGACTTGTGTATTAGTTACTTTTCTGTTACTATGAATAAAATCCCATGACAAAGAAGCAATTGGGATCAAGGCAATTCATTTCCATATTTACTCACAGGTCACAATCCATCACTGAGGGGAACTCAGAAGCTAGGAACTCAAACAATCAAAATTGAGAGCAGAAACTGGCAGGGAGCCCTGCTCAGTGGCTTCTTCTCTGGCTCAGCTCAGTATTCTTTTCCTGCCCCATAGCCCAGCGCCACCAGAGCCCGGGTGTCCACTGGCTCAGCAGTGGAGCTGGGCCCTTCCTACATCAATCAGCAATCAGGAAAACGCCCACAGGCCAACCTGGTGATAGGAGAATATTCCTCAACTGAGGCTTTCATCTATCCCAGGTATACTCTGGGTTCGTGTCAGTTAAAAGTTCACCAACATTTGCATTTTTACTCAAGTGAAGCTGAGTTTTTGTGACCCGTCCTTCCACAGTTCTACATGTATAAAGTAAATGCTTGTTTTCTTACAGTTTAACTTTATGCCGGCTTTTTTTTGTGTGTTGTAATTCACATAAATATGCCAGTTCATCTATTTTAAGTTAGGTTGTGCTGCTGTCCTGCTGATGTGTTTTAGAACATTTTCACAGCCCTAAAAAGAAATCCATTCATCTGTTTCCCTCTGCCTTAGGCAACTGGTCTAATCTCACTTTCTGCTCCTATTGATTTTTCTTTTCTTTTTTTTTTAAAAAGTTTTTTTAATTTTTTATTTATTTTTCGTATGGTGTATGAATGTGCTGTATGCATGCAGGTCTGTCACCATGTCGTGCAATGCCACGGAGGTCAGAAGAGGGTCGCCGGATTCCCACTGGAACTTGGAGTTTCCTGGAATTGGGGAGTTACAGAACGACGGTTCTTAACCTGCCATGTGGGGTGCTGTGGATTCGAACCTGGGTCCCTGCAAGAGCATCAGTGCTCTTAAATACCGCTAGGCTATCGTCTCCAAGCCCCTGCTTTCTTTTTTTTAAAAAACTTTAAAAAAATGTTTCTTTAATTTTTTTTATATTTATTGTGTGAACATTTTGCCCTATATAATGCATAAAGTGCACCATGTCATGAAGTGCCAGCAGAAGTCAGANAAAAAAAAAAAAAAAAAAAAAAAAAGAGAGAGAGAATTCTTTTGAATTCTTTCCCAGTCATTTCATAGACCTGTATTGCTTTAGAGTCCATTATTGGAGTTGTAGTAGGCCTTTGTGGAAGCATAGATGCGAGGGGTTGGGATGGGATATGATGGTTCTTTCCCTGATTGCGCCTGACCCCTTGTGTCCCAGGAGTTTTTTGTGGTTTGGGGACACAGCTTGCTCCCTTTTTTGGCCCTGCGAGGTATTACTTGGCAGAGGTAAACCACTATTTCTTTAGCCGTCTGGTGCTGGTGTGGACAGAGTTGTGGGTTCTCTGGTTGTCTGTCTTGCTGGCTGATGAAGAGTAGCTTCTGCTTGGGCCAGTCACATTCCCTCTTTGGGAGTTGCACCTCCCAGGTTAGACAGAGTTGCTATTCAAGATAAGTGCAATGAGAGCCTATGCTCCTTGGAAAGGTGCACTTGAGGCTGGCTTCCCTATTGAGGCAGTGCTGTGGGGCGGCTTTTTGGCTGAGTTGAGGCCAAATGTCTTTAGGCCCAAGCTCCTCTGATGTGTGAGATGGGAACCTCCTTGCTACTTCCTAGGAAAGCATGTCCATGCCTGTGCTTCTGTGAAGCTTGGAGGTGAATGGTGCACTGCTGGTCCAGGGCATTGCAGTGGGCTCAGAGGGTGGGTGTGGAGACAGCTGTTAGGAAACTTGCTCAAAGTTGAACTTTGTGTATCTGAAGTGACTATTCTGCTTTGTGAGTGGGCTGTGATGTCAGCTGTGAGATCAGGTGTCACAGACAGCAGGAATAACAGAGGTACCACCCTGATCTGAGCGGTTGTCACTGTGGCCTCTCCTGTTTGTTTCAGTCTGACGTGGATGGTGTAGTTGTGCTGTTGCAGCCAGTGTTCTGCAAGGTGAGCTGGGAGTGGTCTTCCTGGGATGTGTCTCAGAATGCTAGGAAAGCTGTGTGACTGTCTCCCATTCTCTTTTCCTCCTGTCGAAACTGTGGTCCCAGAACATCCTCTCAATATGGTCTTGGGCTATCGGGAAGAGGGGCATGGCAGTAGTTTTACAAATAGTGAGGTTTGCAAGAAGATATTCTCATCAGTGGGTTATTGCCAGTTGAAATTTCTGTGGAAAAAGGAGCCTGAGACTTCCAGTTCCTGCTTACGTTATCTCTTCTTAGGACTGCCTCTATATGTATTCAGACTTTGTATTAGTTACTTTTCTGTTACTATGATAAAATCCCATGACCAAAAGCAACTTGGGGAGCAAGGCATTCATTCCATATTTTAACTCCCAGGTCACAATCCATCACTGAGGGAACTTAGAGCAGGAACTCAAGCAAGAATTGAAGCAGAAACTGCAGAGAGCCCTGCTCAGTGGCTTCTTCTACGCTCATGCTCAGTACTTTCCTTGCATAGCCCAGGCCCACCTGCCCAGGGGTGTCACTGCTCACAGTGGACTGGGCCCTCCTACATCAATCAGCAATCAGGAAAACGCCCACAGGCCAACCTGGTGGAGGAAATTCCTCAACTGAGGTTTCCTCTTCCCAGGTATATCTGGGTTTCTGTCAAGTTAAGTTCACCAACATTTGCATTTTTACCTCAAGTGAAGCTGAGTTTGTGACCCTGTCCTTCCACAGTTCTACATGTATAAAGTAAAATGCTTGTTTTCTTACAGTTAACTTTATGCCTGGCTTTTTTTGTGTGTGTAATTCACATAAAATGCAGTTCATCTATTTAAAGTTAGGTTGTGCTGCTGTCCTGCTGATGTGTTTTAGAACATTTTCACAGCCCTAAAAAGAAATCCATTCATCTGTTTCCCTCTGCCTTAGGCAACTGTTAATCTACTTTCTGCTCCTATTGATTTTTCTTTCTTTTTTTTTTAAAAATTTTTTTAATTTTTTATTTATTTTTCGTATGTGTATGAATGTGCTGTATGCATGCAGGTCTGTGCACCCATGTCGTGCAATGCCACGGAGGTCAGAAGAGGGTCTCGGATTCCCCTGGAACTGGAGTTCTCCTGGAATTGGAGTTACAGACGGTTCTTAACCGCCATGTGGGTGCTGGGGATCGAACCTGGGTCCTCTGCAAGAGCATCAGTGCTCTTAACCGCTAGGCTATCTCTCCAGCCCCTCTTTCTTTTTTTTAAAAACTTTAAAAATGTTTCTTTAATTTTTATTTTATTGTGTGAACATATTGCCTATATATGCATAAGTGCACCCATGTCATGAAGTGCCCATGGAAGTGAGATGAGAGCATCAGATATCCTCAAACTGGAGCTACAGGTGGTTGTTAGCCGCCATGTGGGTGCTGGGAATTGAACCTGGGTCCTCTGCAAGAGCAGCCAGTGCTCTTAACTGCTGAGCCATCCCTCAAGTCCCTGGATATTTCTTTACATAGGCTCACTCTTGTAGTTCAATACATACTCCTTTGCAATGTGATGTCTTTCACATTGTTTTCAGAACATATTCATGTATTTCAACACATATTAGCAGTCAGTCTTAATTTTATTATTAAATACCTAATTTTACTTAACCATGACAAACACCTGATTCTCCAGGAAAAAAAAAAAAAGCTTTTACTTGCTCTTTTGAGGGTGATGCAGGGAGGGGTGGAGTACACATCCATTCACATGTACATGTGCAGAGGCTAGAGTCCACATCAGGTATCTTCTTGTATCAATCTCCACCTGAGTTTTTAAAGACAGGGTTTCAGGATTGGAGAGATGGCTCATCGGTTAAGAACACTGACTTCTCTTGCAGAGGACCCAGATTCGATTCCCAGCACCCACATGGCAGCTAAGAACCGTCTTTAAACCGGGTGTGGTGGTAGACGCCTTTAATCCTAGCACTCGGGAGGCAGAAGCAGGCAGATCTCTGTGAGTTCAAGGCCAACCTGGTCTACAGAGTGAGTTCCAGGACAGCTGGGGCCACAGGGAGACCCTGTCTCAAAAAGACCAAAAAAAAAAAAAAAAAAAGAAGCCAGGGTTTCCCATACCATGGAGCTCGCCTGTTGACTGTGCCGCTGGCCGACAAACCCACAAACCCCAGGGATCTTCCGGTCCCCCTCCCCAGTGCTGGGGTTCCCGGATCATGCTGCCACACCTGGCTTTTTTTAGGGGGGATCCACACTCTGGTCTTTGTTCTTGCCACCTGACCCGCCTCTCCGGCCCCTCTTTGCCTCTGTGCCTATTGATTTTCCAGTTGTCCATGCACCTCCATCCCTGGAGCACATACAACCATTCAGTTCACAGATTGTGAGTGATCCCATTGTTTTACAGTTCCCATAGGCCTTTTAAAACAATGTTAGGCGAAATGACTCTCTTAACTTACACGAGCAACTCTGAGAGTTTTGCCGTACCCCCAAGCCACTGGGGAAAGGGGTCAGGAGAGCTCTCATTAGAGATCTGGACTGGCTTGGGCCTGGGCTTCTAGACTGGTCAGGTGTGGCTTTCTTCGAAGGACAGAATCCTTCTGTAGTGAAGTGGTTTAAACAATTTTTTTTTTTGAGATAGGATCTCACTAAGTATCCCTGGCTGGTCTGGAACTTGCTAGGTAAACCAGGGTGGCCTCGAGCTCAGAGTTCTTCCGAGTGCTGGGGCGAAAGGCATGTGACACCCAACTGTGTTGTTTTTCTAGTAAACTAAATATTAACAATTGAAAATACTAAAACTTATACATCTGCTTACTGTATTAATTAGGTTTGTATCCAAGGACTCTTGAGGTACAAAAAGTATCTAAAAATTTAAAGTAATATTTTGTGTGTGGTTGATCATTTATCTCATTTTGAGGCCAGTATTAAAAGTGAAATAAAAGCCATGAATATAGGTATAATTTTTTTCTCTCTTTCCCAGACAGATCTTGATTATGTGCATGGTGTTGTAGCCAACCTGCAGAAAGAGTAAGTCCTTCCTAAGTACAGAAATGAAAATATTTTCATTACCATTTTTTTTTTTTTGGCTGAAAGAAAATGCCTTCCTTTTGAATTTGTTTCTCTGTGGAATTCACTAACCCTCAGACTATGTGTCAATAGCTGTTTGCAGACTCAAAGTCACTGTATATAAGTCCATGTATCTGGTGTGATAAATTGGTTTATTCCACTGTAGAAAAGATTGGAATCTACTTTATATAATACTGTCAGGTAATGGTCTTTATTCTTGAAAGCAATGAGTGTAGAGGGAATTAGAATTATATGAAACTGTTTGATTCTTTCACCCTCTAGCCAAGCAAACTTGTTTTTGTCATGATGGATATTCCTGTAGTCCATTTAGACCTCAAAATTGAACCATACATAATTATAGTGATTTTTTATTCAACAAAGACTGGGCCCCAGTTTACTGTGAGCAGGTTATAGATGGAAAACTTCAGGTATTACTATATTTTATATTCTTGCCTACTGATTTGAAAATTATATCATAAAATAGGACCCAAAGTAGGTTTCTTCAGTGAATTTTATCTGTTTTTTTTTCTCCTAAAGGGAGAATCAACAGTGATTTGACAAGTCTGACTTATCGTAATTTGTCTCTTTGTCTATCAACATGTGAAAGCAGGAGATGTAAACATATGGTGCATAGTTCATGGGCAGGTTGTCATGTGTTAAAATTTTCCTTAAGTGCTAAATTTCTTGGCAGTCTTTATAGAAACATGTTGCTGTAGACTCCTTAAATAAGGAGCAGGGTGGTAATGAGTGGTTCCCTGCCCACCGCCGCAGGGGCAAGTCTGCAGGCTTCCTCCATGTGCAGGAAAGCCCAGGCCAGAAGTGTAATTATGTACCAAGGACATTTGCCCAAAGGCAGGTTGTTACCTGAGCATCTTGTGGAGATTTGCAAAAGAAAATGAGACAGGAACCCAATGCAAAAGATCCCACTGCATTACTGCAGAAAGACACAGGAACTGAGGAAGGCGTTTCTCAGCCCAGCACCACCGGCGTTTCAGGGTAGATAATGGTCTGTTGTAGGGGGCACTCTGTGCACAACAGGATGTTTGGCAGGATCCTTGGTGTCTGTCCATTAGCTGTCAGTGGTATTGTCACAGTGAAATGTCTCCAGATCCCGATGAGTATCCCCAGGAGGAATGAAGTTGCTCTTGATTGAGAAGCCCTGGTTTGAAATGACAGAGCCTGCAAGCCCACAACTCAAGCTTCCTGGAAATTGAAGAACTGTGTAATGAAATATTTTAGATTACATTTACTTATTTGTGTGTGGATAGGAGTTGTTTTTCTTCTTCTACATGTGGGTTCCCAGGGATCAGACTCAGTTTATCGAGCTTGGTGGCAAGCTCCTTTACCTTCTGAGCCATCTTGCCAGCCCAGAAAAATGGAAGAACTTTGCATTTTGCTTAAATAATTTGATATACACACAGGTTCACTTGTTTGCTTTTCTTCAACTCCCTGCTTTCTGTGAGACCTTGATTTTTAAAAATGAGATTACTTAGGACAGTAATGTCTGTGGTTTGCTGAGCATCTCTTGCATTTAACTGTTTTTACCCTGACATTATACTGTTTTTTAAAAATATTATTGAAAAAAGAAAAAAATTCAAAACTTGTACTATCAGAGAAACTTGTATTTTCTAGCAAATAAGCCAGTGATGTGTACTTTATTTAACACATTATAACCATCCCTTTATACCCTGCTTACCCATGCATTTTATGTTAAATACAGTAAATCAAGCATTAAGATAAATGAAGACCCACAGAAATTAAATAATTCACCTAACCTTTCTCATAATAGATTTTCTAGAGAAATCAGTTCTGGCCTGCTGGAAATAATTTCACCCCCCGAGAGCTATTACCCTGACCTCAACAACCTGAAGGAGACTTTTGGAGACTCTAAGGAAAGAGTAAGGTGAGGGGGTGCCATTTTTGTCAGTGTAATGTCCAATAAATAATAGACTTGCTCATCGAAGCTTAGAAAGTCAGGCTGCCTGGGTGTGCTGGAACATGCCTTTAATCTCAGCACTCTGGAGGTAGAGGCAGGTGAGTTTGAGGCCGGCTTGGTCTACATAGCAAGTTCCAGATCAACCAGGACTACACAGTGAGACCCTGTCTTTAAAAAAAAAAAATGGACTGAAATTGGTGAAGTATTCTAGGTCATCTTATTAACTCAGGGAAGCCTGGTAAATTCTGAGAGGTTAGTTTTCTTTGTATAAGCCAACTTGGGATGGGTGTTGTGTTTCTTAAGCTGGTTTTGAGACCACCAGGAATTCACTGAATTGTAGATTTAGATTTTTTTTTAGCACATTTAATACATGTTTATTAACTTCTGCTTGCATTTAGTACATATTATTAATCTCTAAGTATATATAAAGCACAGCTCTAGACACCAGAGTCATGCTCTCTAAAATATAACTTGCCATGCACTAGTTCAATGAGACATTAAGATACTACTAAAGAGTCTGGAAAATATTGAATTTGATCCCCTCCACCCTTGGGCTGGGGTTGTAACTCAGCTCTTGTCTGGCCCCGAGTTCCATCCTTTGGACCATAATTTTTTTTTTGTCTTTTCAGCAAATGCTTATTGCTGATGTTTTACCAGCTCTAATATGCTGACACATCTCTAGAAGGAGAATGTGTGTACAGTGTTCCCCAAATTCCCTTAACCAGATCTGGATCCTTCTCTCCCCGGCATATCTTGGTTTTCATAGGAGTATATGATAAAGGCATCATTGGAGAAAGTAACTCTTTGTTTTTCCTATGTGTTTGGGTTTGTCTATGTCTATAATAGATATGGGTTTATACATGCAATCTTATTTTACCAAATTTGAGTCTGGTTCCTAAGCCATTCTCTGAAATTGTTTCAGATGGAGAACAAAGCAAAACCTGGATTACTGTTTTCTAATGATGTATGCCCAGGAGAAGGGTTTCTATTACATTCAGGTAAGCATGGCTTTTCCCTTTATGTTTTTCACAGTTTTTTTTTTTTGTTGTTGTTGTTTTTTTTTTATTTATTTATTTCTGTATGTGTATGAATGTACTGTCTGCATGCAGGTCTGTGCACCCGTGTCGTGCAATGCCGCGGAGGTCAGAAGAGGGCGTCGGATTCCCCTGGAACTGGAGTTCTCCTGGAATTGGAGTTTCAGATGGTTCTTGGCCGCCATGTGGGTGCTAGGGATCGAACCCAGGTCCTCTGTAAGAGCAGTCGGCGCTCTTAACCGCTAGGCCATCTCTCCAGCCCTGTTTTTCACAGTTTTAAAGACAAAGTATTGCAAAGGGAATTTTTCACTAAAACATGAAGATTTAAAACCATAAACAAATGCTGGGCATGGTGGTACATGCCTTTAATCCCAGCACTTGGGAGGCAGAGGCAGGTGCATCTCTGTGAATTCAAGGCCAGCATGGTCTACACAGTGAGTTCAGACCAGCTGGAGCTGCAGGGAGACCCTGTCTCAAAAAGACCAAAAGAAGTATACCTAGCTCTTTTGTTTGGTTGTTATAGTTTTAAAAAAATGTGAGTCATGCCGGGCATGGTGGCGCACTCCTTTAATCCTAGCACTTGGGAGGCAGAGGCAGGAGGATCTTTGTGAGTTCAAGGCCAGCCTGGTCTACAGAGTGAGTTCTAGGACAGCTGGGGCTACAGGGAGACCCTGTCTCAAAAAGACCAAAAAAAAAAAAAATAATATGAGTCATACATTTTTCTTTTTGTTTATATGTGTGTGTACGTGTTTGTGTGTGCACTTGTGGAGGATAGAAGTCAATGGTAGGTGTGTTCTCAGTCTCCCTCTACCTTAGTTTTGAGGCCGGGTCTCTCTCTGACTGAACCTAGAGCTTACCGGTTCAGTGGGACTGGCTGGCCAGCAAGCCTAGCACTCTTCCCATCTGTGCCTCTGCAGCGCTGAGATTGCAGGTACGCATGGCTGTGCCCGACTCTGTTAGCTGGTTGGTGGGGATTCGACCCAGGCCCTCAAGCTTGTCCAGCAAGCACTTCTTTACCCATTGAGCCATCTCCCTATCTCCTGAATGGAACCATATAATATTGGTCCTGTGACTGACTTATTTTTTAACATAATGTCTTTGAGATTTGTCTAGATTGTAGATGGATTTACTTTGTTTTCAAGGCTGTGTAGTATCCTGTTGCATTTGTATGCTACATTTTCATTATCCATTCATCTAACGATAGGCATTTGGACTGTTGCCAGCTCTTGATGGTTGTGAATTATGCTAAAATGAACATAAATACACATGTCCCTGGGTGTTCCTGCTTGGAATTCTTTTGGCTATATTCCTAGAAGCGTGGTTCTATTTTAAGTTTGAGGAACCTCCATGCTGTTTTCTGGAGTGGCTCTGCCATTTTCCATTCCTGCAAACAGTGTTTTTGGGTTCTGATTTCTCCATATCCTATACAGCGTGCTATTTTCTGATGATTAATACTGGCTGTGCTAACACAATGTGGTAGTGTCTTGTAATTTGAGTCACATTCTCCTGTGTTAGTCATATTGAGCACCATTTTCAGTGTTTGTTATCTATGAGTCCTTTTTTAGTGTGTGTGGGGGGTCTTTTTGAGACAGGGTCTCCCTTTAGTCCCAGGTGGCCTAGAGCTCACTATGTAGACCAGGCTGGCCTTGAACTCACAGAGATCCGCCTGCCTCTGCCTCCCAACTGCTGGGATTAAAGGCGTGGGCCACCACACCCAGCCTACTCTGAGTCTTTTTAAATTAAATTTTTAATTGGGGGGGGGAGGAGAGAAAGAGAGAGAACAAACACGTGAGTCATGGCAGGTGGGGATCGAGGACAACTTGGGGTTTGGTTCTCTCCTGCCCCATGTGGGTCCCAGGGCTTGAACTCGGGTTGTTGGGCTTGGCAGCAAGTGGCCTGTACCTGCTGAGTCATTTTGCCAGCCTTTGGTGTCTTCTTTAGAGGAATGTTTAGCTCTCTGCTCATTTTTCAGTTGGATTATTTGACTTGCTATTGTTGAGTTACATAAATTCCTTTAAAATTCTGAATAACACCTTATTAGTATAGGATTTGTAAGTATTCCCCTGTAATTCTGCATGCTGTCTTTTCTCTGTGTTGTTTCTTTTTTTTTTTTAATTTAATTTTTATTGATGCTTTGTGCATTTCATACATTTTTTCCAATTCAGTTCAGGCTTATTTCCCTTTCCCTACCCCTCCACCCCCACCCCATCCCAGATCATGCATTCTGCCATAACTGTCCTGCATCTTTCTCTCAGTTTTTTTTTTTTCATTTTTTAGCTATAAGTGATAATCCATGAGTACAAGCATCCTTTGTGCAAAACCAATCTGCAGGCTGTTGTGCCCAAACTCCTTCAGCCCCACCATCCAGTGGGGGGGGTGACAGGTTGTTTGTTCAATTAAGTTGATCAAATGAGTGTCCAGACTACATCGCTGTAGTTTCACCATTCACCCCAATCGCAGCCCTTACATTCTACCACGCCCCCTCTTCCGCAGGTTGTTCCCTAGGCTTAGAAAAGGGGCACAGGTGGATGAGAAGTAAAACAGTCCACTCTCTCTGGAGCTGTTGACTTGGACTCTGGTCAATTCTGGCTGTTTCCTTTCATGGGCTGACAGTTTTGATCTAGGAATACCTTTCGATCCTACTAATGAAGCACAAGCAATTAGATATATAGGTATTTTAGCAGCACTAATAGTTATGGTAGGTTACTTTAGCATGACACATGTTTGGATGGATATGTTTAATCCATGAATGATAATTTTTTCTGTTAAATATGACGGAGTCTTACTGTGGCTTATAACATCTCCTACCATTCGAGGATGTAAGCTGGTGGCATCATCCATGAGTTTAATTCCTCCACAGAGAGAGAGCCAATAGCCAATTAGAGTTTGGATATACAGGCACTGTGCTGCCTCTGCTGCACAGTAAAAATTCCAGCAGGTGAGGGTGTAGCTGGTGTTAACGGTGGAGTCTTGCTTGACTCAGGGAGACCCGTATGTGCTTTAATTGGATTTAGTGGCCTTTGGTAACACTCTCTGGCATTCCAAGGCCAGCTGTACACTTGCATTGTGGGTCTCAATACATCTTCCCCCTGTTAACGTCAGGTCTTCGCAGCAGGGTCTTATTGCCTATCCTCCTGCAGGTATCCCAAGTTAGAGGCAGAGCTCCTACCTTTTGTGGGTCCTTGGATCCCCTGGCCAACATCCACCGGGTAGAACAATCCATTGTCTGATGTCCGAGCTCCTGCATTAATATACTTTTGCTGAGTGCATAGCCATAGGACTTTAGTATTATATTTGGTAACTGACAGGAGTCACCGAAGTTGTAGTAGCAGTTTTCCTTTCCTTCCTTCCTTCCTTCCTTCCTTCCTTCCTTCCTTCCTCCCTCCCTCCCTCCCTCCCTCCCTCCCTCCCTCCTTCCCTCCTTTCTCTCTCTCTTTCTCTTTCTCTCTTTCTCTTTCTCTCTTTCTCTTTCTCTCTTTCTCTCTCTTTCTCTCTCTCTCTCTCTCCCCCTCTCTCTCTCCCTCTCTCTGTCTTCAGTGCTAGCATTGAATTAGAGATCTCCATGCTCCAGCCTCCTAAGGGCCACCACACCTTGCTAAAGCTTATAAATCTGATGTTATCGCACATGCCTGTTTTGTTGTCTGTGCTTCAGGTGTCATGTCTAAGATGTCTCCACCAAACTCCATGCCCTGAAGTTTTTACATCTAGAAGTTTTATAATTGTAGCTCATCAGTTCCAGTTTTTAGTACATTTTGAGATAATTTTTGTATAAGGTATTAGTCATATTGCTACAGATGGGTTCTTTGGTACATGAACGTCCAGTTTCCCCGTGGCATTTCTTGGAGAGACTGTTCTTTCTCCATGTGTATTCGTGGTTCCCTTGGGGAGACTCGTTTGACCATGTATGCAGTGATTTGTTTATGGGTTCCCTGTCTTATGCAGCTGGTCTGTTTGTATCTCTTTATGCTGATACCACTCTGATTTGATTACCATTGCTTTGGAACTATATATTAAAATCAGGAAGTAAGGATCTCAAGCTTTTTTGACCGACTGTGGTCCTTTGAGATTGCATGAGTATAAGGATTTTGTTTTATTTTGTTTTCTGTTTCTGAAAAATAAAAAACACAGTGAGGGGCTGGAGAGATGGTTCAGCAGTAAACAATGGCTGGTCTTGCAGAGGACTCAGGTTCAGTTCCTAGCACCCACGTGGTGGCTAACAACTATCTGTACCTATAGTTCTGGGAGTCTTATGTCCTTACTTAGCCAGCCTCTGTGGGCACAAACATGGTGCACTTACATACATGCAGGCAGAACACTCATATACATAAAAGTAAAATTTAAAAAAAACACAATGAGGATATTGGTAGGAAATGAATAAAATAAAATGTACATGACTCTGTATCATGTGGATATTTATTAATTATTTTGAGAGACAAGATCTTGAACTTGCAGTGTAGGTAAAGCTGGCCTCAACTCGGAATTTCCTTCTGCTTTCTGAGTGCTGGGATTATAACAAGAAATATCTTGTTTTCTTCTTTGATTTCTGTTAGTAATTTTTTTTTTTTTTTTTTTTTTTTTTTTTTGTCTTTTCGAGACAGGGTCTCCCTGGACCCCAGCTGTCCTGGAACTCACACGGTAGACCAGGCCCTGGCCTTGAAAACTCACAAAGACCACCTGCCTCTGCTCCCAAGTAGCTAGGATTAAAGGCGTGCACCCGCCCAGCTTCTTTAAGTAAATGTTAGTAAGTTTCATTGTAGAAATTTTTAACATCCTTAATTAGGTTTATTCTAAGTAGTTTACATTATAGTAGATAAGACTGGTAAACAATTTTTTTGCATTGGTCATTGTTCGTGGATAAAAATGATTGTTGATTTTGTATCCGACAATTTTGCTGAAATTATCTATTCTTGGTACCTTTTTGTGGTTTCATATAAGGCAATGTCATAGAGAAGCTTTAGAACACGGGGTTTGACAGTGACTTCTTGGATATGAAGCCAGCAGCATATCAGACAGATGACACTACATCATGTTTACAGTTTACCAATTTACTTGAATGTAAGGCATTTGGCAGGAGAATCTATTAATTTGAGGCAAAGTTAGACTATACTGAGTTCCAGATAAGCCTGGCGCATTTGAAAACCCTGCCTCACTAGGCAAGAGAAGGGGGGCACATTACACATCTCTTGTGTGTCAAAAGAGGCAACACAGCAAAAAAGCACATGCAGTGATAAAACAACATGTCCGTCTCTTTTGAATGCTTCTGATGCTCGACAGCTCCAGCTGGGTGCAGCTAAAACTCCTTGTGGGAGGCAGAAATCCCATCTGCACCTCCTCCCGTGGTCCCTATGAGAAACCAAGGTGTGATTTCGNTTTTTTTGTCTTTTCGAGACAGGGTCTCCCTGTAGCCCCAGCTGTCCTGGAACTCACACTGTAGACCAGGCTGGCCTTGAACTCACAAAGATCCACCTGCCTCTGCCTCCCAAGTGCTAGGATTAAAGGCGTGCACCACCACGCCCAGCTTCTGTTAGTAATGTTTTATAGTTTACCTTGAATAAGTCTTTTACCTCCTTAATTAGGTTTATTCTAAGTAGTTTACATTATAGTAGATAAGACTGGTAAACAATTTTTTTGCATTGGTCATTGTTCGTGGATAAAAATGATTGTTGATTTTGTATCCTACAATTTTGCTGAAATTATCTATTCTTGGTACCTTTTTGTGGTTTCATATAAGGCAATGTCATAGAGAAGCTTTAGAACACGGGGTTTGACAGTGACTTCTTGGATATGAAGCCAGCAGCATATCAGACAGATGACACTACATCATGTTTACAGTTTACCAATTTACTTGAATGTAAGGCATTTGGCAGGAGAATCTATTAATTTGAGGCAAAGTTAGACTATACTGAGTTCCAGATAAGCTGGGCTGCATATTGAAACCCTGCCTCACTGAGGCAGGAAGGGGGGCACATTACACATCTCTTGTGTGTCAAAAGAGGCAACACAGCAAAAAAGCACATGCAGTGATAAAACAACATGTCCGTCTCTTTTGAATGCTTCTGATGCTCGACAGCTCCAGCTGGGTGCAGCTAAAACTCCTTGTGGGAGGCAGAAATCCCATCTGCACCTCCTCCCGTGGTCCCTATGAGAAACCAAGGTGTGATTTCGCCATTTGGGAAACTAGTGAATGAGTTGATGTGGCTGAGTTACAGAGCAGTGGGTGAGCACTTGCTTTAGGAGTGTGGGTGCTCCCCTCCTAAGGCCGCATTGGAAAGTTTTTACCCCAGCATGTATGGTGACTTACCCATAGCCACAGAATGGTGAAACCACGGAGTCCTCAGTTTATATGCCTGTAGCCTTCCCCCTCCTGCAAGTCGGGCCCAGGGATTGGTTAGGAGGTGTAGCTGAATCTCCCTGTCTCTCTTTGATGACAGTAACAGCAGTACCCTTAACTGTGATCCTAAGCTAGCTGGGAGGATGGCCCTATGCAGCACTCGAGTCTCCAGGATCTTGCTATCTGCTAATGAGGAGCTTTGCCTGTTCCTTCCTATCATAGAAGGAAGTTTTTGATTTTGATCTCAGAGTAATGCTGATGTAGTAGGTTGTGTTTGAAAGAATTCTTTCTGTGTCATTTCTTTGGAAGTGTTTGAGAAAAATTCATGTTGATTCTTTAAAACATTAACCAGAATTCTCCAGTGATGCTCTCTGACCATGGGCTTTTCTATTTTTCTTTTAATTTTTTAAATTTATTTTTTATTTTTTTTATGTGTATGAGTGTACTGTCTGCATGTAGGTTTGTGCACCCGTGTTGTACAATGCCTCAGAGGTCAGAAGAGGGCATCAGATTCCCCTGGAACTGGAGTTAAAGATGATTGTTAGCTGCCATGTGGGTGCTGGGAATTGAACCTGGGTCCTCTGCAAGAGCAGTCGGTGCTCTTAATCACTGAGCCATCTCTCCAGCCCCCAATTTCACATACA
Organism: Rhizomys pruinosus; assembly: GCA_009823505.1. Classification (NCBI taxonomy): domain Eukaryota; kingdom Metazoa; phylum Chordata; class Mammalia; order Rodentia; family Spalacidae; genus Rhizomys; species Rhizomys pruinosus. Next base: position 1,942,032 of record VZQC01011429.1, on the reverse strand, counting down.
CATTTTTGTTTTTGGTCTTTTCAAGACAGGGTCTCCCTGTAGCCCCAGCTGTCCTGGAACTCGCTCTGTAGACCAGGCCGGCCTTGAACTCACAAAGATCCGCCTGCCTCTGCCTCCTGAGTGCTAGGATTAAAGGCGTGTGCCACCATGCCCAGCTTCTTTTCTATTTTTCTGTATAAGGAAGATAAGGAGAGTTTTGTTGTTGCTCTAGATAAGTCTCATGTAGCCACAGATGATCTTGTGCTTCTGAAGAACCATCTGCCTTTACCTCCTGTGACATTAGAGGCATATACCACATACTTGGTTTTATGTTGTGCTGGGGATCAACTCCAGGACTTCATACAAGTAAGGCAAGCATTCTACCTGGACTACATCCTTGGCCTAGTAAAAAGTTTATTTTTTATTTTCTTAATTTTTAAAAAATTTATTATTTTTTATGTGTATGAGCTTACTGTCTGTATGTAGGTTGTTGCACCCATGTCGTGCAATGCCACGGAGTTCAGAAGAGGGCATTGGATTCCCCTGGAACTGGAGTTAAAGACAGTTGTTAGCTGCCCTGTGGGTGTTGGGAATTGAACCTAGGTCTGTGCTCTTAACCACTGAGCCATCTGTCTAGCCCCTTTAATTTTCTTTTTAAAAAAATATATTTTATTTACATTTTTATGTGGATGAGTATATTGTTTGCAAATGCATATGTGCACCTGTGTCATGCTATACCCTCAGTGGTCAGAAGAGGCCATCAGATCCTCTGGAACTGGAGTTAAAGACACTAGCTGCAATGTAGGTGCTGAGAATCGCATCCAGGTCCTCTGCAGGAGCAGCCAGTGCCCTTAACTGCTGAGCCAGCTCTCTAGCCCCTTTATTTTCTTTTTTTAAAATGGCTTTGATTTCCTTACTTGTTATAACTGACTAAATTAACTTCTCTGTGATTTAGTCTTGATAAGTTCCATTTTTTAGGACTATGCATTTCTTCTAGTTAATTCAGTTAATTGGCACATAAGTGTAGATATCAGAATAATGCTGATGTAGTAGGTTGATCAAAATATAATTCCTTTATTTCTGTGACATCAGGTAGAATGCCCTCCCTCTGATGTCTACTTTGAATCCTCTCTTTTTTCTTAATTGCTGACACTAAAGTTTTATCAGTTTTGCTGATCTTTCAAAAAAAAAAAAAATCCCAAACCTCCCCTGCTGCCCTCATTAATGTTTCTATAGTGACATATCTTGGTTTGTTTCTCTGTTTTAATCATTACAGTTACATCAAACACTCTAAAGTTATAACAGCATATTTAAAATTGATCATTGACCTTCAAACCATATAAAATCTCTTCTATATGTCTGTTTCTCTGCTTCTTTTTGTTTGGTCATTTCAGACAGGTCTCCTGTATCCAAGGCTGGTCTTGAACTTGCTATATAGTTAAGGAGGAGCTTGGCCTTCCGGTCCTCACTTCTACCTCCTGAGTGCTGAGGTTTCAGGAGCAACCACCGTACAGTGCTGGGGAAGCAATGCTGGGATCAAACTCCAGGCTTTGTACATGGTTGGCAAGTACTCTGCCAACCAGGCTCCACCCTGGGCCCCTTGCCTCTTTTTATATTGCATATCCATAGTGTAAATTCATAATTTTTATACTTTTAGATTTGGGGTGTTTTGGGTTATTTTTTTTTGATAGGGTCTCCTTGTAGCCCCAGTTAGACTAAAACACAATATGTAGACCAAGCTGGCCTCAACCTCGCAGAGATCTGCTTGCCCCTGCCCCTTCAGTTCTGGGATTAAAGCATGTGCCACCATGCTGACATGCTTTAGGTTTTAAAAATTCTATACCATATTTAAAAGTAATCTGTGCAAAAGGGCTTCTTTGCCATATTCTTGTGCAACTTGATTGGTTTTTGTGTGGAATCATTAAGAGATTTTAGAGGCCCAAGTTTCTGATACACAGGCAGCTGGTGAGTGTTGGTCTTGATGTCCTAAAAAGAAAAGTGATTTCTGTACACATATTACCTTTCTACAAGATTCTATGTGTGTCTAAATATTTCCTTTTACCAGAGAATTTTATATGTTTTGTTGGCTTTTTCTCATCCTTTCATTTCAAGATGAAGAACTCCCATTAGCAGCGAGGCAGGAGGAATGATGTTTAACTTACTGGGATTCAATTAATTTATCTGGGAAAGTCTTCTCTTTGATTCTTTTTTTTTTCTTTCTTGAGACAAGGGTTTTCCTGTAGCCCCAGCTGGCTTGGAACTCACTATGTAGACCAGGCTGGCCTTGAACTCACAGAGATCTGCCTGCCTGTGCCTCCCAAGAGCTGGGATTAAAGGCTTGCGTCATCACGCCCAGCTCTCTCTGTTTTTTTCAGATGACAGTTCTGCCAAGGATAGTATTCTTGGTAGATGCTTGTTTTTATTTTATAATTTTAAATACACCGTTGGACTTTCTTAACAGCCTGCAGAGTCTCTGTTGAAAAAGTTGCCGATAGTCTGATTGGAACTCTCCCATGAGTGATGGGTCACTTTTCTCTCAATACTTGAAGTTATTTTTCCTTTCCCTGGGGATTTTGGCAGCCTCGTTGTGGGGTTTCTTGGTTGTAGATGTCTTTATCATAGTGGAATTCTCTGAGCTTGTTGAACGTTTATGTCATTTTCTTTTATATACTGGGGAAGTTTTCTACTATTACTCCTTCAAGGAGGCTCCTTTCTCATTCTTGAAGTAAATGTGTGTGTTGTGCATGATGGTGTCCACAGGTCCCCTGGGATCTTCTGTGCCAATAATTTTAAAAGGTCTGTTTGGGGATTGGAGAGATGACCCAGCAGTTAAGAGATTTTTGCAGAAGACCCAGGTTTGAATGCCAGCACCCACATGGCAGCTAACAACTGTCCATAAACCCAGTTGCAGGGGGTCTGACACCCTCTTGTGTCGTCTGAGAGCATTGCAGGACATGAGCACACTTACGCACGTGCAGGCAGTACACTCATATGCATAAAATAAATAAATTTAAAAGTTCTGTCCTAAAGTTGACAGTTGTTGGGTTTTTGCTTTCTTCCTCCTCTCTGGCTAGATCAACTGTTTAGCCAATGCAGTGAAATTTCCCAGCCAAGATTTGTGTCTTTCAGTCTTGTTTCTATGCAGCTCTCCTTCATAGTTTGTCTCGTTGGTCTTCTCATTTCACTCATGAGGAGTTCACTTGGTCATCTGTCTGTACTCTCTTTTTTTTAAGTCACAAAACACAAAATGTGCTTTTGCTGCTGTCTCTTTTGTTGCTTCTGTTGGAATTTGGACATTTGAAAAGAACAGCTCTCTCTCCCTGTCTTTGCAGTCTGGTGTTGTACTGGAAGGAAGGGGTCTTTATTTTAGTGAGAGCATCTGGAGCCCTTTTGAGCCTGTTCTGGGGCTCTGCCCTCTCTGGGCTTGTGGGTGTAATCGAAGTGAAATTTGTTGGTTTCTGCTGTTGTTGCACGTGCACACCCCTCGCCACCAGCACCACATTCATTCTCTCTCTCTCTCTCTCTCTCTCTCTCTCTCTCTCTCTCTCTCTCTCTCTCTCTCTCTTTCCCCCCCCCAGGTTTGCATTATCCTAAACCACAGTGCTGGAGTGCTACCTAGTGTGTGTTTTTGGTACTGCAGTCTCCCGCACTAAATTGATGGCCATTTTCCTTGCCCTCTATTTGGCGTTCTTTTCCCACCTCTCCTTGGATTTAGACAAGAGAAACAACATTGTCAGGATGCATTCCAGAATGTCAAAGACACCAGATATGCAGTTGCTTTCACAATCACTCGCAACTGCAGGATCACACCACATAATCTGTTTTGTTCTTACAACACAATGCAGATAGCTTTAAATGTCAGTGAATAGAAATTGGTATGATGTTTAATCATTTCTTGAAGTAATATTATTCTCATACAATTACCTTATTGTTGGTCATTTAGATTTCTTCTCAATTTTTCACCTTTTCCAAAGATAAATTCAATGGATTTTCTTAAATTTATTATGTTTTCTAAAACTTGTTCCTCAGGAAAGAGGGAGTTGCTTTATCTTCAAGTCCTTGAGTTGGACATTGTTAGAATTCTCTCAATGGATTATCTATCTGCAAAGTGTTAGTAGGAAAAACACATTTGCTTCAAAAGTCCTCGGATGTTGCTAGTAAAGGAAATAGGTCAACCAGGGAAATCAGGAAAGGTGGGCCTGAGGGATGGAGCAGCCTGTGAGTTCAGGGTTACAAACATGGGGGGGATCTCTCACATCCAAGATTTCTAAAGAATGCTTGCAAGAGGGGAGGTAGCTCAGTGGTAGAGTACTTGCCAGAGTGCATGAAGCCCCACGTTCAGTCTCCAGGTTGGTCAAGTCATCAAGAGCCTACACTTGAACCTTGCAACAGAAGAAGAGAATGCTGACTAGTCTAGGGCTGTGTCTAAGGCTTGAAAGGAAATGTGTAGAAAGACCAAAAAAAAGAAAAAAAAAAAACCGGGCGTGGTGGCGCACACCTTTGATCCTAGCACTTGGGAGGCAGAGGCAGGCAGATCTTTGTGAGTTCAAGGCCAGCCTGGTCTACAGAGTGAGTTCCAGGACAGCTGTGGCTACAGGGAGACCCTGTCTCGAAAAGAACCCCCCTCAAGAAGAAAGGAAATGTGTAGCATCAGGCCAGGCATGGTGGCACATGCCTTTAATCCCAGCACTTGAGAGGTAGAAGCCAGCCTGGTCTACATATCAAGTTCCAGGCCAGCTGGGGCTACAGGGAGTCCATGTCTCAAAAAAAAAAAAAAATAGTGTAGCATCATCCAGTCCCATAAAGAACCGTACTGAAAATAACTTGCGGGTTGGAGGCTGTTTCTATGAGTAGTGCTTCCAGCTCGTCCCCACCATGGACGAGTAAGGTCAGTGTGCCAGCCTCATCTTGCTATGGTTAGTGCCCTAGGATTTCTTTCCATGGTGGCTTCAACATCTGTTGATGCATCAGTATTTTCAGCTTTCAGAAGACATAATCAAATATGCACAATATCAGTTCTTGGCAGCAGCCGAAAGCTACGGATTGGCCCCCGTGCTTCGGCAGCGCCCCATTACTCCAGAGCACACGGTGCTAAGAGTGACAGGAGCAGCAGTGTGCAGCTCAGAGCAGTGAACTCTTCTAAGCTCAAAAGCCAGGCTCAAAAGGTTAAACACTGGACAGCTTCACTTATGTAGCATTCTTAGTGCAACAGAACTTTGGAGAGGGAGGGCAGTTACTGGTCACCAGGGGATGGGAGAAGGGACATACTGTGAGGAGAAAGGGCAGCATGCCAGGTGCCTGCAATAACTCTCCACTGGGGTAGTAGTTGCCCAAATGCACACACATGATAAAAATTCACAAAACGTGGTGCTTATGTATATAACCCATTGTATATATAACCCATTGTAGTAAAACTGATGACACTTGAATAATTGCAGTGAGTTGTATCCAGTCACGCTCCCAGCATGATATTATCTTAAAATTATTTGGGGTCTTCATTCTCTATCCATCCATCCATTTATCTGACGTTTGAGAGTGAAACTGAGATGTGAGTGGGACATGTCCAATGTGGGTTTAAATATGTGGGTAACAGAAATTAGTGCACCAAATGTTAAGTAGGTCTTCAGCCTCCCCTTGTAATAGCTACATCCTGTCTTTGGCACAATCAGTACGTGTTGAGGTTTGACTGATACATCTTCTAAAGATGAACATGCCTGATTCTCCTTCCAGTTGCCCTTGAAGCTCTGAGGGCAAGCCCCACATTTTCCCATTTACTATGTACCCCAATTGTGACAGACTATAGGGGTTTACCAGCACTCTGCAGGTATTTTCTTAAAACATAAAGGAAACTTTGGGAACAGTCCCTGCAGAAATCATATGCACTAGCATGAAGGTACAGCCTTGTTTGTATGGAGAGAAACCAGCAAATAGCCCGGGTGTCTGCCTGTGCACAGGGAAGCTAAGCACATTGTTGGTAAACCCACACAAGGTATATTGTGCATTTGTTAAACTGAATAGTTTAAATAGGTATTAATCTAGAAGGATATCTTGTGATATATTCAGGGGCCACTGCCAGCTTCCTAATATGACTCTGTTTTATAAAAACATAAAAGGGGCTCCTAGAGTATAGATGAGTGGTAGAGCACTTGCCTAGCCTGAGCTTGGCCCTGTGAACATCCCCAGCTCCGAAAAAAAAAGAGTGAAAGAAAATGAGAATTTTACATGAGAATACAGAAAGGATCAGATACATGCACACCAAGTTTTCATGTTCCCCCCCCCCCCCCGTCAACTACCCAGGTAGAAGGTGGACAGGGAAGGTGCTGGCTTCTCTGTGACTAGGTACATGTGTACTTGACCTGCACAGTGTACTTTTCATTTTAACAGCATCTGTTTTTTATATTTTCATTGTCCTTAACCATCATTTTCTTGATTTTCATGAGAATGTGCTTGAATTTTTCTGTAATATTTCCCATCTTCTCTTCTTTCTGATTTACTAATATGATTGTTCCATTTTTCTTTAGCTTGAAGATGATATTATTGTCAAACAGAACTATTTTAATATCATCAAAAATTTCGCACTTCAGCTTTCTTCTGAAGAATGGATGATTCTAGAGTTCTCCCAACTTGGCTTCATTGGTAAGAAGTGTCCAGTTGTCTGCTTTTCAAAAAAGGAGTCTCAGAATCTTTAATTGCTTTTGTTTTGTGGGCAAAAAAAAGTATCTTTTTTTTTCTTCCTATTTTGAGAAAACGTAGCTTAGGTAAACCTCTTTATACAAAACGATAAAGAGAATTGATGGGAGAAATGTGACTTCTAAGGTGTGGATTCCTCTGGAGAGCTCCTTAGTGCCTGCTGTGGTGCAGGGACTGTGGTGTAGGGAGCATTGTCCTACAAGACAGGGTTCATTCAGAAAGAATGGCGTTGAAAGGCTCCTGCTTGGACTCTTGGTGTTTCCTTCAGTGCAGGGAGTTCTCATCAGCAATTACTTTGTATTCATCTTTTTCCTTCATTAACTAGTTAGATGCTTATTTTAAATCCTTTGAGAGAAAGAACCTGTTGGAAAATTTAAAAAAAAAAAGAAAGAAAGAAAAAGAAAAAGAACCTTTTTGAAGTTGACCAAATGAAGGAAATTTACAGGGTTTAGGGAGTAAACAAAAGCCCTCTCAAGCAGGGTCTGAAGGCACCCAGCTGTACTGCTTGTAATCCCTGCATTGGAGAGGCCGAGTCAGGAAGATATCAAGTTCAAGGCCAGACTGGCCTATGTAGTGAGAGCCTGTCTCATGAAAGGGCTGAGATGCAGCAACCTTCCCCCAAATTATAGGCTCAGTCTCTGACCTTATTGATCTTTCAACTCAAAACTTGTTTTATGATTCAGAAAAAAGCTGGACATGGTGGCACACACCTTTAATCCCAGTACTCAGGAGACAGAGGCAAGAGGATCTCTGTGAGTTTGAGGCCAGCCTGGTCTGCAGGGAGTTCCAATCCAGCTAGGGCTGGATAGTGAGACCCAGTCTCAAAAAAGAATTTTTTTTTTGAAAAAAATGCCTATGAAACTTTTAGTGATACCTAAACCAGGAATCCTTTTCCTCCTCCTCTTTCTCCTCATCTTGTATTTACTGATTAGACCCTTCCTTCTTTCTCTCTGCTGGGATTGAATTTAGAGTCTCATACATGCTAGGTAAGCACTCTTAACACTGAACTATATTCCCAGGCCTAGGTACTCAAAAAATGTAAATCTCTCAAATTTCTTTATTTATGGGAACAATCTTAGATAGAGAAAAAAAATCTGACTTGATTTCTGAATCCTTTGAGCTAGTATTGTATGTTAGATTTTTACAGTAATAGTGGGAGCTTTCTATTTCTGTTTGTACACAGATGACAAATGAAGAATGTTTAGCTACACAGATGACAAATGAAGAATGTTTAGCTAAAGCGGCTTTGTTTCATTAAAATATTTTATTTTTATTTAATGCATGTGAGTGTTTTGCCTACATGTATGTAGTGTGCATGTATGTACATGCAGTGCCTGTGGAGGAGGCACCAGATCCCTTGAAACTAGAATTATGTATGGTGGTAAGCCAGTGTGGGTGCTGGAACAAACCTGGGTCTTCTGCAAGAGCTGCCAGTGTTCTTACTTGCTGAGCCATCTCTCCAGCTCCAACTTTCTTTTTGATAATGGAAGTATGAAAATGCTCATGACTTGGATCTGAGATCCCCCGAGACCAGCTGAAGCGCAGGTACTGGGGCGCAGGCTAAAGAGCCACCCCCCACCCCCACCAACTGGGATTATGAAGGCATCTGAAGGAAGCAAGCAAAGCAAGCCTTCAACACAGTGAAGAGGAATTTAGGACTCACATTGGAATATAGGCAAGGAGAAGCCCATATGCTAGGAACATGAAGAAGAGACAACATGGGAAACGGGCAGAATAATCCCGCACCAAGCTCTACCAACCCTATGGAAGATTCCTACAGTGGGATCCCTCTGGGGATGCCCAAGGACACAGATATCAGAAACACAATTGGGAACATATTTAAAGAACCACGAGATTATAAAGAGCAAATCAAAGAACTAAGAAAAGAGAATGAAGAACTCAAGAAGGACCTAGAGAGAGAATGACAAACTCCAGAAGGAAGTAGAAACACTGAAAAGATCCCATGCTGAAAAAGATAAGGAAACCAACCAGTGAAGCAAAGAGCTACAGGAAGAGATTGAGAAGCTCCAAAAAGAAGTAGAAATACTAAAGAAATCAGAAGAGGAAATGAAAAAGGAAATCAAACACTCATCCAATCAAGAGGAAAGGAATGGAAAAAGCTCAGAAGCATAATGGAGGAGGCAGAACAAAGAAAATCAACCTGAAATACAGGAACAACTAAAAACCTCAAGAAAAGATTATGAAAAATTAAAATACGACAAAACTGGAACAACAGGAGCGTGGAATACTATGAAAAGATCAAACTTTGCATCATAGGAATAGAGAAAGAGAAGAATCCCCAGAGAATGGGTATTGATCAGATCCTCACAGAATAATAAGAATGAAAACTTTCCCCAACTAAAAAAAGACAAACCAGTACAAATACAAGAAGCACATAGAACTCCAAACAGACAAGATCAGAAAAGAAATTCTCCATGCCACATCATAGTTAAATGCTTAGACACCAAAACAAAGACAAAATTCTTAAGCCACACAAGAGAAAAAAAGTGACCTATAAGGGAAACCTATCAAGAAATACAAACTATTCTAAATTCAAACTATGAAGCAAGACATGGAGCAAAGGCATTCCGCTCCAGTGTTAAAGGACATAGATGCCAACCCAGGTACTATACCCACAGCAAAATGTTGATTATATTTTAAAGAGAGAGAAAAACATTCCATGACATAAAGAAGATGAAGAATACATGTCAGAAAACCAGCCCTTCAGAGAATACTTGAAGCAATTCAACGGAAGAAGAGAGGACACCAACCCAGGCACCTAGAAAGAGAAATAATAAAAGCATAACTGCAGAATCAGAAAACTAAACCCAAACTGCAAATGGATAATAAGGCAAAAGGAAGTAATACAAACCTATCAGTCAAACTTAAATATTAATGGACTAATTTATCCCAATCAAAGACATAGACTGGGAGATTTGATTAGGAAACAGAATCCATCAATATCTGTCTACAAGAACAACATCTTACCTTCAAGGAAGGCACCACCTAAAGTGAAAGGATGGAAAAAATCATTCCAAGTCAATTTGGGGTACTCAAAATGGAAGAAAGCAGGTGGTGCTTTTTTAACAGACAAGACAATAGATCTTCAAAGTAAAAGAGTCAAGACAAAGGAAAGGCCATATCGTTTATCAAAGGCAACTATGTTGTCACCAAGAAGATTTGCAGCAGTTTATGGAAATATATATTCCCCAAACTCTGTGCACCAACTTTGTATAAAGACAATTCTCCCCAGCGACCACCAAGCAGACGGACTAAACCCCAGTATCTCACTAGTAGGAAGTTCAATACCCCACTGAGTCCTTTGGATTAGGTCAAACGGACAAAAATAAACAGAGTAGACATCGAACTGAAATGATAGTGATACACCAAACTACACTCGACTTATAGCTCCGTGGTCTGGACAGTCTCTCACATACCTAAATGACCTAGAGAATTTACACTTATCTACAGCAGACTCTCATGGAACCACTCTCCAAAAATGTCGACCAAAATTCTTGGGAGCACAGGAAGAGAAACCCAAATCACAAAGACTAAAGATTGAAGATTTGATTTCATGCTTCCTAATCCAAACCAACTAGTGCAATAGATACATCAGATCAACACCTAGGACAAGCCCTCCCTGAGACTACAAGAACACCAGTGGAGATCTAAACAATCACCTCTTGAAAATAGGAAATGGGTTCAACGAGAAGATAAAAAAAAAAAAAAAAAAATCAAAGATTCCTGGAATTGAATACCTAAATGGAGACAATCCACACACACAAGAACCTGTTGAGGCATTACTCCATGTTAAAAGTCCCTAGTGCCTATAAGAGGGAAACAGTTTATAGCCCTGAGGGTGGCCCACTATCTATTAGAAAAACCGAGAAAATAGAGCGTTTCTGAAAACTCATTTGGAAAAACAAAAGGACCCCAAAACCAAGAAAAAACCCTGACGATGAGAAGAGCTGACCACATCGGGGGGATCTCTATAACGTCAGACTTCAAACCTATGCTGACAGGGGCTATAGTACATTAAAAAATGCCGTCTTGGCATACGTTTTTTTGCTGCCGTTTAAAAACAGACCTGTTGACAATATCGGTACAAAACCAAAGATCTCAAATCTGAGCAATAATTTCAGTCCATCTTATATTGTGACCAAGGGGGCCAGGAAGCCACAAAGATGAAATGGCAGCATCTTCAGCAATGGTGTTATGGCCAAAAACGGAAGCGGATCAACCACTACATTAGCATAGAAGAAGTGAAATTCAGAACCCCTCTCCTTCACCCTGTACAAAAGTGAAACTGGCCAGATGATTAAAGACTATGTGAACCCAAAGCTCTGAAGGTGAATAGAGAAAAAGTGGCAGCAAGCCTACAAGACATAGGCATAGGAAAAGAACTCCGTCCCTAATAGACAGGAGCTGCACATGAATTTAAGGCGACATTGACAAATGGAACTCGATTAAACTCAAAGATGCTTCTGTTACTCAAAAGACAAATCAAGGAAGTGAAGAGAAGTCTCACACAGAGGGGAGGAAACCTTCACTCAGAAACATCCTGACAAAGAGCATTGATTTCCAGAAAATATAAACTACGTCAAAATAACTCAAGAAGGAAGAAAGAACAGCAAGATGACCCACTCAATAGATGGAACAAGAGAACTGAACAGAGACTTGCTACAGTGAGGAATTAGAGAGATTCTGAGAAACACCTTAAGAAGTATTCAACATCGGGGCTGGAGAGTAGCCTAGCGGTTAAGCAGCACCGACGCTCTTGCAGAGGACGCGGGTTCGATCCCCAGCACCCACATGGCGGCTAAAACCGTCTGTAACTCCAATTCCAGGAGAATCCAGTTCCAGGGGAATCCGAGACCCTCTTCTGACCTCCCGGCATTGCACGACATGGGTGCAGCACCTGCAGCAGACACTACATTCATACACATACAAAAATAAATAAATAATAAAAAAAATTAAAAAAAAAGAAGTATCACATCACTAATCATTAAGGAAATGCAAATCAAAACCACTTTAAGCATATCATCTTACTCCAATAAGACTGGCTAGGATCAAGAAAACAAATGAAACCAAGTGCTGGAGAGGTTGGTGGGGAAAGGGGAACACGCATCCACTGCTGTGTGGGAATGTAACTGGTGCAGCCACAATAGAAGCAGTGTGGGAAACCTTGGAAGACTTGGGGAATGAATTGCCCCCTGACCCAGCCATACCACTCCTGGGCATGTACCCTCAAGACTTAGCCACCACAGAGATACATGCACAGCCATGTTTATTGCAGCTCTCTTCACAATAGCAAGAGCTGGAACCAACCTAAATGCCCCTCAACTGACGAGTGGATAGAGAAATGTGGTACATCTACACAGTGGAGTTCTATGCAGCAGTAGAAGAACGACATCATGAGCTTTGCAGGAAAATGCGTGGAGCTAGAGGACATCATGCTGAGTGAAGTACACAGTCCCAGAAAACAAACCGACGAATGTTATTCGTGGTATCTGGTGATGCTAGTGCCAATTACCAGTTGTAAGTATTTCTTGTGCATGGTCTTGAGCTTTTGTCCAAAGCAGTTGGGTATGATAATATGTGGAAACAACAACAACAAACAGAAAGGACTGCAAAGAAGACTGACTGAAACAGTGAACTTCCTGCTCAAAACAGTCAATCTCCTCATGGAGAATATTGAGAAAGACTAAGAGAATGAAAGCATGTTGGCAGAATGCATGAGCTCTGGCGGGGTGGGTAATGGGCGGGAACACGGGTCTAGATTTGTTTAAAAAATAAAAATAAATTTATGTGAAAAAGAAAACAGAAAGAGCACAAAGTGAATGATCTAACACTGAAGCTAAAAGCACTTGAGAGGCAACAACAGATGACCCTAAACACAACAGACAGAGAGAAATAACAAAAATCAGAGCAAAAATCAATGAAATAGAAACAAAGAAAGCCAATACAAAAAAAAAAAATCAATGAATCCAAAAGTTGGTTTTTTGAAAGAGATAAAAAGAGAGACACTCTCTAGGCCAGTTAACCAAAAGAAGAAGGAACAACTCAAAATCAATACAATCTGTGATGAAAAGGGAAATACTCACAGAACAAGAAAGATCCAAACAATCATATGGAATATATTCAAAAACTTATATCTACGAAGTTTGAAAACCCTAGAAGAAATGAATGAATATCTGAAATCCTTGGGAATCACCAAAGCTTAACAAAAAAGAGATCACAGCTTTAAACGCACTCCATAATATATGAAGAAATGAAGATGTAGTATAAACCTCCCACCTAAAGAGAAGCCAAGCCAGACAGTTTCACAGCAGAATTCAGTAAAACATTTCAAAAAAGACCTACACCATTTCTGAACTGTATTAGAAGGATACAAACACAGAGGGATTCTCCCAAATTTCTTGCTAGAAGCCACATCAATCTATTACCCAAAGCAGGCTAAGATACAGCTAAAAAGATGAGAACTTTAGACCCATCTCCCTAATGAACACAGATGCAAAATTCTAAACAGGATACTGGCAATCGCATGCAGACCCACATCAAGAAGATCATCCATCAGACACAAGTTGATTCATACCAGAGATGCAGGGGTGTTCAACATAAGAAAATCGATAAACATCATCAAACACATAAGTGAATGAAAGACAAAAAACCACACCATCATCTCAATTGATGCTGAAAAAACCTTAACAAAATCCAGCATCCCTTAATGCCTAAAGTCCTAGAAGGGACCTGGATTGGAGGGATCTTCCTCAATGTAATCAAGCCAATATACAGAAACCCACAGCCAATATCATCCTAATGAGAGAAAAACAGAAACATTCCCTTTAAAGGGGGAACTCAGAAGGCTGGCCCTGTCACCCTCTCAATATAGTGCCTTGAAAACCCTTGCTAGAGCAATAAAGGCCAGAAAAGGAAATTAGGAGGAGTAATATGGAAAAAGGAAGTCAAGACTATCCCTATTTGCTGATATATGATTTTTACCTAAGGGATGCTAAAAACTCCACAGAAAACTCCATAAACGATTAACAGCTTCAGCAAAGTGGCAGGAACAACATACTAACAACCAATAAAAAAATAATCAATGGCCCTTTCTTTACACCAAAGATACAAGCAACTGGAGAAGAGAATCTCAAAAGAACTAGACGCAATATGGATCCAACTCACAATGAGCCTCAAAACAAAAAATACCTAGAACAAACCTCTCAAACAAGCACAAAGATCTCTACAACAAAAATTTTAAAACCTTTAAAGAAAGAAATTGAAAGAAGACATCAGAAGATGGAAAAACCTCCCATGCTCATGGATTGGAAAATATAAAAATAATTAAAATGTCACATGTCTCTATCTACCAAAACTCTTGTACAGATATTATGTAATCACTCCCAATCAAAATCCCCAAGAGCTTCTTCACAGGCTTGGAATAAAAGTCCTTTAATCATTTGGAAAAACAAAAGGACCAATGAATAGCCAAAAAACCCTGAGTGAAAAGACAAACAGGGGGATCCTTACAGACTCAAACTAATACTACAGGGCTATAGTCATAAAAACAGCTCATGGTACTGGCACAAAAAAGACCTGTTGACCAATGGAACAAAACACTGAAGATCAAACTGAGTCATAAAATTTCAGCCATCTCATATTTGACAAGGGGGCAAGAAGCCACAATGGAGAAACAGAACAGCATTTTCAGCAAGTGGTGTTGGCAAAACTGGATCACCACTTGTAGAAATGAAATTAAACCCCTCATCTCACCCTGTACAAAAATAACTCCAATGGATCAAAGACCTCAACCGTGAAACCCCAAATCTGAAGGTGATAGAAGAAAAAGTTGGCAGCAGACTACAAGACTAGGCATAGAGAAAGACTTCCTAAATCAGACAGCAGCTGCACAAGAATTAAGGTCGACAATTGACAATGGGACCTCATTAAACTCAAAAGCTTCTGTACATCAAAAGAAACAATCAAGGAAGTGAAGAGAATACCACAAAGTGGGGAGGAACACCTTCACTTCAGAAACATCTGACAAAGCATTGATTTCCAGAATATATAAACTGCCCAAAAACAAAAAAAAAAAACAAAAACAATGAACCCACTCAATAGATGGAGCTAAGAGCTGAACAGAGATTTCAAAGTGAGGAATTAGAGATGTCTGAGAAACACCTTAAGAAGTGTTCAACATCACTAATCATTAAGGAAAATGCAAATCAAAAACCACTTTAAGGTATCATCTTACTCCAGTAAGAACTGGCTAGATCAAGAAGAACAAATGATACCAAGTGCTGGAGAGGTTGTGGGGAAAGGGGAACACTCATCCACTGCTGTGGGAATGTAAACTAGTGCAGCTACAATGGAAAGCAGTGTGGAAACCCTTGGAAGACTTGGAGAGAACTTCCGCCCTGACCCAGCCATACCACTCCTTAGGCATTGTACCCTCAAGACTCACCCCCACACCGCAGAGTCGAACATGCATCAGTCAGCACGATGTTTATTGCAGCTTCTTCTTCGACAATAGCAAGGAGTTGGAACCAACCAAATGCCCCTCAACTGATGAGTGGATAGAGAAAATGTGGATACATCTACACAGTGGAATTCTATGCAGCAGTAAAAAAAGATGACATCATGAGCTTTGCAGGAAAATGGCTGGAGCTAGAGGATCATCATGCTGAAGTAACACACGTCCAGAAAAACAAGGCACGAATGGTATCCCTCATCGTGGATGCTAGTCCAATTACCGTAAGTTGTAAGTTATTTCTTGTGCACAGCCCCTTGAAGCTTTTGTCCAAAGCAGTGGAAGAGTGATGATATTGGAAACAACAACAATAACTGAAAGGACTGCTCAAAGAACTAACTGAAACATTGAACTTCTGCTCAAAACAGTCAATCTTCTCATGGAGAATATTGAGAAAGAACTAAGAGATGAAAAGCATGTTTGGCAGAATGCATGAGCTCTGGTGGTGGGGGTGGGATGGGGGGACACGGGTCTAGATTTGCTAAAAAAAATAAAATATATATATAAATAAAAATTTTTTAAAAAGAAAAAGTCTACATATTCGGTATTTTACTTAGAAATATCTATTAACTATTCAGTTTCATCACTCATGTGTCACTTTCCAGAAAACAATTCAGCTGAGGGACTGTGTTTCTTACAATTTCTAGTAATATGTTCCTCCTAAAAAAAAATGCTCATGACTTACAGTTGAAAACATAAGCCTCAGTATACATAATGTACAGATTTCACTTCTTTAAACTCTTTGATGAATGGTTTCTTTATTACTGCTCTTGATTGGGAATATCATTTCAGGTAAAATGTTTCAAGCACCGGACCTCACTCTGATTGTAGAGTTCATATTTATGTTTTATAAGGAGAAGCCCATTGATTGGCTCTTGGATCATATTCTCTGGGTGAAAGTTTGCAATCCTGAAAAAGACGCAGTAAGTTAATTCTTCACAAGAGCAGAGGGAGCGCTTTATCGTTTCCGTCTCCGTCCCTCCTCCCTCCCTCCCTCCCTCCCTCCCCTCCCTTCCCTCCCTCCCTCCCTCCCTCCCTCTTTGATCTCATTGTATAGCCACAAGCTGGTTTAGAACTGAAGATCTGCCTCAGCTACCCGAGTGCTAGAGTTAAGGAGTAAACCATGTGCCTGGCCTGGAATTTCTTTTCTATATTTCATTTATGAAAGTAACTTTTAGGGAGACAGACCAGGAATAGCTACACAAGGCACTGCAGGAAAACCGTTTCCTCTTCATGTTTCACATGCTCATCTTGGTTCTGAAGCAGATTCACATTTCTAATATCTGAAGATTTTCTTCTCTCAAAGCCTGTTTCCCCACAGTCACTGGTAAGGGTTGACAGTGCTTCAGGCTTTGCTAACTCTGTTACTATTGGCTATAGATATGGATCAGGCCTGTCCTATGTATGTGTGTGTTGAGGGTGGGGGCGGTGCTTGTTTTCTTCCTATTCTCTGTCAACTGTCTCTAAAAATACTTGGGGAGACAATACCAGACTCTAATATATCTGAAACTAAGGATTAAATAGAAGCAGTGATTTATGCCAACTCTCAGTGTGTAGCTCTAAGAAGCATCTGTGTGCTGGCATTTGGGTAATGATAGCAAAAAAGCCAATGGTCACTTTTGCTTTGACCCCTCAGATGGCAAGAAGAAGTCTTATTGTGAAAAGTAGTTAGACATATTTCCCTGTCCAATTTGAGTTATATTTCTTGGGAGAAACAATATACATTGTATTCATTTGTTATAAGCACAAACAAAAGACTAACATTCACATTCTTGACATCTGTAATTTGATCTCAGGCTCCTAATATATCACTTAGAGCAATGTGATTGTCTACCTGCCAGTTACATTTTAGGATGCTCCCTTCTGCTGTCCGTGAGCCATTAATGCATTCGTTCTGTATCAAGACAACAGCCCAACCCACACACAACACATTCCTAGACTACATACTAGAGCGAGACAGCAGAGCATCGTATTTGCCAGCAATAATTGAATGTTAAATGGGTTTGAGTAATTTTTTGGGTGAGGGGAACTGGGTAATGAACTTGCTAGGTTAAGTGTATGCCACCACCAAGCTGTGTCTCTAACCCTGAACAAATCATTTTTAAGATTTAAACCCAGGAAATTTGGATCTTCGTGTTGACTTAACAGAAATTTTTTATTGTAGGACACAAAAAACATTAATGCCATTTTTACCCTTCAATTATACACAAACATTTAATTCTGTGTTATTTTCTCAACTATGTAGTTAGATTATCAAATGAGCCTATGAGTGGAAAAACATGTATAGTAAAAACAAAAAAGCCATGAGCACCTTTAAATCATCCATAAATTTGAAGGTATCACCCTCCGGAGAGTTTGAAGCATCCCTCTCTCCTCCTTAGCCTGCATTCCTCTGTGGCTTTCCATAGAATGTTATGGAAGCTGTTATCACCTCCTCACACCTCCCCAGGACAGGGGCTGCAGCATCCTCCTTGGCTTTAGCTCTCCAGGCCTCAGTTCCCTCTGGTGTGATGGGCGGAGCTCCCGCCCTGCAGAAGTCACCTCCTCCCCGACCCTCCTCCAGCTTTGTCCTGGTTTCCTTTCTCTTGCTATCATAAAACACAGTGACCAAAAGCATCCATCACTGAGGGAACTTGGGGCAGGAACCTGAAGCAAGCCTGCTTGCCAGCTCGTGCACCATTATGTCCAACCATGGAACCTACAGCCAGGGAACTACAGCAGGAGCTGTGGAGGACAGTGTTTGCCGGCTAGCTCACAGGCTCCCATGGCTGGCTCACAGGCTCCCCCATATCAGTCGTCAATCAAGACAATGCCCCATAGACTGGTCTGCAGGTCGGTCTGATCTAGGCAATTTCTGCATTGATAATCTCAGATGATTAGGCTGCGTCAGGTTGACAGTTAGGGCTAATTAGGATGGCGTCCATCTGTCCCTGTTGTAGATCCTCGTCTTTGCCCTCCTGCTCTCCCCCACACTTGAGTGTTTTTCCGAATCAAGTAACTAACCTCTGTTTTACAGTTACACTTAGGAAATGCTGATGAAGTGAAGCCCTTGGAAATAGACTTTCTTGCTTTAAAAAAAAATTTTTGTATGAGTATATTGCCTGCATGTGTGTAAGTGCATCCATGAGTGCATGCAGTATCCTCAGAGGACAAAGAGAGGGTGTCAAATCCCCTGGAACTGGAATTACAGAAAGTTGTTAAACATCATGGGGTTTGAACCAGGGTCTTCTGCAAGAGCAGCCAATATTCTTAACCACTGAGCCATTTCTCCAGCCCCATAATTAGACATTTCTTTTTTTTTTTTTTTTTCTTCTTGTCTTTTCAAGACAGGGTCTCCCTGTAGCCCCAGCTGTCCTGGAACTCACTCTGTGGATCAGGCTGTCCTTGAACTCACAAAGATCCACCTGCTTCTGCCCCCTGAGTGCTAGGATTAAAGGCATGTGTCACCACACCTGGCTATAATTAGACTTTTTTTTTTAGTTTTATTTATTTTTTGTGTGTATGAATGTACCATCTGCATGTAGGTCTGTGTACCTGTGTTGTGCAATGCCGCGGAAGTCAGAAGAGGGTCTCGGATTCCCCTGGAACTGGAGTTCTCCTGGAATTGGAGTTACAGACGGTTCTCAGCTGCCATGCGGGTGCTGGGGATCGAACCTGGGTCCTCTGCAAGAGCAGTCGGTGCTCTTAACCGCTAGGCCATCCCTCCAGCCCCTATAATTAGACATTTTAATACCCATTCAACTACTAGATGTTTCCCAGAGTGGAAATACATCGTGTATGTGGTGTGTGTGTGTGTGTGTGTGTGTGTGTGTGTGGGTGTACTTTTGGTTTCAAACTTAGGCAAATCATTTAAAATTTAAAACTTTTGGAAACACATGAAGATAGCCACAGCTTTCCTGAAATAGAACTAGTGCCATGAGCAGAGCTCCGAGAGCTTCGTGGGGCTCGTGGAGCCCACAGCCGTTGTCTACTGTGGCCACGCATGAGGACAGGCTGTAGCGTGAGGTCTGAGCCTTGTGGCATGGAGAGTTGAAACACAGGTGTCCCTTAACTGTGCTGAGATGGAGTTGTTGTCTATGGAACTTTCAGGATCACTTTTTTTTTTTTTTTTGACATTTACTCACCTTTTCAAGTCACATTCATGCAGCAAAATGTGCATTATATTATCAAGCAAAGACAAGATTTCACCTTTTTATATTATAATAAAATTACTGCTTTTAATGTTTAGAAACATTGTGACAGACAGAAAGCAAATCTGCGAATCCGCTTCCGCCCTTCCCTCTTCCAGCACGTTGGTCTGCATTCATCACTATCAGGAAAAATCCAGAAACTTACGGTTGGTGATTTATTTTTCATCCATGTACATTTTGCTGTTTACCATGTAAATGAGCTAAATGCTATGTAACAGCACACATATCTCCTCCTAGGATAAAGATTACATGAAACCATTGCTGCTTAAAATCCACGTGAACCCGCCCGCAGAGGTCTCCACTTCCTTGAAGGTTTACCAAGGACACTCACTAGAGAAGACGTACATGGGGGAGGACTTCTTCTGGGCTATCACCCCCACAGCAGGAGACTACATCTTGTTTAAATTCGACAAGCCAGTCAATGTAAAAAGGTCAGTGATTCTGGACATACATTCTTTAGAATTCAGACCACCTACTCATAATGGAGGGAAACTGGGAGTAACAAAATGTCGGGTGATAAATTATATTTAATATTATTAAAAAAGCTTGAGTTTTCAGTTGCGTTATCAGTATTTAACATGTTTGGTAAATTCTTTAAAAAATTTTTTTATGGAGCTGGAGAGATGGTTCAGTGGTTAAGAACAAGATAGCTGCTCTTGCAGAGGACCCAGGTTTAAGTCCCATCACCCATGTGGCTGCCAATAATCATCTTATCTTCAGTTCCTGGGAATCCTACACCCTTTTCTGACCTCCTTGGGCATTGTATAACATGGGTGCACTTACATTACATATGTGCAGGCCAGCCCTAATACACTCATACACATAAAATAAAAATAATGAATATTAAAAAAAATTGATTTGGTCTTTTTGAGATGGGATTGCCCTGTAGCCCCAGCTGGCCTGGAACTTGCTATGTAGTCCAGGGTGGCCTTGAACTCATTGAGATCTGCCTGTCTCTGCCTCCCAAATGTTGGACTAAAAGGCATGCACCACCATGCCTGACCCTTTTAAAAATGTTTTTATTACGTGTATTTACTTGTGTGTGTGTTGGTATGTGTGCACGTGCATACCTGCCATGGCATGTGTGGAGGTCAGATGACAACATGTGGGAATCAGTTCTCTCCTTCTGTCATGTGGGTCCTAGAGATGGCACTCAGGTCCTTGAGCTTGGTGGCAAGCACCTTTGCCTGCTGAGGCATGGGCAGAACCTCACCACTGCTCCGTGTTTGGTAAATTCTGTTGTTACTTCTGGATTTAAATGTAGTCTACTCTTATTTAGAACTCTCTCTCTCTCAAAAATCTCAAATAGTTTCCATGTCCTTTTCTTAGACTATCCCTTATTGCCTGAAAGCGAGTTGATTAGCCCATCCGTTGGTTGAAATAACAGGCTGCCTGTTTCTTGTCAATAGTTTTGCAGGTGTGGGTTATTTTTAGCACACCTTGGGAAAATTTATAACCCTTTTATATTTTGTTGCACTCGCTTACGTTTTACAAAATTTAAGACCTTTTTTACTTAATAAGCAGTCACAAGTCCTTCAGCCCCCCTCATATTTACTAGAATATCTGTGGCATAATGAACAGAACACAGCACGTATCTAGTGGTGCAAGTCCAATCCCACTGACGTCTGTGCGTGGTTCTTGAATCCTGCAGCCATGCTGATACCCTGTGAGTGGGTCTTCAATTATGATGGATTTTATTGAATTATTATTTTTTAATGTGTATGAATGTACTGTCTGCGTGTAGGTCTGTGCACCCGTGTGGTGCAAAGCCTAGGAGGTCAGGAGAGGGTGTCAGATTCCCCTGGAACTGGAGTTACAGATGGTTCTCAGCCACCATGTGGGTGCTGGGGATCCAATCTGGGTCCTCTGCAAGAGCAGTCGGCGCTTTTAACTGCTAGACCATCTTGAATTATTTTCGTGTTGGGGCTAGTACATATGTGTGGAGGCCAGAAATCAAACCTCCGTATCTCTCTTGTCTCTCTTGGCTGGTCTCCATGTGGTTTTTTTTTTGAGACAGGGTCTCTTGCTTTTACCCAGAACTTAACCAATTTGGCTAGGGTGGCTTTTTTTAAATGTAGCTTTTGGGGATTGAATTGAGGTCCTTATGCTGATGTGACAGGGACCTTACCAATGGAGCCGTCTTGCCAGCCCCAGTCTTGAATTTTTACCTTTTTTATCAAATGTACTTTCTGCATCAGTTGATATGATCATGTAGGGTTTCTTCAACTGGCTAATATGTTAGATAACATTTATTTATTTTTCTTTAGTATTAGACTAGTCAAGTAGCTCTAGCATCCACTCCACTTGGTAATGATGTGTAATTAATCTTCTATATTGAATCTGTACGCTAATGTGTTATAATTTTGTGTCTATATTCAGAGGATATGGTGTGTAATTGTCATTTTTGTACTTTATTTGGTTTGGACTCTTTTATAAAATGAACTGCAAGGAGTTTCTTCTATTTTCTGGATGGTAATATATAAAATTAGTATTGATTCTTATTTAAATGTTTTTCAGAAGTCTCCAATTTTCAAGATCAGTCTAGAGACCTGGCCTTAAAGATTTCCTTTGGGGGAGTTTGAAAATTATATATTCAGTTTCCTTACTAGTTGAAGGAGTATTCAAATGCTTGACAGTCTCTTCTAGGGCTTTTCCGGCCCACCCCCCTTTCCTCTCTTTTGTTCATCTTTTGTTATGGTGCCCCAGGTCCTAAGGTTCTGTTCATTTTAAGTCTGTTTTCTCCTTTCTTTGTGTTAGGTCATTTCTATTCTGTATTTAAATCATTGACTCTCACCTCTGCCCTTCTCTTCTGCTGTTACTGATTTTAGTTCTAAAATATCCATTTGATTCTTTATAACTTCTGTTTCTTTGTTGAGATGTCCAGATCTTTCATCATTGTAAGCACATCAAGCTATTGTTGTTTTTGAGTCTGTTAAGTACATTGTTATATTAAGCTGCAAATGTGCTGGCTTCCGACACAGGGACACAGCCTGGGGCTGCACTCTTCAGGTCTTAAGTTCCCTGCAGGTCTCTAGAATCCACTGTGGTTGCAGGTTTCAGTGCTGTGAACTCTATGCTATCCGAAACTATAGCAAACTCTGAGGCGAGGACATTTTCTTGAATCTTGTAACTCTGTTCTGACTTGTGTTTTAATTCTCTGCTGTGTGTACTCAGCTACTTGTTCCATAGTGGGAACGCAGACCATCCAGGAGACATCCTGCTGAACACGACTGTGGAGGTGCTGCCTCTTAAGGTAGGGCTGCCACTTCCTCTGGCCTTTCCCTGAGAAGGAATGTTCTGGGTTCCGTTCTGCTGCTGTGACAACATACCCTGATGAAAAGCAGCTTCAGGGAGAAGGGGATTCTTTCAGCTTACAGCTCCAGGTCAGTCCGTCACGGTGGGGAAGTCAAGGCAGGAAGTTCAAACAGCGAGTCCCATCACATTCAGTCAAGAGTGGAGAGAAATGAACGCGTGCATGCTCACTTGCTGGAGCTCAGCTCCATTTCTCTACTTTTATGCAGTTCAGGATGCCTTGTCCCCTGCCAGGGGAATGGTCCGACTCACAGTGAGCTGAGTCTTTCCCACATCAATTAACCTAATCAAGAGAATCCCTGCTGACATGCCCACAGGCCAGCCCAAAGTGTGACCATCCCTTTTTGAGTTTCTCTCCCCAAGTGGTTCTGGGTGACGTCAAGTAGACAGTTCAGGCTGTCTGTCACAACAGATAGTGTTCTTATTTATGAGACAAATATTCTCTGGTATAGGGTTCTTCTGGAAGATAATGTTTAATTTTAAAAAAGGTAGAACACCTAATATTAATATACCTATTTGACTCATTCACAGTCTTCATTTTGCTTTCTACTAGAAAATAATGTAGATATTTATACTAGGAAAAGGAGCCTATTTTACTTCAATGTTTTGTTTTGTTTGTTTGTTTTTTGAGACAGGGTCTCACTTTGGTCCCAGCTGGCCTGGAGCTTGCTCTGTACACCAGGCTGGCCTTGGACTCAGAAATCTGCCTGGCTCTTCCTCCCAAGTGCTGGGATTAAAGGTGTGCGCCACCATGCCCGGCGTAGTGGTTTTTTTTTAATTTATATTTTGAGTACCACAGTGCCAGATGGACATTTGAAGGCCCAGTAATGCATACACAACATTAATGTACAAGCAATGCTTGGATTTCTTCTAAGTTAAAATGCAGTCTTTACTGTATATTCTAAATGAAAGTAATAGTCTATTACATTGATTTAGCATTTCATTTTCCAACCATCAATGCTATATACAGATTGAGAAAATGGTTAAAGATAATTTTTATTGGCAAGCTTTTAGAATTCAAGTCTGAGAGGCCATTTTTCTACATGGCTGCACCACAAATGCAATTTTCATATAAAAACACATTAAGTTATATTTGTTTTAAACAGATGGAATTATTATAAATTTTTATTTTATTTTAGAGCGACGGTTTGGAAATCAGCAAAGAAACCAAAGACAAACGGTTAGAAGACGGCTATTTCAGAATAGGTAATATCTGCCTTAGTGAAAGCCCTCATTTTCCCTGGACTTACTCCTAACATTTTAAGTTCTTTCCAGATGTTAAGCCACTTGGGGATTATAATTACCATTACGCTCCCAGTTTTACATTGTCCCTGTGTCTCGTAGTTAACTTGTATTCCATTGACCTGACAAGATTTCAGATCTCGGGGAGTTCCTGCCTTCTCGTCTCTGTCATCTGTGTCATGTCTGTGCCTCAGTGACAGCTAGTTTGCCCTTCGCTGCCTCTTGCTGTCCATCTCTTTCTGGATGGCCTTCACTGTTCTCACGGCCTCATGCCAGTCTGTTGGCTTCTGGCTCTTGTGTTGAGATGCTCTGTTGACACTATCACCTGGGGAAGCCTTAGAGCATCTTAGGGGCTAGAAGCCAAATCAGGCTCCAGCTAGAAGTTTTAACAGGGAGAACCAGGGAAAGAGACAGGTCCTGCGTCGTCCTTGTGGGAACGAGCTGCTGAGAATAGCCTGCAAGGTGCCTGGAATCTAACTGCATTTAGCTACTTAAGCTCAACAGCATTGTTGACAAGAGCAGATAGCCTTTGCAACTAGTGGACTCCTGCAGAGGGTATGTGTGGTTGAGGGTGATGGGGGTAGGGGTGAGAAGTGTGATGGTCTTAGGAAAGAAAGACTGGATTTATTTCCATGAGTTAAAGTTCTGAGAAGGCAGAAGCGCCTTCCATAGAGAAACAGTGGAAAAGGGAAAGAAAGGGCCCCTGTGTAGTGTGGCAGGATGAGGAATATGACTACAGGACCTCTGAAGTCCTTTCTAATGCCAGGAATCTGGGATTCTAGTTGTGACCAAATTCAGCAGGCTCACATCTTCATGAGTACAAAGCCAAGATGGAAGAGAGTGTAGACAGATTTATTCCCTGCAGTGGGCAGCAGGGCGCAGGAGTCATTTCCACAGCAAGGAAAGCATGAAGATGTTATTAAGGGAGCTACACATATTCCTGTAAAGACTGCCCTTTCCTGATCATGCTCAGTTAAGGAGTATATTCCTGAGTATGCTCCGTTAAGGAGTATATCCCTGAGTATGCTCCGTTAAGGAGTATATCCCTGAGTATGCTCCGTTAAGGAGTATATTCCTGCTTGGTTAAGGAGTATATCCCTGAGTATGCTCGGTTAAGGAGTATATTCCTGAGTATGCTTGGTTAAGGAGTATATTCCTGAGTATGCTCCATTAAGGAGTATATCCCTGAGTATGCTTCGTTAAGGAGTATATTCCTGAGTATGCTCGGTTAAGGAGTATATTCCTGAGTATGCTCGGTTAAGGAGTATATCCCTGAGTATGCTCGGTTAAGGAATATATTCCTGAGTATGCTCCGTTAAGGAGTATGTTCATGAGTATGCTCCGTTAAGGAGTATGTTCCTGAGTATGCTCTGTTAAGGAGTATGTTCCTGAGTATGCTTGGTTAAGGAGTATATTCATGAGTATGCTCCGTTAAGGAGTATATTCATGAGTATGCTCCGTTAAGGAGTATATTCCTGAGTATGCTCTGTTAAAGAGTATATTCCTGGGAATGGCTAGTATAAGGTTGTGGAGCCCAGGCTTAAAAGACTAAATTGATGGACAGAAATGCTTCTGAGTTTACTCAGTCTGCATCATAATGTTTTAGTGAAAATAAAAGACAGTTGTGAGATCCATCCATGTAGCTGTGTGTCTGGCTCATTTATTCTCACTCCTGTACAGGTGTCTGTGGATAGGATAGTACTCCCTGCTTTCTTGGTTGGATTGCCTTTCCTTTCCTCCCTCTGTCCTTCCACAGGGTCTCACTCTGTAACCCAGTCTGACCTCAAACTTGCTAAATGCTCAAATGCTAGGATTATAGGCTTGCAGCACAAGCCCAGGTCGTGAGCCACAAGCCTGGCTCTCTGTCTTCTTGCTGTTATAAATAGTGCTGCTTGGGACACTTAGGAACTCACATGAGAGTTTCCCTATGATATATACTTAAGAATAGAAGCTAGTCTTCATTTTAGTTCATTGTTTTAATTGGGTGACAAGAATACACTCCTCTATTAGGCTGTTATATATTTATTTAGCCTATTTCTTAATGATGAACATGTAGGCTGTTTGCAATCTCTCTCTCCCCCCTCCCTCCCCCCTCTACTGTACAAATGAGTACAGGCCTTCTCTGCTGTAGTTTTTGAACATATCTTTCTGCTTTGTATGATCTGGAGAATGATCTATGACAGCCATATTTTGGGTTTTAAATGAGTGAGTTTATTAGGTGTACAGCAAGTCAAAGTGAAAGAATAAGTAGCAAGTAGTAAGTAGAAACAGATGATGGATGATAGATAATAAATGATTAGGTAGATAGCAAGTCAAAGTGAAAGAATAAGTAGCAGCTAGCAAGTAGAGATAGATAGATGATGGATGATAGATAATAAATGATTAGGTAGATAGTAAAATATACTCCAATTGAGCACTCCAACCACACAGTAGGAACTGGCTGGGGAAGCCTCTTTAAGACAGCCAGGTGGTGTTCCCCACAGAGTCCTGAGCACGGCAGTTTCCTCTTGGGTGAGGCTTCCAAATAAAAGAACAAAGACAACAATAAATTAGGAGCTCTCAACATCCGGAAGAAGCCGACTGTGGAAGCCGAGGCATCAGCTGGGGTTCCAAGTCGAGCTTTCTCTCCATAGCTGAGCTTCTCACGACTGAGCCTTTGGCTTCTCTTTGCTGTCTTTATATCATGGGATAAAGACTGGCAACATCAAAGGCTGACCTTTGGCTGTTCTCAGACACAGTGTTTTGCCACTTGGGCTCCTCCCTGTTACAGAGTTGGGGGAGGGCGGCAGGCTGTCCCAGACAAGAGGCCTTGGAGGGTACTTTGAGACTAGCATGCCGGGGTCTGAAATGGAGGGTGGGAAACCTGCCTTCAGAGTTAGCTTCTCAGTGAGCTCAAATAACATCTGACAATTTATCCAGACAATTTATATTATATTCATTCCTTAAATTGTTTGTTGTAGGATATTTTTATCTCTAGCTTTTTGGGATTATAATTAGTATTTACATACTTTTTTATGTTTAGTTTGACTATCTTATACCTAGATCTAAGATAATTTATTTACCTTTATTTATTTACCTTTAACTCTAACATTTTTACATAATTAGACATTTGTTGTCATATTACCTCCCCCCGCATCTGAGATCCATTTTTTGTGTGTAGAAAGGACTACTTTGGCTGCTTAGGAGCTGAACAGGAATCATGAAAGCTGGTTGGGCCCCTCCCTAGGGGTTACACCAAGGAAAGGTACGATGATCCAGTGATCTAGCCCTTGGTAGAAGGTGATGGTCATAAGTTGGTATCCATTAGTATGATTTAAAGTTTCAGGGCCTAGACTGTGGAAGATAATCAGAAATCAACAGGCTTGGTTGGCAACAGGGGCCTTTACCCCTGAGCTGATGTCTCACTCACCCAACCAATGGGCTTGACTATGATGCATTCATACATGTATATAATGTACTTTCTACTCACCCTCACTACCCCCCTTTCTGCCTTTCCACTGATCTAATTCTTCTTCTCAAATAGACCCCTTTTATATTTTAATTTGGAAGGGGAGTTCTTTTTGAGACAGGGTCTCCCAGTCGGCCTAACTGGCCTGGAACTCACTATGTAGATCAGGCTGGCCTCAATCTCACTGATACCCTCCTGCCCCTGCCTCCCAAGTGCTGGGATTAAAGGTATGTATCACCATGCCCAGCTTGCCTTTTAAATTTTAAAACCTAGGTTCTATATATGAAAGCAAACTTATTTGTCTTTAGGTCTGACTAATTTTGCATAACATCTCCAGTTCTACTTGGTTTTTCTTGCAAATGAGATCATTTTGTTCTTTATCCATGCATCTGTTGATGGCACCTAAGCTGGTCCCATATTCTGGCTGTTGTGACCAGTGGCAGAGGAACGTAAAGACGAGATGCTGTATGCTTACGTTCCTTTGGGTGCATGCCGGGAGTGGTACAGCCTGCTTAATAGCTCTGTTTTTTTAGTTTTGTGAGAATCCTACATACTGATTTCCATACTTGCACCAACTGAGAGTCCAGCATCAGGGTTTCGTTCTTCCCAGCACCCTGCCCAGAATTTTTCTTGATGACAGATAGCCTTTCTGGCTGGGGTGAGATGGGCTTTCAGGGTAGTTTTAATTTACATTTTCTTGGTGGCTAAAGATACTGAATTAAACACTTTTCAGTGTATTTATTGGCCATTTGTACTTACCCTTTTCAACTCATTTGCACATTAATTGGATTATTTGTGTGTTGATGTTTTGTGTTTTACATATTCTGGATTATAATAATCTGTCAGGTGAATTAGCTTATTTAAATGGAGTTTGTTCTGGGAACTGTGCTGAGCAGCATCACATCTAAATTCTTTCTCAATGTACCCTAGGAAGATACATGTAGATCAGAGCCCCTGCTCGGCCAACTCCTGAATGTCTGATTGGAGTACTGAAGTTCGTTATTACTGACTTACCCTTCAAGGTAGTCAAGCTAAGTGCTGTTATAAAATAGATTTCGATAAAATTTTTTTTGGTCTTTTTGTCCTTTTGACACAGGGTTTCCCTGTAGCCCCAGCTGGCCTGGAATTTGCTATGGAGACCAGGCTGGCCTTGATCTCACAGAGATCTACCTACCACCTACGCCTCCTAAGTGTGGGGATTAAAGGCCTGTGCCGCCATGCCTGGCAGATTTTGATAAATTTGAGTAAATCAGTTTGCTAAAATTCTGTAAGTGAAATGCTGTTGATGTAAAGACATTTAAAAAAAATTATATTAGGCAAAAGTGTATCTTTGCCTTAAACAGTTGCTTCTAATGTTCTTAAGGGTACACTATTTCTTAAAACTTTTTAATTAGAATAAAAACAGACCAAGAGAAAGTAATTTCTTCTTCCAGAATGCCTATTCTGGTGCATTTCTACCCTGCCTTAGTTCAGGAGTACTTTATGCTTATATCGGAGTCTCCAACAAGTGATATTTCTATTTTGAAGGGAAATTTGAGAACGGTGTTGCAAAAGGAACGGTGGACCCTAATCTAAACCCCATCTTAGCCTTCCGACTTTCGGTTATTCAGAACTCTGCTGTTTGGGCCATTCTTAATGAGGTAAGAAAAATTCAGTCAGTGAAGCCACTCAGCACTACGCTTATTACATTTTGATTCTGTGTATAATTATTTTGGAATTGAGAGTAACTGCGTTATCATTCCTTTATTTTGTATTTCAGATTCATATTAAAAAAGTTGCCAATTGATGCTCTAAGAAACCAACACACTTTTTCCTGAGTCCATTAATTAAAGATAGTTAGCATGTACCTTTCTGTTTTGTTTTGTTTTTGTTTTTGTTTTTTTAACTTGAACACTACCTCTTGTGAAATCTACTGCAGATAAGACGACTGTCATTCCCACTGGGACAGTGACTCCCATGGATAACTGCATTCATTTGAAATGAAGCTCTCCTCCAGTTTTAACTTGACACAAGCATTTTACAATCATGACAGCCTGTTAATATTGTACTATTTTGGTATTATACTAATACATAAGAATTGTACATATTGTTACATTCCTTAAATTTGAGAAAATTAATGTTAAATACATTTTATGAAGGGGGTCCTTTTGAAGTTCATTTATTTTACTATTATAGACCCTCTTTTATTGATCAGGGATTGTATAGGTATAAATATATAAATATACATAAAATGTTATGGAGTTAATTTATTAGAAACACTCAAGAAGTACATATTTTTGTGCAGTAAATTTTTGAACTGAACCAATAGTTTTTTTTTTTTTAAGAACCGGTTACCTTGCTTTTTTAAGTTCTTTCTATAATTTCCTCTGGAGATGCAGACATTACAGAATCAACGCCATTTTTCAAATGCACTGCCATTCCATATCGGTTCTAGATGGGTTTCTTAACTTGAAGTACTTTTATAATCACAGCAATTCTGAACAAAATATTTTCAAAGGCATTTGTCATTCCTTGAAGCCAAGATTTTAAAAGACCAGTGTCCTCTAGGGGGTTATTTTCCTGTACTGTGTATGGTGTGTAGTCACAGAAAACCAGTGTGATGAACTCGTGTCCAGGGTGCGAAGCCCTCAGGCCGTCTCCACACACTGTGTGCATGTTTCCTCTGGTGTGGGGGTAAAACTCCTTTTCTTTTTAATCTGTCTTTACTCATGAGTTAGATGCATTGTCTCTTCTCAATGATCCTTTTATAGCTGCGCTCACTTTTGGCATTCTGACAATGTTTTCTAGGTAATGCTGTTGTGTGAGTATAATTTTTAAAAACTGTACTATTGGGGTTTGGTAACAGGTACCTGTAGCAGATATATGTTTTGCCAGAATGATTTCTTCTACTGCTATTTATTCTGTATCATGAACTTGTAAGTAAATGCTGTATCCACAAAGAGTGTTTACATATCCTGAACCTGCAATTCCAAATTCTGCTACTAGTATCCACAAAGAATATTGTCAGCCTCAGCAATGGTCTTTACAAAGTACCTTACCTTCAAACAATCAGGACTGTTACTGTTCAGCAGCAGTTCCTAGTCTTCTCTTGACAATCCAGGGGCTATAGATGTGGAGGCCCAGGCAGTGGGAGGTTCTAGCTGGTGGCCTCCAGTGGAGGATCTTTACTGGTTGCCCAGTGAGTGGGACACACAGCACTAAACAGCATTTTCTGTGCAGTGTTAGGACAGGGAAAGAGTAAGGAATCACGGGTGGGTGTCAAGGCTCAGCTGAAATGTTCATTGGGGTTTCTTAAGGTTGTCCTCTCATTTACTTATTTTCTTCTCCAGTTTCCTCATCCCAGTGCCCACAAGCAAGTTCCTCTGAAAGAGGAAGCTCCCCTTTGTTTTTGGCTAGAAATTTGGCACTGTCTTCACACCTAAGTTACTGCTCAAGCAACGGAGTAATAGAAGGTAACTGCAGATGGGTTTAGGTCTCTGGTTCCTCAGAAGCTATCTATGACTTCAGGAAGACCACAAGTTGAAAATCTAGGGTGAGAAGGCATGGCAGCACCTGCCGCCATTTGTTGCTCCTTTAATGGGCCTTGCATGGACCTTCGTGCACGTCCTCCCACTCAAGCTAGCTTGTGTCTCTCGTTCCTAGGAATCCTTCTAGCCAACTCATTGCATTCTAGGATGGTCTTCCTCCTCCCCATGCATTTTTCCCCAGTGCCTAGAATATGCCTGGGCCCTGGCAGGCTCCACTGGTATCTGGGTGAGTTGAGTAGCTAGCCCAGTTGCCCCCTTCTCTCTCTTAGCTGTTTGCCTGTTGCGCCTGCCACACACAGACACGCACTGTCTAGTTTTCTTGGTGGCATGCATCCTGACACACCCAGCGCTCCAGAGACTCCCTCTGCTTCCCTCTTCTACATAGCGGGAGCTCACCTGACCTCAATGTTAGCTGCTCCTTGTGTCCAGTTCAGTGCTAGACAATCAGATGCACCTGTGCTTTCTGCAGACAAGAAGCTGTAGTCAGAGCCCTGTAGGGTAGTGCAAGGGTGATGAATGGAGGTGAAGCTAGAGGACCTGCACTCAAATCCACACTTTTACCCAGTGAACAGGAAAAGTGTTGAATGATAGGCTTAATTATATGTATAAAACAGGGCACAGTTGGTGTCTGATGGACTTTTCTCATAAGCTAGACTCTTGAGTTATGCTGGCTGTGTAGCAGCCACAAAGTCTGTAGTAGCTGTTGGAATAGTGAAAAAGTTCAGTTCTGTACACAGTAGCAGCTTATCAGCCACATGTGTCTGGGAGCCATATCAGACACCAGAAAGACAGGATGTTTCCATCACCGCAGACAGTCCTGCCAGCCAGTCCTGTCAACAGAGCAAAGTGTGAGCATTTTAGAAAGAATACATTCTGCTTATGAGATTGAAAGCAGATCTGTGATTATATCATAATGCAGATGAAGATGAGTATTCTGGATGAGCAGAACAAGTTGCAGACCTGTTTCCAGGCCTGCCAGAGCCAGAATTACCTCGTTCTTTGTCAGTGTCATCTCCTCTCCCCAGCATGCTTTGTACCATGTTCTATAGTCAAAGGTGAGTGTGATTGAAAAGCGTCAGAAACATCAATGCAAGTGGATAATTTAGTATATAGACATGTGTCTGTGTGCTTCCCTTAGAGGTATATTTGAACAAAGGTACTTATTGTACAGCTTTTGGAATCATGGGTGTCATGTAAAAGATTAGGTGTGCTTATTTCAAAAGCCATCAGGAAAGCTGTAGACTAGGCTTCTTTTTAACCTTTCATAATGATGGAAAATAACAAGTTATCTCCCAACAGTGCTTTCTCTCAAAGAAAAGTTTGGTTCTAGCCCATTCAGAGAGCTTGGTCCAGTTGACGGCGTGTACTAGTGGTCTCCAGAGCTCTAGGGGTGACTCCTTCCCGAGACCTTGTGTAATGTCCACCCCCTTCTACTGTGGTTGGAACTGTGATGATGACACATGATTATGCCATGTTTTATAACAAAAGGGAAATTACCTGGGGTTGGCTAATCCAATTTTGTGAGCCATTTAAAAGCAGTTTCCTCACGCTGGTAGAAGTCAGAGACTGAAAAGAGAAAGAGGACTCCAAACACCACTGCCGGCCTAAAGTGGAGGGGGCCGCTTGAGGGCTGCCAGAAGCCTTAAGGAGTGGAGGCTTTGGCCACCAGCCAAGGAAACTGGAACTGCAGCGTTTCTGCCATAGGACCTGAATTCCACCCCCATGCTCCACTGACATGGAAATGGACAGTCTCCAGAGAGGTCAGCCTGGCAAAAGCCTTGACTGCAGCTTTTAAGGGGGATCCTGCCCTGACAGTGCGGTTAAACATGCCCCAACTTGTGTCGTACAGAACAGTGGGGCTTTAAGTGGCTAAACCTGTGTTATTGTAATGGAGCAACAGAAACAGAACTCCAGAGTTCTGAGGAGTCCAGATTGTATTGCCCAGGGTAGGCTAGTTTCCTTTTTTTCTCTTCTTTTTAGGGGGGGTACCCCAGGCTGGCCTTGAACTTGTAACCCTCCCACTACTGCCTCCCAAGTGCTGGTGTGTATCACTCTGCTTGGCCTGTTGGATTTTGTTTTCTTTCATTATTCTGAGGCAGGGTCCTACTATGTAGCCCCAGCTGGTCTGGAACTTTCTGCGTAGACTATCCCAGGCTGGCCTCAATCTCACAGCACTCAGCCTGCCTCTGCTCTGCGTGCTGGGACTAAAGGCATGTGGTGTCACACCCAGCTTGTTGGATATTTCTTGATAAACACATGGATAAGGTCTTTACTAGCAAGTCATTTTCCTGGGTCTCATCTAAGACGTTCTGTGCCAGAGATCCCAAAATCTCTGCTGGAAGTTGTGTTACTTTTGTAATGTTCTATAAAACAACTACTAAAATGAGATTATAGGACTAGGAATATAAACAATCTTTTTCTCCGAAATGAGGCTAGATTGCCTTGAGCCTGCCAGAGTATTTGAAAGAATATGAACAAGTTTCTGCCTTTATGTACCTGTAGGCCTGTCCAACCTTTTGACAGCTCAACATAACATTGTCATCTAAAAAAATCCATGCTTGAGAAACACACGATCCAGTTACCAAAAAGGGGAAAAAAAAGAAAAATAGTAATTTTTTTTAATGTTTTAAATAAATTTACAGTTGTGTGCTATGCTGTTCATTCCTATCCTGGGTCACAGGTTGGACAGGCCTCATAGAGATTACTTTATGACAGACTTAATGCTTTTTAATCAACTAAGTTCTTATTAAAACATTCATTAGTTAGAACAGCTAAAACTCAATATATGCCAACTGGATTTTTATATTTAGGATATTTTCCAAAAATACCTCTGCT
The DNA here is from genome assembly GCA_009823505.1 of Rhizomys pruinosus. NCBI lineage: Eukaryota > Metazoa > Chordata > Mammalia > Rodentia > Spalacidae > Rhizomys > Rhizomys pruinosus. The sequence goes on along the minus strand of VZQC01011429.1, from coordinate 1,908,279 downwards.
TCCAAGGTTTTAACTGCTAATGCAGTTCATTTTTATTTTGGTTTATTCATTTATCTTTGTGCTTAAAAAAACAAAACAAAAAATCCTGCCATAGCCATGGAGTAAGACAAACAGAATTAAAGGAACTTAGAGGCTCAGCACTGTCAGATCACAAACCTGTCAGAGTCATCCTCATGTTGTAAGACATCAGCCCAGTTCAACCCTTTATAGAAAAGGGATTTCCGAGCTATGCAGCAGCATTTGTGGTTTGTAAAATTTAAACACTGATAGTTGTGAAAATTTTTAATTATTAGTCTTAACAGATGTCTGCTATGATAAATAGTATGTTTTATTTAATGCATGTAAACATACAATGCTAAAAAGATTACAACAGTATCTTAAAAAGCAAAGCAAGGACTTTGGTACCTGTGCCCTACACCATCACTAGAGAATGAGCTTCTTTCCTGACACACCCCCCCCTTCCAGTCTGTTCTAGCTCAAACACTGACAGAACTGGCAGATGAGCGGGAGCCTGCAGTCCAGCCATGTGTAAATACAACGCTGTCCCCATCAGTGACCTAGGTGGTGAAGGAAACATTTGTGCACTTTCAGTTGCTAACACCCAGTGACACATGAGTAACAGTGCTGACACTGCGCTACACGCACAGTGTTTGTATTTGTCAGGGAGAGCTTAATGCTCTAGGAATCACGAGGCAGTTTCTACCTTCTGTCCTACTTGTTCGCTGAACTGCTGATCAGCAAGTCACCCTGGATCCTCGACCACCATTCCATTCTTTATCTGAAATGCTCAGTGTTTGCTGTAGTTGGCGACGGCACCTTCTGAAGATGTACTCCCTGAGCCTTAAAAGCAGCTGCTGTGGACAGTCCTGTAGATGCATTGCTCGCACACTGGACACTTTCCATCTCAGTGTGGACAGAACGTGTTCTAAGAAAGGCAAGTCTGCTAAGCCTCTCAATCATGTCTTCAGCTACGCCTCTCAATCATGTCTTCTAGAGTGAAAACAGGTGTCCTGAGCACCGCCTCTGGAAAGGCTGCCTTTGCCTTTGGGGGTGTTTCTGGGCGCCTCCTTCTGGAAGCTGCCAGAGGAATCTCTTTGCTAGGTTGTATTAGCTTTTTTTCTTCTTAAATGTATTGTACATATTTTCCTTACAATGTCTTCATGAGTTGAACAGTTAATATCTGCAGTAATATTTTAGGTTCCTGATGGATTTTTAAAGGAAGATTGTCAATTGCTGCTATAATTGAAACCCTAATAATTGGTCCTGCTGACTGTGCCTTTCATCACTGTTTCTCTGTGCTACAACTGTCCATGTGAATTTGAAATAAAGAAGTTTGAAAAGCCATGTTGAATCAAGATTCCTTCTAATAAAACTGGGTGAAACCAAATGAGCGCATAGTATTTGCTTTGCTTATTACAATAGACTTTACTTGATCCATTTTTTTTTTCCAGTTAGAAACGGTTAATGGATCCAGTATTTAAGAGGGGAGAAAAATCCCAAGACAGTGATTATCAATATTTATATAGTTCACTTTATATACATGCACTTTCAAATGACAGTAGCCTGCATGGGGTTGTGCTTTACATGTTAATGACATTAGGGCCTCTTGGACAGGGACCCCTGTTGTGAGCCACACAGAAGCCTAAACATGCTTCTGGAGGGGAGTTTAGACCTCTGTATAAAATAGAGATTAAAAATGGTATAGACCAGGATAACACTTCTGGACAGGGTCACAGAAGTGTGGTTCCATATGTCTGCCCAACCTTTTTTTTTTTTTTTAATTTTATTTATTTCTGTATGTGTAAGAATGTACTGTCTGCATGCAGGTTTGTGCACCCGTGTCGTGCAATGCCGCAGATGTCAGAAGAGAGTCTCAGATTCCTCTGGAACTGGAGTTCTCCTGGAATTGGAGTTTCAGACGGTTTTTGGCCACCATGTGGGTGCTGGGGATTGAACCCGGGTCCTCTGTAAGAGCGGTCGGCGCTCTTAACTGCTAGGCCATCTCTCCAGCCCCTCAACTTTTTTTTTTTTTTTTAAAGCATAACCTCCTCCTTTCTCCGTTCTAAGCGTGCTTTCTTCAACATCTTGGGCTTTCTTACTCTATTTGAAATTCCCCACCATGTGGCTGCTAGTCTGCCACCTCTCACCTACATGCCAGTTCTAAACTGGCTTGGCCTCTTTGCCTTCTCCCCCCCACCCCCCATTCTCCTAAGGGCAGCCCCAAGGATTTTTTTTTTCTTTAAAGTCCAATAAAGTCCTAAATCTTAAAAAAAAAAACAACAAACACTAGCTGCTCTTGCAAAGAGGACCTTGGTTGAGTTCTCAGCCCCACATGGCAGCTAACTATAACCCCAGTTCAAGGGCTCTGACTTCCCTCTTCTGGCCTCTGTGGGCACTGCACACACATGGTGCACTTACACATATGCAGGTAAAACACACAAAAATTTAAAAATTTAATAGTACAAACCATACAACCCACCAGCATCAAGGAGTGAGCCTGTCCACATTCTCCATATTAAAGTTTTGTATTTCCCCTCTGCCTTTTATATTTTATATGTAGCTTGGTGTACAAATATAACAAATAACACGCTTTAGTTTAAAAATATTTATTATAGAAATTTACTCAAGGAATGTACTAGACAATAGTATTAATATCACCTCAAATTTGTAAACTTTACATCTTTAAGATATCTACAGATACTTTATTTACAAACTTTACAAGAAACTCTCCCTTCCCTCACACCTGACAGTTAAGGTAGAATACTGTTACTTTTCTCTTCATTTCACTCTGTACTTGTAGAAGGAGCACAAAGCGTGGGTAAAGTTCCATCCCAGCGTGAGTGACAGCCCGTACAGCAGAATGAGAGGTGCAAACGGATAGAGAAGAATGACTGTGTTCTTCAAAAATGGCAATGCTGGGGAAAAAAAATCCAAATGGACTTTTTAAAATAAGGATTACTAACAAATGAGTATTCCAAAGGAACAAATCTTTTACATCAGTAATACAATACTGTGGTAAAACTAGAAATACCTCTCATTTAGGGCTGAAGGAAAGGACAGAATGCTTAAATATCACAACTCCTACGACAGTGATGGTCCAGGAGCCTTGTCTACCTTATCTTTGTACATTATCATACAACATGATGGATTTCATTTTGGGATTTTCATCCATACAGAGACTGATGACATTACAGGGAAAACTTTTCCAGTGCAAAACCACCACAAAAGCCAGGCATGTTGGCACATGCCCTTAATCCCAGCCCTCAGGAGACAGAGGCAGGCAGATCTCTTGAGTTCAAGGCCAATCTCCTCTACATAGGGAGCTTCAGGCCAGCTGGGACCAAAGGGAGACCCTGTCTCAAGTCGTCCCCCCCCCAACCCAAGAAAAAAACCCACCATGCTCCAATTTGAGAAGAAGTTGTGACCTCAACTAGAATCACCCTGCCCATGTATTCTGACCTAAAGAATTCTCATATGGGAAATTCCTAAACAGACTGTGCTAACCTCAAACAGTTCTGCAGTTAGGAGAGCCTTCAAAAGTCTACTTGGAGAACCCACAGTACTAGCGTGTAACATGGACCACAACTTAAAACTCAAGACAAATGGAAATTCAGTAGAGACCTGATTAAAGAAGCCATGAACTTCTCCCCTGAACTAGAAAAACCCCTCCCAATATATATACCCCACACAAAGCAGATGGATGAAAAGATTAAGTGATCCCTTGGAAAAGTGGACCCTGGGGGAGGGGAGGGGAGTAGGGGGGAAAGGCAGTCAAGAGGTTAGAGCTGTTTATAGTTAGGTTCCATCCACCCAGAGTAACAAGAGTAAAAGTACACTGGATGATGTGGTGAGATTTCTTAAGATCTCCAGATTTTGGCAATGAAGATTTTTGAGGTTTTTTTTTTTTGGTGGTAGTGGAACATGAATACAAGACCTTACACATGAGAGGCAGGTTCCCCACTAGGCCAGATCTGGGATCATCTGTGAAACCAGAGTGATCACAAAAACTGAAGAAAAGCAAAGATGTGCTGCAAAAAAGGTTTTAAACAATTTCAGTCCCATACCCCTTCCTTGCTCTAAGTTGGAACCTAATGCAAGAGAGAAGGGTCAAAGAATCCCTACCTGTAACTTGGAAATAATGGTTTAACATGGCTCCTTAAAATAATAAATATATACCAGCTATGCAACTTTCTTTTTTTGGTCTTTTTGAGACAGGGTCTCCCTGTAGCTCTGGCTGTCCTGGAACTCACTCTGTAGACCAGGCTGGCCTTGAACTCACAGAGATCTGCCTGCCTCTGTCTCCCAAGTGCTGGGATTAAAGGCATGTGCCACCAGCCCGGCACAACTTTCTAGTTGTATGACAGTGAACAGATTAATCTTTGCCTAAATCTCCTCACTTGGAACATGGGAAATGACTACACTTGTATGACTATGAAGATTATATGGGGTAATCTGTATAAATAAATACCCAAGACATTGAAAATCTACTGTTACATCTTTCCCCTCCCTGTTATGTTCTCAACCAACCAAAACTTTAATGTTACTTACCACTGTATCCCAGGAAGGTTACATAGATGTAATAGCCAACTGCAATCAACCATAAGGTATTTCCAACCAAGTATCCAATAAATGTGTCTGTGAGGATAACATCTGTCAGAAGAAATATAGAGTGAGTCTCTGAATGGCTGCAAGCAATGGACTCTGGTAACATCTGAGAAACAATACTTACGGTTGATGAAAAAAAGCTGGATAAAATGCAAAATGACTAGGAGTGGATAGAACGCGTTCAGGTGCACGTCGAAGGCATAGCCCCACTCCACGTCATAGTTTCTACTCTGGCGTTTCACTAAATACTTGTTTGAGATGAACCTAAAGAACAAATGACAATTTCTTTACAAAATAATAAGTTCTGTTAGAGCTGACTACCCTTCTAAATGCCACCCATTACCTGAGTTCTAGAGATGGAGCAATAAATGAAACAGATCAGTGTCTCTGCCATCCATCCTGTGGGAAAGACTGACAATGGCACTATGAAAAAAAAGCAGTGAAGAATGGCAGAGACTACAGAACTGAGTTTCAACTTTAAATCTGGTGGTCATGGGTTAACACTTGGGTAAAGTCCTAGAGTCAGTGATAGGGCCTGGCCCACCCGGGGAGTGGGTAAGACCCGTGTGATGTAAGTAGAGAGAAGAAACATGGAGCTAGATCTTCTGGCGCCCGAGTCTACCTTAATGACTTCTAACTTGTACTCTGGGGAAGCAGAGCCACTGTGAAGTTGTAAGAAGTGCCTGATTGAAATGTTCTGACAGGATCTCCCTGGTGACAACCCAAAAGCAGACTCCAAGGGTAAAGAGGCAGGAACAGAAGGTGAGATGACAGGAGCTTGTCACTAGCCAGGTAACAGTGGAGGTGATGAGGTGTGTAATACTCTAGTTGAAGGTGGAACCAACAGGATTTGCCCTGAACAAATGGAAAGCAGAACTTCCATCAATGAAGATAGGATTGGTGTCCCAAAGGTGGTTCTAAAAATGGGCTGAGCACAGGAGTCTGAATTTTCCTCAGCTGTCATATATGCTTACACCCATGTAGTAGTAAGTTCTAGATAAAGCCTACAGTTTAAACGAGAGGTATAGGGGCTGGAGAGATGGCCCAGTGATTAAAAGCACTGGCTACTCTTGCAGAAGACCTGGATTCAGATCCCAGCATCCACATGGAAGCTAGCAACAGTCCATAATTCCAGTTCCAGGAGATCTGACACCCTCTTCTGACCACTGCTGGCACTGCACAACATGGGTGCACTTACATACATGCAGGCAACACACTTACACGCATAAAATAAAAATTTAAAAAATAAAGGCGCAGTCCAAACCAGATAAACTCAGTGTTGTCTAGATATATAAAGCCATGGACCTGGATAACATCATCAAATCAAACCAATCTCCCAGTAATGACCAAGGCCAAGACTTGTACAAACTTCCTTTAACATTAAAAGACTAGGGAAACAGGAGGAAACATTGAAAAGGGATGAATGAGTTAGGGACATCTAGACATAAGAACAATTGGTCAAACTTATGTCAGTGTTATACAGCTTGACCCACTAGTTCAGTTAAATGATGAATGTACGCAAAGTGTAACATCCAGATAACAAAAAAAGTATATCCTCAATGAAAAAACAAGTATCTTTTGTAGTCTAAACACCTGTGAAAAGTCAACATACCATCTTATGTCAGTGTACTTTAAATCATATCTTTTATATTGTTACACTGATTTATTTGGAGTGGATGCATGTGCCATAGCACACAGGTGGAAGCCAGAGAACAACTTTGTGAAGTCAGTTCTCTTCTTCCACCATGTGGATTCTGGAGATTAATGTCAGGTCCTCAGGCTTGGGAGCAAACAGCACCTTCCCTGCTGAACCATCTTGCAAGCCTATGTCACTGTACTTTAATTCAAGGACATAATTAAATCCTCTTTCTTCATACAGAAATACAAAAAACAGGACCAAGTATGGTGGCACATGCCAATTCCAGTCCTTGGGAAGCTGAGGCAGTAGGATTGCCAGCATTGGCTTTATGGAAAGTTACAGGATAGTGTGGACTGCAGTGTGGAACCCTGTCTTCAACAACAACAACAACAACAAAAGAAGCATCCATCAACTAAAGAAAACATGGAGAGTAAAATAAACAGTCAAATCCAGTTATTGAAATTTCAAAATAATATTCTGGTTTCTCTTCAGATCGTATAAATCTTTCACCTTTTAGTAAAGATTTCCACGGAGAGGAACAAGTCTGAGCCTTAAACTAATTTTTTGAGGCCGTGCATGTAGCAGGGCCTCAAAAAAAAAAAAAAAAATTCAAAATAAAGAGTGCTTCGTCGGGACAAAGTGGGATTACCAAAGCTTTGTCTGTTTTAGCCAAGAACATGTACCATTAATATTTTACAGAATACGTGAAGAAATAGGCTAGGTTCAGAAAGACAAATCCACATGTGAATGATAAAAAAAAAGGGTCACTGTAGCAGAAAGTGGAATAATGGTCATTGGCAGCTAAGGGGGCAGGAACGGCAGAGGCTGGACCACAGGCATCAAAACAGGAACAGGGAGTTCCAGTGTTCACAGCACAGAAGGAGACTATACATTCAAAAGAATAAGTTCAGCAGGGCGTGGTGGTGCACGCCTTTAATCCTAGCACTTGGGAGGCAGAGGCAGGAGGATCTTTGTGAGTTCAAGGCCAGCCTGGTCTAAAGAGTGAATTCCAGGACAGCTGGAGCTACAGGGAGACCCTGTCTCAAAAACAAACAAACAAACAACCAAAAAACAAACAAAAAAAAGAATGAGAAGTTCAAAGGCTCCCAACAATAAAAAAACTATGCTTAAGATAGAACTCCTAATTACCTTCAAAATTACATTATACACACACATCAAATCACCACAGGGACCCCCCCCCCATTGTAAAGTTTTCAAGGAATCTTGAGCAATAATCTTATGTAGCAGGCAGCTTGCTCCCCAGGGATCCCCTGTGTTATCAGGCCCTCCGCCTCCTCCCTAAATGGGGCATACATTACTTTCTAGAGATCTTAAAGGCAACTGGCTTCTCCCTCCCTATGATGTCTGTTCTAGTTCAATTTTCCAATGCTCTGACAAAAGTACTCTGACCAATACCAAGTTGGGGAAGAAAAGGTTTATTTGGCTCACATTTCCAGGGTCATAGTTCATCACTGACGGAACCCAAGACAGGAACTCAGGGCAGAAACCTGGACGCAGGAGCTGAAGCACAGGCCATGGAAGCTTACTGGCTTGCTCCCATGGCCCATGCCCAGCCTGCCACCTTATACAATACACAACAGCCTGCCCAGGGGTGGCACCACCCACAGTGGGCCAGGCCCTCCCACACCATTCAACAATCAAGACAATACTCCACAGACATGGCCACAGGCCAGTTCAACTGAGCCAACTCCCCAACTGAAGCTCCCTCAACCCATGTGTGCCAACTTGACACTAAAGCTATCCAGCACGAATGACCCCTTGTCAACGTGACATACAAAACACATCACTATTAAACCACACCCTTTCCATTTCTTGTCCCCAAAATGTTAACATTAATATCACAACATAACACAGTACAACCTTAAAAGCCCCACGGTCCTTAAAAAAATCCAAACACTTTTTTAGTTCATAGTCTCTCCAAAAGTCTCTTAACTGTGGGCTCCTGTAGAGTCCAAAACAAGTACTGTCTTATTTCAAAGGGAAGAATCGGGCACACCTAAGCAAAACCTAAGTCCAGCAAAGTAGCTCAAGGCTGGACATCTGAGATCCACTCATGATCTTCTGGGCTCCAAAGGTCAGCAGCTCTGCTTCTCTGATTGCTGTCCACAGCACACGCAGCTCATCTCGCAGGTCCAGGCCAGCACCATTCCACACCTGCTGCTGCTCTTTGTGGTTACCCATGGTCCTGGCATCTCCAAAAAGCTGGGGTCTCCACTGAAACTGAGGCTGCACCTTCACCAATAAGGTACTTCTGACCTCTCCTGGTGCAAAGCCTCAGCTTTTCTTCATGACCCCTGAAATCCTGGGGTCTTCACCCTTTCACATTTCAATATCAGAACCACATAGGAGATGCTTACAAATTACCAAGTCATGCTTCTGGCCTGAGATGGAGGTTCAAGACCACAGCTTCTGAGTGCTGACCCTGAGGAAATTCTTCCCAGAAGATGTCACCACAGTGATGCTATTTACGGCTGATTTTTCAGTCCCAGCTATCCAGCATCAGTTGTCCCAGTAAAACAAAGCTTTCACTTCATGTTCTTGGTCTCTTGTTACTTACAGCAGACTCTTCAGCCCCAGCTGACCAGAACCCACAGATTCTTAATTCAAAAACATCATACAAACATTCCTGATGGTCTCTGCTTCCCTCTGAAGCTTCACAAGCCAGGCCTCCATCATCTACAACTTTTAGCATGACCGTTCCAAGTTCCACAGCAACAAACTCAAGCACTCAATGGCTTTTCTAGCCCAAAGTTCCAAATGCTTCAATAATCCTCCTCAAAACACCAAGGTCAGTCACAGCAATAGCCCTCTCTCTGGTACCAATTTCTGCTCTAGTTTACTTTTCCACTGCTGTGGCAAAACACTCTGACCAATACCAACTTGGGGAGGAAAGGGTTTATTTTGCTTTCATCTCCCAGATCACAGTTCATCATGGAGGGAGCCAAAGGTAGGAACTCAGGGCAGAAACCTGGAGGCAGGAGCTGAAGCACAGGCCATGGAAGCTTACTGGCTTGCTCCCATGGCCCATGCCCAGCCTGCCATCTTATACAATACACAACAACCTGCCCGGGGTGGCACCACCCACAGTGGGCTGGGCCCTCCCACATCATTCAACAATCAAGACAATACTCCACAGACATGGCCACAGGCCAGTACAATGAAGCCAATTCCATAACTGAAGCTCCCTCAACCCAGGTGTGTCAACGTGACACTAAAGCTCTCCAGCACAATGCCCAAATCTTGAGATTGTTGGTTCCAGGTTTTGCTTCTGGTTGAGTCCACCACCTCAGTGTTCACAGGCCTCCATTTCCAGTAAACATCCCACCGGTTCCCTGAGCTCAACGTGGCCAATTTGAAATGCTTCACCAGCACCTAGTCTCCCAGAACCAAACTTCCAGGCCATCATCGCCTTACAATCCTCCCATCCTGTTACTACTGGAGGCTCTCGAATCCCTCCTCCTCCTATTACAACACACTATCTCAGGCATCCCCGCAACTGTACCGTTTCCCCACTTCTACACTCCTTCACTGCCATGGAAGACTTTTCCCACAGTGCGAATTCAAATTTCTAAGTCTCCCAGGGCTGGAGAGATGGCTCAGCAGTTAAGACCAAGTCTCCCAACTCCCTTTTTCTTCTACCTTCTGTTTTTCAAACAGACTTTACTTAATGTCAAACACTCAAAAGTACAACTCCATGGAAAAGCCCTCTCTCTCTCTCTCTCTATATATATATATATATAAAATTTTAATCTTAAAAAAAGGCAAATGGACCTAAACACTCCAGAACATGTGTCTAGAAGGGGTCTCCATTGACAAATGCAGCAAACAATGTTAACCAGATATAAGCAGAATTGGCTAAATCTGCAATGTTTGCAAAATCAGGATGTTTTAACATGATACAATCATTGTATGATTTGCCACGCTGACGATACAGAGCAGCCACTAGAGTATTTTCTGCTCTAATACAGACACAAAAGGGCAAGTTACAGCATTCTTGGCAGTTGATCTGACCACTTCATTTACTCTATCGTGGTTCAATTTCTATTACCTACTGTACCTCTGAAGCAAACAAACAGAGGCATTATAATATATGAAAAAATAAGTTATGGTACTTACCACATTAGAGTTGATATCAGAAGGCCGACCCCGACACAATCTATGAATACGACCCATAGGAGCAGCTTTATTGTCTCAAAAAATCCCATGTCCAGCACAAAGCCAAATCCTATGGTGGACACTGCAACAAGATTCATTGCTAGGTTGTAGGGGCACAAGACACAGTCCCTGACATTTTAGATGCCCACAGTATAGTGGATGACAGACACTGAAACAAAGCCCAAAAGATGTATCATATCAACTGGTGTGGAAATGTGTATCACCTTTGAAAGCAGGTAAAGGAGTAGACCTCTTGGCTAATTAGTTTACAGTAATATGGCAGGCATTCTGAACAGCACCAGTACAGAGACACACTCAATATGTTTAGTCCAGTTAAAAGTGAAAAATACTGTATGTTACAATAACCTAGTCGACTGGGAATCTTTCCATATTGGAGAACTTAATTCAAGCTCAAATCAGTATTTTTTGGAACTGTGAAGGGTTGGGGTATAGCTCTGTGATAGAGCACTTGCCTAAAGGTTTCTATCCCTAGTAATAAAAAAAAAAATCAGAACAAAACCAAAAACTCTCACTCTCACAATGCCATATGAAATGTAATTTCCAATCCAATCCTGACATTCCTTTTCACAGCATTTGGGTATTGAGTCACAGGAGTTTGGGGGAAAAAAAACTAGTGGGGGCGGGGCCAACAGGTGTGATGGCACTCAAGAAGCTGAGTCAAAAGGATCTTGAATTCCAGGCCAGCCCAACTTGTGTCAAAAGGGGAAAAATTCAGCATGCATGGAGCCCTGAGGTTCAATCCCCAGCACCATGAAACAACAACAAAAACCATGTGAGTAAATCCTGTTCCCTATTTTTCAAAGTCCCAATGTAATAGTTTACTCTGGCATCTGGGTTAGGCCCAGGTAGAACTAGGAAGAACATAACTTTCTTTCCAGTCAATTTTTTAAGGTTTCGGGGGGGGGGGGAGCCTCAAACATCCCCAAATTCTGACCCACAAAACATTATTACAAAAGATATTCCAAATGAAGTTTAACCTCAAATAACCAATTTGTTCTTCAACTATAGTTCTGGTAAATTTAACACTTACCACAGAGCCAGATACTTAACAGGACCAAGAAAGCTGGGTCATCTCTGGCCCACTGATCCTTTGTCTGCTTCCGGTAATGAAAGTTTCTATAAACCCTCTGTGGGGAGGTGAACAGGTAGAGCATCTGCCATGCAGCAAACTCAAAGTCCATCTGCCGAAAACGAAAAAGCCTTCGGAGGTATTTGTAGCGTTTTGCTCCAGCTGTGTGTCTTGCTGCATCCCGGGAATCCAACACTCCATTCCCCTGCACTGAAGAACTCACTGAAGTACTTGGTAACATCTTCCTAGATGGAATAAAAACATTTCTATATGTAACCGGAAGAAATGCTTAGCTGCTAACAACCCTCTTCAGAATTATGACGCTTTCTCCTGAACTTTTTGGAAGGGTTAGGGGACAAAATTTGTTTCTGGAACTCAAGGGATTGCAGAACTGTTGATTGCAATTCCATGAAGGTACCACGATTACACTTCCATGTAAGGAGTATTACGGAAAGTAACCTTCCGCATCAACTAAAACTACTTATCAGAGTCCGTGGTTTCACAAACCACCTCACTCAAGCCTCAGACAACTGGCAACTGCCAGTGGAGGGCAGAGAAAGAGGCTCACGAACAAGGAACCAAGACTAGAATTCTAGCTCAAAATTCCATATTCTTAACGGATCAAGCTTTTAAGAAAAAAAAAAAAACTGGTTAGAAAGTAATGTTGAAATACACGGCTCATTGATACAGGTATACCAGCTCCTGGTTGAAAAACAAAGCAAATTCTAATTCCTACGGTTTTACTGCCACAATCGTTAAGCGGGAGAACGATAGCACCGAGAAATCCAGTCCAACAAGTGCCCAGTGCGCGCAAGTCACCGCTCCACCCTTGCTGCAGCCTCCCTCTCTCCAGCTTGCAGGACACCGGGGCGCCCCGCCCCGGCCCGGCCCGGGGCTCTCCATTACCCAGAGGCGGCGGATCCACTGCCAACTTCTACAGCAAACATACAGACCGCCTAGCTACTACATTTGAATTACGAACAAGCGACGAGGTTTCGGGTGTGCCCCACGCAAAATTCCGGACCCGCTTGGACTAAAAAGCCTTTCCCTTTCTGTGATTCCGATGTGAACAGGTGTCCGAGTTGTACCTGGCAGCTCCACCGCGGGCCTTAGGCTCTAGCGGCCGGCCGCTAGAGACGTCCGTGGCCTGAGGAAACCGCCTTGAGCACGAGCGCGAGCACGAGCGGGCCCAGAAGGCCTCCTTGCCCGGGCCAGGCCGCGCCGCCTCCACTCAGCAGCCGAGCCTAGCCACTGCCGGTGCGACTTCCCTTGCCGCTACGTAGCCAACACCCCCGGCTCCCGGTGTTTACGTCACGGGGATCCGCTTCCGCCGCCGCCAGGGCTACTTCCCTTTCCCGCTACGAAGCGGGCACTCGAGGCGCCTAGTAGTTGCATCACAGGTGCTACTTCTGCTGCGCATGCGTTTTATCCCGGGATTCGAAATCCCTCTGTCCTGCGGGCTACAGGCTACTCGGAAGTTGTTGCAGATTTCTTCCGGTTCCCCTTTCAGTGGGCGTGACTCGTGTCGGGGCCCGAGGTTTAGGTGCTGTGGACACTGCCATGCCCCGGTATTACGAGGACAAGCCGGAGGGCGGCGCGTGCGCGGGCGTTAAGGAGGACCTGGGCTCCTGTCTGCTGCAGTCGGCCTGTGTGCTCCAGGTAGCGCGGCCTGGCGCTCTCCGCTGTAGACGGCTGCAGTCGCAGTGGCCGGGCTCCGCGAAGGGCTAAGCCCTCTGCCTGCCATGGCCGCGTCATGGCGGGTGTAACTCAGCATTAGCTCCTGAACTCGCGCAGGTCTCGAGCTATCAGCCTGCTCTTTCGGGGGTTAAATGGGTTTAATATGCACATCATTACTCTCAGGTTTTGTAAACTTTAAGCCATCTTGGTTGAAGAACCCTTTCTTGGGTGCTGGTGCACTACTAAAAGTTCTGGAGGCAGGAGAGGAGCAAGTCGGATTACTTTCGTGCCAGGAAATGAAGATCCAAAATGAATTCTGGATCCCATAAGCCTGGCACACTGGTTGGAAGTCTCCCCTTTGTCCGTTCAGTTTATGCCTGAATGTATGCCATTGTCTAGTGTTGGCTTGAACATGTTTCTGAGTTGAAATATTGTACATTTGGGGTGTTAAGGTGGAAAATGAGACAGCTTTCCATTTTTCACCGCTTTGTGTCTTCAAACCTTTTTTTAAAAAACCCTTACTGAAGTCAGGGGTCTTCCAGCGTCTCATCAGAAAGCATTGAGATGGGACGTGGTTCAAAGTTGACCCTAAACCTGGATTCCGAGTTATAACCCAAGTAAGTCAAAGTGTATTTTCAAATAAGCCCATAAGATAGTAGTCAGTTATGTGCAGTCATTGCACTGGAGATGTAGTTTCAGAAATGTGGAGAGCAGGTGTGGCGAGGGTCCCAGGATAGCGCCCGAGACTTTAGCAAAATCTTATGACTAACACCTGAGTCTTATGACTAACACCTGATTCCCTCCTGCCTCAAAGTAAAGCCACGCTCACCGTTTGAGCTGTGCAGGTGCACCCTGTATACAAGATCAGGCCAGATGATACCAATAGACTAAGGCTACGCAACCTGGGTTGGGAAGGTGGATAAATAGAGGGACTTTCTGGTCTTAGGGGAGAAGCTTGTTTGCCTGAGGAAGGAGAAGGCTTGGAGAAGGAAGAAGGCTTAGAGGGAAAGGCTTGGAGAAGGAGAAAAGATGTGCTTGAATAAACCGTTCTGACAAGACCTGCTTGCCTGAATAAACCGCTTTGAGAAGAACGAGCGAGAGGTGCTTTGTTGCTGCGGCTTCATACAAGTGTTTCCTACAAGTGTACAAGTGTTTCATACACAGAAAGTTGCTTTAACTTAAAAGACAGCTGTTTCCAAATAGATCTCCACCCTGCATCGGTCTCCGTACCTACCAGTTGTTTGGTTTACCGATTTTAGCAGGCAGCCAGACTCAACTCTCAGTGTCTTATAAAACTTCAGTTGATATATTATGAGTATCTTGTCCAACTTCTTGGTACAGGCAATGAAAGAGACACTCCAGTTTTCAAGATCTCCTCTCCAAGCCTTGTCCAGTTAGCTACTTCATTCACTGGTGTATGTTCAGCCTATTAAGTGACAAGAATGTCCATACAGAGGTGAATGAGCAGTCACCACCTGCATGAGCTTGGTCTGATGGGAAGGATGACATTCCAGGAACTAAATTCCTGCGGAAAGGGCTGTGTAAGCATTTAGTAAATATTTGTTTAATCAGTAGATCTGGGGGGGGGGCATGGTTGAGCTGTTTAGAACGATTGGTTTTGCTTCAGAATTGGGAAGTCTTCACAGAAGTGACATGAGTAGTTGAGTGTTAAAAGCTAAATAGCAGTTTTAACAAAGAGGCTGGTTGTTGGGAAGATCTGAGGAAACGAGAGTGCAGGCAGGGAGATAGAAGGGCCCAGGACACCAGGGGCCTGTGCGGCCTGGAGTGTAAGAACTGGGACAAGGTTGAGGGGAAGGTTGCAGCCAGCTGTGAAGGCCACTTTGTGTCGGGGGAGCTACTAGGGTTATTTACCAAGAAGGCTGTGGAGCCAAGCAGCTGAAGGAAGTACACGAACTAAACCTGAAGAAAGACCTGGTGCTGGGTCCTTGTGACAAGGAAAATACCAAGTTGGTTTTTTGCAGTGGTTGATCCAACAATGCTCATGGAGTGCCACACTCAAATTGAGGGAACAAATCCCATGTAGAAAGTGGGTCTCTGGAAAGCTAGAAAGCAGAGGTTATGACCAGGACACCTAGTAAAGATTGCTTCCCCTCACTAAGTTATAGCATTTTTAATGCTGAATTTGTTCAGGCAAAGGAACATAATGCTTATAGTCCTCAAATGGAAGTGGTTTTCAATTTGGGTTAAACTTATCCTGAACGGTGACTTCAACTAAAGTGTAGAAGGGCAGCAGCGAGTAGTGAGGGCAGATCTAGAGCAAGGTCTTACCTTCTGGGGTGGGATCACTGGCAGATACTAGGCCTGTCCACCACAGACTTGGATAGGGGGAGGCTGCTGAGGTCTCTTCCTGCTCGGTCTGTCACTTCATCTGTGATGGAAATTTTTGGCTCCTTGGCTTCTGAAATACTGAAGTTAATGTGATGTTTTGGCAAATAGGGTGCCAGTCTTTAACCCATCTTAAACTTACAGCATTGCACTCTGGGAGGAATTAAAACAAGCAAGTATTCTAGGTGCTGCCATGGGAGATACTCAAGGAATTCTAGGGGCTCAGAAAAACTCAGGGTAAAGTATGAATCTGCACAATAGGATTGTAAGTTGGTGGGGGAGGGCTGGTGTGGAGAAGCAGGGGAAAAGCAGATTCAGAATAATTGCTGTGATAAGGCTTCCTAGGACTTATGGCTCCTGGGAGGCCAGAAAGGTTCAAAGTGCCAGAAGGAACTCACCCTGGGTTTCCTGTGAGTCTCCCAACAGCTTTCAGACCTGCTGATGCCTTCAGAACACCTGAAGGTGGAGGCAGGGCAGTTACCAGTAGATTCTCCTGTCCCTACCCCTAATAAGTTTAATGTCTCCCAGATTGGTTGGTTCTTGAGGACAGCTGGGTTTAGAAATACTGATACCTCAGAAGGCAAAAATGTTTGGGAATGTGTTAGGATTAGGTTCAGTACATGTTACAGAGACCTTGAATAATGGGCTTAACAAGGAGGCAAAGAATTATTGCTCTAGCTCCTGGACTTAGAAGACTTTGGTGGCTTCCCTCAGTCTTCCAGGGCCCCACGTGATCTTGTGGCTGGATGGGAGACCTTGTTACCCTGACCCTCAGGCCTAGATTGCCTTGCTAGCACATCAGAGGCTTCCTAACCTTATGGACTAAAGTGGGGAAGGTTCCAGGCTCTTTTTCTTTCAACTCATCACATTGCCTTGAGCTTAGTTACATGACCACATCCATCCAGCTGCAGGAGTGCCTGGGAGATATAGCCCAGCCATGTGCTGTAGTTAAAGGATAACTGCCAGTCTGCTGTTGGCCTTTGCTTCTTAGAGTGAGTGTATCTAGATGGATCTTCCCACCAAGTAGGCTGAAAGTTTGTGAAGTGATTGTATCTTGGATGTGGTTTAGGGAGGTATGAGCATATGAATTACAACCTTTTGTATAGTTCTTTTTTTGTTTTGTTTTTTTTTGTCTCAACATAGTTCATGTGGACAACATGCCCCATCAGGAATATTGCAGAATTTGGGGAGGGACATAAGGAGGCTTGCCACTCTGCTCCACTTTTGAGAGTCACTGATGTACATAAGTGAAGTCTAGGACCCAGGCAGGCAGACTAGAAAGTGGCCAAAGAACCCCATAGAACACCCTGAGGCTTTTTTTTTTTTCAAAGTGAAGATTATGGGAATATAGTTGTTACTGGCGATGTAAAACTTTGGGGAAGAACAGTGCTAGTGCTAGATTGGTGAGTCAGTCTGCTTGAGGGGAAACACCTGACTGCAGAACAGCTGAAATGTGGGTTGTATTTTCCTGAGTAGCCTCCAGCCCAGAGGACGTCTTCTATCATTCCTTTTTTTTTTTTTTTTTTTTTTTTTTTTTTTTTTTTTTTTTTTTTTTGTGAGTGTGGTGCATATGGTATGGACATGCATGTTTATGTGCACACCTGAGGAGGTCAGACAGGACATAGAGTTTCTTATTGTTACTCTCTGGCTTATTCCTTTGAGACAGGTCTGAGCTCCAGCAGTCCTCCCATAACCCTTGCCTCCATGCTCCAGAACTCAGGTTACAGGGGCCTGTGGCCATGTCCAGCTTTTGTTTTGTTTTGTTTTGTTTTGTTTTGTTTTTTATTTTGTTTGTTAGTCTAGCTCACTGATTGGCTAGACCAGCTGGCAGGATCTACCTTTCTCCACTACATAGATCTGGGATTGCAGGCACTTGCCACCATGCCCTGCTTTTTACATGCACAGCAAGCCCTCTACCCACTTAGCCATTTCCACAGCCCCTTGTGACATCTGTGTAGAATGTTCATTATTAACTCTAAAAAAGTTCTCATTTTAAGGCACCAAATTCATAGTATTCATATGTAGGAAGATTTACACAGACATTATTGATGAATTCCATGGAAACCTGTATTTTAAAAAACTTAATCACAAAGTGCTTAAAAATGATTTTGTTTCCATTCTTTAACCACCAAGAATCAAAAGGAATTAAGAACTTTGTTATATAAGCTTTCTTTATCATTAAAAAAAAAAAACTTCTTTCAGAAGGACAATAATATCTTTGTAAGAAAATTTCTCGCTGGGCATGGTGGCACACGCCTTTAATCCTAGCACTCAGGAGGCAGAGGCAGGCGGATCTTTGTGAGTTCAAGGCCAGCCTGGTCTACACATTGAGTTCCAGGTCAGCTGGGGCTACAGGGAGACCCTGTCTCGAAAAGACCAAAAAAAAGAAAAGAAAATTTCTCAGGTATTTGTATTATTTTATGCATCACAGGAAGGAAAATCCCCACGGCAGTGTTTGAAGGAAGGCCACTGCAGAGCTTTGCAGTACTCATTTTTTGAGTGTAAAAGATCAATGGTAAGTGATTAAACATTTTGAAAACCTTATGTTACATAGAGTTAATAGTCAAATGGGTTGTAATGTTGTGGTTTGGGGGCAGGTGTACTCCAATAAGTTAAACGTCAGGCAGCATTCATGAAAGTCTCTAATTTCTGTTCTCCAGAGGTGCTGACCTTCAGTTTTCTGAGAAGTGTGAGAATGAAGTCTCAGCTGTTACCGCCCGGCTAGCTCTTCGTCGGGTCGTGGGTTTCTGGGAGAGTCCCTTTGGCAGGAGAACATGAGGAAGCTGATGGCTTGTAGAAATGAGAGACAAATTTCCCAAATCCACAGCAACTTTATTGAACAGGGGCAGTGCTTATATAGCAGTCTTAGGAGAAGGCAGAACAAAGGATTTGGTGAAGCTTTACAATTACATATGTTACTAATAGGTCAAAACTCATACATTAACCAGAACTCATTATCTATTTCATGATTGACGAGATACGGGGCACGCAGAGCAGGAAACTAAAACATTACAAAGTTTAGTCAGGAAAATGAATTTTCTTTTCTTTAAAATTAGTAAATCTTAAGATAACCTTTACCAAGGAAATAACATTTAAGAAAAAAGGAACATCAATAGTTTTTAACATGATCAATTAGTTTTTACTTGTTAGCTCTTAATTACAAGTCATAATTGAAAAGTTACAGGACACTGAGTAGTAATTGCTATGTTACAGTAGAAGTTTTCTTGGCAGTAGATATTGGCTTTATATCTCTATCCTAAATCTAGGTAAATATATCTTAATACCTAAGGTTAATAGTTTCTTTTAAGTTTTTTATTAAGCAAAGACCTTATTTTTATAGCATCCTAAACTATTTATTAGTTTTTTTCTAACTCTAACTGCTAATTTAAAGTTTCATCTTTACTGAGAACTAAGAGCCGTTCCACTGTTTGCTCCAGCTAAAAGTTTTGTTTTTGTAGAAACAATTGGCTGGTGTAAAGTAATTTATCTTTTGCCTAACTTTGCTGGGAGTGTCAGGACTCAGGCATTCAGTGGCTGCATAGAACTAGGAAAACTGTTTAACCTGTTCCTTTACTTAAATAGGGAAATGGGATTGTGAAGAGTCTTTTTATTTTAATTTGTTAAGTAGAGTTTTTACTTTATTTAAATGATATATATTCTGTTTTTTATTCACATCTCACTGGAACTTGTTTTTCTTTAGAGACAGTCATAGAACCATTACCACTATATAATTGTTCTGTTTTCCATTTGTCACAGGTCTTTGCATTGTAATGTATATTGTGAGAGAAGTCTATTTTTAAGTCTATTTCTGACTCAAGGCTTACAGACCATTCTTGCTGCCAGGAAAAATCCCTGTGCCCAAGAGAGGCATTTTAATTGCCAGTTACTGGCACATTCAGATAGTTTGTTTTGTATCTATTACCTGGCCCTAAGAAAAGATCTTTATTGTGCTCAGTGTTATGCTAAGTCCAACACCAGAAAAACGTAATATCCTAGGAAAGCATCTCAATCTCGGGGTGATCTTAGCCGGGTATTCTGCCAGTGACCTCCAGGGGGTCCAGCCCCGCGGGACACATCTCCCCCGCCTGTCTTAAATATGATTTCTCATATTACTTTACACAATCGACACTGGAGTGGGTGTGGCAGACGCGCAGGTGGCTGCCGCACTCAGCAAGTGTAAAGAGGGAGGAGTTGATAGTAGAGAGTGTGAATTCAGGTCATTTGGCAGTTATAATGAAAACCTGTAATACCAAGGTCTAAGCTGCAAATATCTACTCTTCTAGCAACTTGAGGACAGGGTTTATTTCAGCTTACAAGTTACAGTCCATCATTGAGGGAAGTCAAGGCAGGATCTTGAAGCAGAAATATGGAGGAAAGCTGCTTGCTAGCTTGCTTTCTCTGGCTTATTCAGCATCTTTCTTGTATAACCCAGGCTCGGCTGCCTAGGGATGGCATCACCTGTAGTGAGCTGGGTGCTTCTACGTACTCACCAACTAAAAGAATGCCTCACACACATGGCCACAGGCCATTCTGATAAAGTCCTCTTTCCCAGGTGTGTCAAGTTGACAACCAGGATTAGCCATCCTGTCTCCCCATGTGACCAGGAGGAAATGCCAGCATGTGTTTTGGAGATGGTAGAAGGAGGACCCCAAATGATCTCACTGATTCCTGGGGTTCTGTGCTAATATTCCTTAACTTGAAAGATCTACAGAGATCTTTGGGATGGACATGGAACCCTTATATGGAAAAAAAAATGTAGAAAATCAAATTGGAACTGTGACACCCTCTGACCCCCTTTAAAGAAAGCACTTAATGAGACAGGAGCTTGCTTTCACTAGTTTAGGAACTGTTGCAAACTCTCCCTTTTGTTCCTGAAAGAGATGGGAGCACAGGTGTTTATGATCAGAGGCCCAAACCTGGGGGGTGGAAAGTGGGATTGAGCTTGTCTGTGCAGTTTCTACACTGCAGCTCTCTGCCATTTTTCCTGCCTTTGCTCAGGTAGTTCTGTCAGCTATGTAAAGTTCAAGGCTTTAGGTCTGAGAAATTTCAAAGTATGTTCCGATCATGAAGAAGGCATAAAGAATAGTGAGTGTGGAGATAATGAGCTCTGTGTAATCCTATCAAATGACAATAAACTCCCTGAGATTTCTTGCCTAAAGCTCAATTTTTCTTTAAAAAAAAAAAAATCACCTTTTCCACAACTTACGTATCTCCTGAATAAAATGCAAATGCTTTGATCAATATCAGTAAGAGGCAGAACTTCACTTGTGTCATTGACATGGGAAGACCATTCTGGGGACCTTTGTAGCAGCTGAAGGATTCTCATGCTGTTCCTCCAAGACTGAGTGTTAATCCTCCACAATGAGTGAGTCATGTCACACGTGGCTGTTGGAACTTTAGCTGTACAGGCTTAGGCATAATCCAGACATAAATTTAAATCATGTGGGTAATTTTGCTTACTATTTCAGAGCATGTAAGTTCCATAGGAGATGGAGAGCTTGAACCTGCTATTCCTTCACAGTATAAGCAGCATACCATCCTAATATGATTCCCTTGTTTAAAGATTTTCAGTTTTTGAAAATAGGGCTCTCTCAAAAAAAAAAAAAAAAATAGGGTTCTCACCCCGGCCTGGTGGTGCAGGACTGATACCAGCTACTCAAGAGACCGAGGCAGGAGATCATAAGTTTAAGGCCTGTTTGGGCTACAAAGCAAGTACAAGGCTTAGTGAACTTAGTGGAACACTTTTTTAAAATAAAATGCAAAAGGCGGCTGGGATGTAGCTCAGTAGTAGAGCGCTTGCCCAGCGTGTGTAAGTAGTAGAGCGCTTGCCCAGCGTGTGTAAGTAGTAGAGCGCTTGCCCAGCGTGTGTAAATAGTAGAGCGCTTGCCCAGTGTGTGTAAGGCTTTCAGTTATGCTGGGAAGGCATTTCTTTCTCTCATATAGTCACTGAGATCCCTTATCAAAGTTGTATTTGACTGAATTACATATTATACCAAATGTCATTAAATTGTATGTATGTTTGTTTTCAGTTGGATGCCAGATCGAGGTTCAGAGGAAGAAAGGGATATTAAAACCCTTTGTTGAAAGCCAGAATGAAAAACAACACAGGATTTTCTCTGGTCCTTAACACAGACAAGCCAAACTGGGAAACAATTGTTGCTGCATCTCTTTGGCTGGGCCAGATTTTTCCTCCAGAGAACATTGGAGAAAATGGATAAATTCCGTTATTTTAAATGATTCTGTTGTCTGAAGTCATGTTTAGAAGATAAAATTATTGAACTGTGGGCTGAAATTTTAATGTGTTTGGGGAATTGTCCAAAAGCACAAAGAATGGAGATTATTTTCAAGTAGGACTCTTCAGTCAGATTATACAGTGTGCATATCCTGGAGGCTACTGATTTTATAACCAGCCCAGCCAGTGATGTGGAGACTCTTGCCAGGGCCCTTCCATCTCTTGGTTGCTTGTTTCTTGGTTTCATTTTCAGGCTCTAGCCCACATCGTTAAGATCTATAGTCTACAAGAAATGTGAGCTTCCAGGCTGCACAAATCAAATCCTGCCGAAGGACTCTGGTCTTAGTCTTGGCTAGGTCTGGGTCTTACTGTATAAGCTCTCATCAGAATCACACTGGATAAGTGATGGGATTTGGAGCAAACAGAAACAAATGTTCATCATAGACAGCAATGTGAAAAACATGAAGTGGTTAGAAAAACCTAGAATTACAGTAGTTTTGTTTTGATTAACACAATAGAGAGCCATTAGGAATCCCAAGTTTCCAATTTGAAGTTTGACATTAAAGAACCATGAAGACTCATCATAACTTTTTCCACATCCATAGTTCACTGGGGTGAAAGCTGTGAAGGGACTGGATTGTGTAATTCACTTGCTTTTTAAGAGAATTCCCTGGCTTATCACCCAGGTCTGCTCTATGTACTTTCTTTCTACTGGGAAGTGAGAAAGCTGCCCTTCAGTGCTACTGCACGTCTGCTGAACTTCCTGTGTGTATGGCCTTGAGCACTTGCCTAGCACTGAGCCACACTTCTGTCTCCATTGCTACAACTTTTATTAAAAGTAATTCTGGCCGGGTGTGGTGGTGCACGCCTTTAATCCTAGCACTTGGGAGGCAGAGGCAAGCAGATCTTTGTGAGTTCAAGGCCAGCCTGGTCTACAGAGTGAGTTCCAGGATAGCTGGGGCTACAGGGAGACCCTGTCTCGAAAAGACAAAAAAATAAAAGTAATTCTGAAAACTGTGTAAAATGTGTTTGTATAAAACATAGTAACAGCTTTATTTGGAGAAATTCAGTGCCACAGAATTGAACCATTGTACAATTCAATGTTTCTTAGTGTATTCACAGAGCATGCAGCGATCACCCCTAATTCCATAACATTTTATCACTCCAAGAAACTCACATTGGCAGTCTTTGCTCACCCCTTTCTGCCCTACCCCTCACCACCAGTAATGGATTGGTCTCTGGGTGTGTCTGACTGTATGGGTGGATTGGTCTGTGGGTGTGTCTGACTGTATGGGTGGATTGGTCTGTGGGTATGTCTGTATGGGTGGATTGGTCTGTGGGTGTGTCTGTCTTTATGGGTGGATTGGTCTGTGGGTGTGTCTTTATGGGTGGATTGGTCTGTGAGTGTGTCTTTCTGGGTGTAATGGTCTGCATGGGTGTGTCTGTTCTATGTCTGCTAGATAAACAAGTGTGTGGGCCTTGGAGACTTCTTTTACTTACCATGTTTGCAAGGTTTATTCATCCTGTTCTTACTGCTGAGCAGCCTCTCACAGTACCCACACACTGTTTTTTAATTTTATTTTTGTATGTGTATGAGTGTACTGTCTGCATATAGGTCTGTGCAATGCCGAGGAGGTCAGAAGAGGGTCTTGGGATTCCCCTGGAACTGGAGTTCTCCTGGAATTGGAGTTACAGACGGTTCTTAGCCGCAATGTGGGTGCTGGGGATCAAACCCGGGTCCTCTGCAAGAGCAGTCGGTGCTCTTAACCACTAGGCCATCTCTCCAGCCCAGTACCCACACACTGTTTTATTTATCCATTCACCAACTGATGAGCTTTGAGTGTTTCTACTTTAGTGCTTTCCATCTGAACAGGCTCGGATCATTTCTTTGGTCAAAGACCATCTTTAAAAATGTTTTATGCCAGGTGTGGTGGTGCACGCCTTTAATCCTAGCACTTGGGAGACAGAGGCAGGCGGATCTTTGTGAGTTCAAGGCTAGCCTGGTCTACAGAGCGAATTCCAGGACAGCTGGGGCTACGGGGAGACCCTGTCTCAAAAAGACCAAAAAAAAAAAAAAAGTTTTATGTGTACTGCCTGCATATTGTGTAATGCCCATGGAGGTCAGAAGGCGATGAATACCCCTGGAACTGGAGTTACAAATGGTTTTTAGCCACTAGGTGAGTGCTGGGAATCAAACCTGGGCACTCTGCAAGAGCAGTCAGTGCTCTTAACCATTGAGCCATCTCTGCAGCCCTGGTCTCTTTTGAGTTAGTTTTTGTATATGATGTAAAGGTCCTGACTTTCCATTGTTTGCATATGGCCATCTGATTTTCCAAGTCATTTATAGAAAAGGTTAGCTTCACCCCACTGAATGTGCTCTTGGTGGGCAAACACTGGAACATACATGTCAGGGCTGCTTCTGAGCTCTGCATTCTATCCACTGGCCTTTTTCTCCATGTTTATGTCGGTGCCTCTGGTTACTGCATCGATACAGCAGGAAGTGTGAGTCTTTGTTCTTTTTCAAGATTATTTTAGGTTTTTGGAGTCCATTGAGATTCTCTGTATCTCTGGATGGATTTCTACTTAAAAAGAAATGATGGTGCCAAGGGAGAAATGGGTATAAATGTGATTAAGACTGAAAAATTATGAAATGCATAAAAATTTAATAAAAAATGCAGTTGGAATTTCAGTAGGGAATGCATTGAATCTACAGATCACTGTAGAAGTCACTGGCAACTTAACATGGTTAACTCTTCTAGTCCATGCATACAAGATGTCTTTCCGTTTATTGGTGTCTAACTGCAGCAAAAAATTTGAAGTTTTCTGTGTATTATTAGACTTTCTCCTTTTTGACTGTTGTATCCCTAAATATTTGGGAGGTTTTTTTGTTTTGTTTTGTTTTGTTTTAGGCTACTGTGAACAATTGTTTTTTCCTTTCCTTAAAAAAAAAGTAAACTTCTTTGTGTGTGAAGAGGAGATGTGCCACATGCGAGGTTGGAGGACCGGAAGCCAGTTCTCTCCTTGGGTCCGTGGATTGAATTCAGGTCATCAGCCTTGAAGGAAGTTCCTGAGTCATCTCCTTGGCCCAACAATTGTTTCCTTAATTTCCTTCGCAGACTTTTCATTGAATTATAGATTTTGAACATTTAATTTTTAAACTTAAATTTTTAAAAATTATTTGTACATGTGAAGGGGTGGGTATGTGCGTGCAGAGCCCTCGGAGGCCAGAGGCATTGGATCCTTCCCAACTGGAATTTTCAGGTAGTTGTGAGTGACCATGTAGGTGCTAGGAATTGAACGAGTCCTCTGGAAGAACAAGTGTTTTTAATCACTGAACCATCTCTCCAACACCTAAAGATTTAATTATTATTAAATATAACAACGATACAGAAAGGTGGATAGGATGCTTAATGTTAGCAAATGACTATATAGTTATAGTGTGCCCATCACCCAAATCAGAACATTTGCCTGAACCCTGGGGAAGATTTCGAAATCAGCAGCAGCTGGAGGATAACAAGTGAATCTGAGTGAAGAGGGATGGTCAGAGGTAGGACAACTAGGAGAGAAGTGTGTGCCTCAGGAGCTTGAGGAGAGGTGGGGACAAGGAGGTGGTAGGGGTGAAGAACAGCGTCTGCAGCCATCTTATAGGTTTTTTTCCTCCAAAAAATGGAAGATGTTTTGCCAACCCTTGAAGGGAAACAGCCTGAGCTGATCAGAGTCCAAAACAACATCTCCAGAGAAAATAGACTGTTTTGCTTCTCGCCCACTTCTAAAGCCTGGGGAACAATCTGCGGAAGAGGGGACGTGGTGGAATGTAAGGGCTGCGATTGGGGTGAATGGTGAAACTACAGCAATAAAGACTGGACACTCATTTGATCAACATGATTGTACATACAAGCATCTCCAGCTGGATGGTGGGAGACTTGGGCTATGTGGGTTTGGGCATAGCTGCTTGCAAATTGGTTTTATGTGAAGGATGCTTGTATTCATAACTTATTACCTATTGTTTAAAAAAAATAAATGGAACATAAGCCTCTTTTCTACACTCTACCTTATTTCATCATCAGCACTTTTGTCTTTGCATGGGTGTCACACACCTACCAGCACTGGCCTTCGAGGCCCCAAGGAATCATCACAAAGATTCCTCTCAGGGCTTCCCCTTTTTTGATATTGACTAATACATCTTAACAGATGCTTAAAGTGCTTTTCCATCTCAATATCTATGATACTGAAACTTGAGGATGTTGAGATGTAATAGCTATTGCATTTCAGCTTCTTTCTACATGTTAACTGCACTGTAAGTGTAAACTTCAGGTTATATATATAAATTATATATGTATATATAATATATGTATTATATTATATATATATATATATATTATATGTATGGTTCCCATCTTCAGAGGTGAGGCTGAATTGTGAGGTTTCCCAGCAATTGCCGAATGAGCCATAAATCTGAAGAATCCCTTTTTACTTCAGAGAGGAAGGAAAAGAGAATTGGTTGGGGGTGGGTGTTAGTCTGTATGGGGAATTTAGGGAAAGGAATAAGTATGGGGAGTCACATTCTAGAAAGTCCTGTCTTAAAATCCTGGAACAAATGTGTATTATAAACAGAATCCTAGAGACTTCTTTTTAGGAATCCACTTCCATGAGAAGTTAAAATTAACGATTTTAGGTATAGACATTAAACATAGAATTTAACAACTATTTGGGGGAAATTAATCACTTTTTAGCATATCCTTTCAGTGAATGGAGTTGGTGTTTGCCTGTCATTTTTAAATGATACACCACCTTGATTATTGGCGCAGTTTATCTTTCCACTGTGAAATCTGTGCAGTGATATCAAACAATAAAAATGCTAGCTTAGTAGTTAACCTTGAAATTTTATTTGACTTTCTATTGGATTATCATTAGTAATAATTCAGGAAATTAATTTTTTGAGTATTGAGTTTTTTCATTTCATTTTTTGAGAAATACTCTTTTTAGACCCCCAGGTTTAATTTTCTCAGTTTTAGTATATTGATTCCTTCAATTAAAAAATATATATATTTACATGTATGCTCCTCAGTTAGATATATGCCCTTTTCGTAATAAAATAGAAATGCTTGCTCCGAAGTTGAAATAAATGCAAATGCTTAGTGGAAAAGAAGCTAAAATGAAGTAAATTTAAAATTTTATTTTATTTTTTTATGTGTATGAATGTACTGTCTGCATGTAGGTTTGTGCAATGCTGCGGAGGTCAGAAGATGGTGTTGGGTTCCCCTGGAACTGGAGTTCTCCTGGAATTGGAATTACAGATGGTTCTCAGCCACCCTGTGGGTGCTGGGGATCGAACCGAGGTCCTCTGGAAGAGCAGTCTGCGCTCTTAACCACTAGGCCATCTCTCCAGCCCGTAAATTTTTAACAAGAACAGTACTACAATGTAATTTCCTTGTATAATTATGGCCACCAGGA
Organism: Rhizomys pruinosus; assembly: GCA_009823505.1. Taxonomy (NCBI): domain Eukaryota; kingdom Metazoa; phylum Chordata; class Mammalia; order Rodentia; family Spalacidae; genus Rhizomys; species Rhizomys pruinosus. The sequence continues at coordinate 1,881,060 of VZQC01011429.1, read as the reverse complement.
ACTGCCTTTTTCTCCATTTCTATAATAGCAGTTAATCACCAGGCGCCAATAATAAAAGTCACAAGAGTGTCTGGTATTAGATATTGATAATGCTTATTTGTGAACTATAGTGAGAGCTAGCTGATATCCTTTAAAACAAATCTTTTAGTATCTAAATAGGTAATATCAACTGTTATGGGTTGCTTCAGAAATAGACTTTGATGTCATGATTTTTGAGTTCTCGCTTTACAGAAAATGAAGCACATGATTATTCACTGGATTAGTCTTCCATAGTCCATTCAACTGGATCTTAACCTAGTAACAAATAGGTTTCAGTAGCTGCAGCATGTTGACAAAAGAGTGAAAGACTGTTTCTGTTCTTTTTAAAAAATTTTTTTAAATTTATTTATTTTCATATGTGTATGAATGTACTGTCTGCATGTAGGTTTATGTACCCGTGTCGTGCAATGCCGCGGAGGTCAGAAGAGGGTGTCGGATTCCCCTGGAACTGGAGTTAAAGACGGTTCTCAGCCACCATGTGGGTGCTGGGGATCAAACCCTGGTCCTGTGCAAAAGCAGTCAGCGCTTTTAATCGCTAGGCCATCTCTCCAGCCTGTTTCTGTTCTTTTAAGCCTTACTTACAGTACACTGTAAAATGGAAAACTATTTCTTTTTTTTTTAATTTTTTTTGGTCTTTTCGAGACAGGGTCTCTCTGTAGTCCCAGCTGTCCTGGAACTCACTCTGTAGACCAGGCTGGCCTTGAACTCACAAAGATCCACCTACCTCTGCCTCCCAAGTTCTAGAATTAAAGGTGTGCACCACCATGCCCAGCTGGACACACATATTCACTTATTTCCCAAAATGTGATTAAATGAATACTTGGAAAATACATGGAGCTTGCTAGTAGTACTTATTTTCCTACTATATGTAGAGAGGAGTTTGTTTTCAGTGTGCCAGAATCTCAGGTGCCATTTTTCGAAGTATTCATTTAATCACTTTTTGGGAAATGAGTGTGTGTGTGTGTTCATGTGGAGACAAAGAAGAGAAATTCTCGGGAAAGGCCTGGGATTGTATACTGTGTTAGATGGCTGTAAGCAAGGAAAAATCCACCAGAGCATATATATGGGAATCAATTTAATAAAAACTTGCTTTGAGACTAAGATGCCCTTCATAAAATAAGAATCAAAAAACTTGGATCTGAGATCTCCTGAGGCCAGCGGAAGGAAGAGCAGGAGACAGGTAGGAACTGGGTGCCTCAGCAAAGCTGATTGTTGATCCTTTAATCCAGCTGTCTTTGGCTTGATTGGCCTTTGTGGCTGTGGGGTCAGAGTTATCCTCCCAGATGGGATTAAAGGTATGGTCTTTGGCTTGATTGGTTACCTGGGCACGGACTGAGGAGCTCCCCCCCCCAACTGGGATTACAAAGAGGCATCTGAAGGAGGCAAGCAAAGCAAGCCTTCAACACACTGAAGAGGCATTTAGGACTCACATTGGAATACAGGCAAGGAGAAGCCCATATGCCAGGATCACGAAGAAGAGATAACACTGGAAAGGGGCAGGGCAGGATAATCGCGCCAAGCTTTACCAACCCTATGGAAGACTCCTGCAGTGGGATCCCTCTGGGGATGCCCCAGGACACAGACATCAGAAACACAATTGGGAACATATTTAAAGAACTACAAGATTATAAAGAACAAATCAAAGAACTAAGAAAAGAGAATGAGGAACTCAAGAAGGACCTAGAGAGA